>CM045763.1:41410543-41749053 GCA_025200525.1 Camellia lanceoleosa | reverse complement strand
ATGTGGAGTCTAAGTTGAAGTTGATATAATTAACTAATAGGTATTATCACATTATGATCTTATGCAAAATACGAATATAAATATGAATAGAAATATAGTTTGTGCATGAATCTAGTCCGATTTGAAATAAGATAACAGGATGAACTGCATTTACGATATAAGATTCTAATTTGCCAACTACGAGATGGACATCATTCATTAAACTCTTTACCTTATTGTTATTCCTTTGGGCTCCCTGCTCACCTTATTAGACTATGTATGTGGTGATCGGGTGCATAATGCTTCGATGACAACACTTTAGAGTTTTTTTAATGACCAACCTTTGTACTCGAGAGGAGGTTCCATCGTCTTTGGTCATGTTTTGTGAATATAAGGCCAGTTTTCTTTAGGTTATGAACAATTTCATGTTATTTTGTACACATTGAAGCTAAGCCTTTTTTGGCTATATCTATTATACGTGTGACATGAACTACTGCAATATAATCATATATGTGTATAAAGTTTTAAAAGTACATCCTGTGTGTGTCCACAACTCAATGGACTATGTATGTTTCTATATTTGTTACCAGTCCCTAGGTAGCTAGATTTTTTCTGTTCGAGGCATGAGAATCAATGATTCTTGCCCAGGTCTGACCATTAAATCATAGAGCGGGTTTGAGTCATGTGAGATATTAATTCTACAAATTCGATCAAAAGGAAGTTGAGCAAAGTGATGGGAATTCTTACACTAATCTTGATTCTGAGTTTTGAGAAAATGAAATAAGTTTTCTTTGGGTGAGGAAGTACGGAGATGGTTTCTAAGTTAAGGTGTTGGAAGAATGGTTTTGTGAAGATGGAGAAGGAGTCAATTGTATTTTTCCACAATGTGGTTCAAGACATTATAGTCTGAATTTGGTACATCAGTGCATCGTTCATGCTCTTTTTAAAGAGAGAAGGGAGAATGGTATATTATTTTCAAAAGTAGAGAGGAAGTTAGTGCCAATATTTGAAGAAACTACAGAAATTTTACAACAATTAAGGTAAACCCTTAGAGAAGGTCGTTGAATTACCACTTTGTTATTTATTTGTAGTGTTGTTAATCTTCATTATCATGAAATAAATTCTGTGAGGATGGAGAAGAAAGAAGAGAGAGAAAGCGGCTCCACCAGAGGCTGATAGTGCATAAAATGACTGATCCTTTTATAAGGTCTCTCACATTTCTCATTTTTAATCTGTAAAACCTAGAAAGTAAAAAATTGAGCAAGCCTTTGAAGAAAGAGATTTCACCATGACCAGTCAAGGTGTGTATCTCTTTGAATATAATATTGCCATTGATTCTTATTTATCGATTGACACGCTAAATCACCATTTGAATCTCTATGTATATATATTTTGTATATTACATGCGAAGGTACTACAAGATCAAAATTCTGAATAGATGTTTTGATTGCTCAAGAAATTTGTAGAGATAAAATTATACACAGATGAAAATTTCAGTACCAAATAAAAATATTGAGCAGAGATAAAAGTAAAATTGAATAAGTAAAATTTGGATAGATAGAAAATTTGCACAAATAAAAATTTGGATGGAAAATTTGTAATTGGAGCAGTAAGAATGTTGACAGATAGAAAATTTTGAACATAAATAGAAAATTTACACAAAAATTTGAATGCAGATGAGATAAAAAAAACTTTGAGAGCAGGAATAGTAGCAAAAAATTTACCTAATAGATAAACAATTTTTTTTTTGAAGAGATAGTCAATGAAAAGTCAAACATATAAAAAAGTTAAGGAGTAAAATTAGGAAACAAAATACTTACTAGGATTTTTCATCAAATTATTATTTTCACAAATTGTAGATTTTCACTAACAAAAAAAATCTACGGAACCTAATACTATACACAATTGCTAGAATGGATTTTTTATCAATTTTTAAACTATAAATCATTGAGATGTGTTTGATTGTTTTTAATAATAGTTTAATTTTATAATTTTTTGGTGTAGAGATCGTCCCCGAAGTTTTATGAAGTGATCCAGAAAATTCATCAGGATCCATATAGTGAGAATACATAAACTAACAAAAACGCAAACGTCGTTTTGGTTAGTAATTCAAAAAAACAAAAAAAACAAATTCGAGTTGATTCAAATTCCCAAATCATCTGTGATATCGCAGTGAAGCATCAGAGCGAGAGAGAGAGAGAAAGAGGCTGGGAGAAGAGCTCCGATCCATCCCCTGATCACCGTTGCCACGCCGTTGAATTCATAGTTGCCACGGCTTGCGCCAGTTAACGCCATTCACCGGCACTTGTTGCCATTATGTATGGATTGAAGGAAAAGAGCATTGTAGTTTGTTCATCCTCCAAAGTTAAAAATATTAGGGCTTTGAATCCAAAAATTAAGGAAAATCTGAACTTGGTTTAATTTTATTTTATTTGGTTTAATCTGAACTTGAACTTGGTTTAATCTGAACTTGGTTTAATCTGAATTTGAACTTGGAAAATCTGAACTTGGTTTAATCTGAACTTGAACTTGGCTTTTAATCCATACAATTTTTATTTTATTTTATTTATTTTAATTTCTGTTCTCTATTTGCTTTTAGTTTAATTTTTACTTGGCCTTTGGAATTTTATTTTGAGATATGGTTAAAAAAATTTGAATTTCATATAAGATCGACATTGAGGGTTCAAAATTTTCAATTGTAGTACAAAACCGTATTGGAAAATTCTTGAATAGAACAATGATTTGTGAGATAAACTCGGTATATTTTATTCTTCAATTTGCAATTGGATCTTTGTGGGTATGATGATGATTTGTCTATACCAAAACCAGGTCAATTTTGCAATTCTTCAACATTTCTGGATAGCCTTATTTTTGGTGTTTTTGGCAGCGTGAATCGGTATATTTTATTCTTCAATTTGCAATTGGATCTTTGTGGGTATGATGATGATAGTTGTTCTGAGGGCTAATCTTTTTATTTACCTCTCATTCTATTGAGGCTTTGGAATTCTGTAGACATATTGGAATTTAGAGTCTGGAAAAATATTTCCTGTTTCAAATTTATTGGAACTTATTGTTCAAGGGGACAACTCAAATTTAAATTTGGATGTTCATTGACTTTGAGAGTTTTGTTGTGACTCATGATAAATTATAATGGATTTGAAATAACAATGCACATATTCTAATTGGGTAAAATCATAGGAAAATACTTATCTTGTAACTCAAATCTTTCTTCCCCATTAGTTTTTTCAGTCTATCAATAATAATCAACTCTCCTACATTTTTAGAAAAGTTTAATCCTGATAATGCCTACTAATTGTAAAGGGTTCATGCACATATTGGAAAGGATTCATGCATACTTATTCTGATAATGCCTTTCATAAATCAAAACAACATATTTACCATATCTAAACATTTCATACCAATAAGAAATATATATCAAAATCCACTGATCAAAGTTGGTTGTAGACTTTGATTTTTTTTCCCCAAAAGCCGACATTTAATGCTCGATATTAGTTTTGCAGGTTATAGGCCAAACTATTTTATAGATGAGACTTCAAGTTATGGACAAATCATTGGATCACAATACCACACAGAGCATGACTGAATATCAGTGGTGGATGCCTGTACATAAGCAACGTCAATGATTGAAGATGATAAGGGAGGAAAGCGACGACAATTGTAATATCAACCCTTTGGTCAACGAAGTGATTGTATCCAATGATGAGCTGAAAGAGATAGTTACAAAGCTTACGAAAGAAAGTAAACAAATGGTTGTAGAGATTAGACAACTTCAGAAAAAGTTGCACTACGCCATTGTAATAATGTTATTTCGATTTGGACTTCTTTTGTTGTTTAAAAATTAAGTGTAATTTAAATTCAGATTTGAACTTCATGTTTTGTGAACTAAATATTATGTATAAATGAAGTAGGTTGTCGACTTCTTCTGGTTGTTTGGATTGTTGCTTTGGATTGCTGGTCAGATGTGTGATGCTCATTTGTTGACTTCTATATCCTCAGTTGTGTTGGTTTGGATTGTTGGTCGATTTGTGATGCTCGGATATGTGTAAATGAAGTTGGTTGTTGACTTCTATATTCTCATGTGATGCTGATATTTGTGTCCCACTCAATTTCGTACCATTGTTATGACCAAATATGTATTTTCAGATTTTAAGAAATTCAAATGGAATAATGTTTATTCAAATTGAAGGGTTATAATGATTGAGCAACATATCGACATATTTGATTGAGCAACATATCAGCATGATTTGGTTTATTTGGTTTATATATCAAACATATCAACATATCAGCCCAAATAAACTTATTTTTTTGATATCAAACTAGAATGAGATTCCATGATTTGAACATAACGAAATTTCAGCAACATATTTCAACAACTTTGAGCACCATTTCAGTACATATTTTAGCAACATATCAATACAAATTCCAGCAACATATGAGCAAAAATTTGAGCACCATTTCAACCAAATTTCAGCAACATATCAGCCCAATTTAAGCACCATTTCAGCACATATTTCACCAACATATCAGCACCAATTTCAGCATTATTTCAACCAAATTTCAGCAACATATGAGCAAAAATTTCAGCACCATTTCAACCAAATTTCAGCAACATATCAGCCCAATTTAAGCACCATTTGAGCACATATTTCACCAACATATCAGCACCAATTTCAGCATTATTTCAACCAAATTTCAGCAACATATGAGCAGAAATTTCAGCACCATTTCAACCAAATTTCAGCAACATATCAGCCCAATTTAAGCACCATTTGAGCAATATATTTCACCAACATATCAGCACCAATTTCAGCATTATTTCAACCAAATTTCAGCAACATATGAGCAGAAATTCCAGCACCATTTCAACCTAATTTCAGCAATATATCAACACAAATTTCAGCACCATTTCAGCACATATTTCAACAACATATCAACATTCACATAAAAAAAGGTTAAGGTCATTTCAACATTCAAATTTTAGTACAATCTGCCAAGTCTTCAATATTACATATCCAACAAAAAGTTTACAAATTTCTCAAATTTCTACATTAACATGAAAAGTGTTCAATATTACATATCCAACAAAAAAATTCAACGCTACGATATTGACGTGTGATCCACATTCCCATGGCCTTGGCCACGCCCACGACCACGCCCATGCCCATAGTACCTAAAAAAGAAAACAAATATATATAAGGAACCATAAAATAAAATGGAATTTTAAATGAATGAATGGCAAGATAAAAGAGGATTGGTGAAAATAAATTACTTCACTATATGCGTGACTATTTGAGGCTTATGAAATCATAACCGCTTGCATTGTTAAGCAAGGCTTGATAGCTTCCATGAACCTAATACATCGATGGCATTGAAAAATGAATATTGTGACGAAGAAAACTTATCGCAATAATAACAAACACATATCAATTTAAATGGTACAAAATATTTACAATAAATCATAATAAAACTTCTTATTAAAGTAACTTACATCATAGGCGGGATACATAAATTGAGTAGATGAAGCATTAACTTGAGGTACACACGTCGAGAATGGAGGAAGTTGAGGAGCACTTATTGAAAATAAAGGAGCTGATTGAGGAATACTCGGTGAAAATGAGGAGATGGTTCAGAGCACTCATGCCAAAATAAGGGAGGACGTTGAGGAGCAACAGACATGGGTGTTTGAGAAGCATTGTGTGAACTAGGTTGAGGAGCAACAAACATGGGAGTTTGAGTAGCATTATGTGAACTTGTTTTATTTTTCTTTGCCAACGCAAGCTCCAAACCACCTTTTGTCCGCCTTCGTCCCTTGCTAGTGCACTCTCTTCGTTTGAGTCCTTTTGCTTGAACTACATTTGTATCCATTACACCATCCACTTCAAAGCTTTCGAGGCATGTGTCAGGAGGGCTTTCATGTTCAATAGTATCTAAGAAAGGCATATTGAATTTTGCGCTTAACATGCTTTCAATGTTTGCAATTAAGTCATCCGCTTTCTACCGCAAGTTATATGTTTCTCACTTTCGAAGCTCTACATGCTACTTGCTCGAAAATTGCCATCAATGATCTAAAGCGTGAAGTTTGATGCAATCTTACATCAACCTTAATATCATGCCCACACCTATCTTTCACATTTTCACTCTTGCTTTTTAGTCCATCTCTTGAGAATATATTGGGAAGGAATCTCTTTGAATTTTAGGATTTCTCTAAGGATCTTCAAACAATGACTACACAAAATGCCTTTCATTTCAAATTTCCTACAATTGCAAGTGAGTGAACCATCACACTCCACTGTCACCTTCCTCACCTTTACACCATCACTATCAAGAACCGTATAAATGGTACTCTCACCACAAATTTCAGCTTTCTTCAATGTTTACTTCAAGGACTTGACATATTCACCTTGAAATTCTTCATAAATTTTATTTGTGTAAACATCTGCAGCTTGCTCCATAATCTTCACTTTAATATTCACCCTCGGCAACTTTTGGCATAGAGCATATTCGGCTTGTAACTCTTTGTACCTCTTCTCACAAAGAACTCGATCAAAATGCATGAAAAATTGCATTAAGTTATGATCAGACTGAATGAAATCCTTCAAGAATGCATTAAAGGATTCACTAAGTTGGGTGCTACTCATACCCGCACCCCATGCATTTCTAACATATGGCCAACCCCATTTTTCCTTGACTCCAAATGTTAACTTCAACCAATGATTATCTCAAGACTTCATACTTGTCAAGCATTTCCTCCCATTTTAACGTAAAATCATCCTCATCCTCAATGTCGCATATAAATTTGGATAAAACACTCTTCATCCCCTTATCCTCACCTCTTTATCCTTGAAGATAGAATTTGCATGCCTTAATGCATTTTGCATCAAATGCCAAGTGCAAAGGCGTGTTTTGTGTTAGGCATGACAATAGGTATGGCCTTAGCCATTGCAAAGATCCTCGATCCGTAAAATTGTTTTGAGCCTTACTTGACATTGCCTCCAAGAATCTTCTAAAAGCCATATAAAAGAATCAAGCTAGCCTCATCATACATCAAAAGCACTAAATATAACAGCTTCCTATGATGGTTAAATCCAACGAAAGAAGCAAATGGTCTATGTGCACTATTTAACTTGTAAGTAGTGTCGAAAGTGACAACATCACCAAATTGCCCATAATCCATGATCATCTGAGCATCGGCCCAAAATATGTTTGTAATCTGCTCCTCACTATCTAATTGAACCGAGTAAAAAAAAGATGGATTCTCCAATGTCTTCTCACGAAAATATTGCAAAATGCTACCTGCCTCCCCATATGCTAAACTCTTTTGCCTCTTCGTTCTCAAATAATTTTTTTGGTCCACTTTTGTGAACCCAAGCGACTCCCTTCCACTAGCTTCATTACCCATGAGCTCAAATGCAGCATTAAGCCGGATTCCAGATTTTTCAGCTAAATCTATTTCGATTGCCTGTGATGCAGATATCTTCCTTTGGGATGGTAACATATGCGAACATTCTGTTGGTACAAAAATATGATTATGTTGTTCAACAAACTCACCAACAAAAAATTTATGAATATTCCTATCCCATTTAATGATAAGTCGGGCTTGACAACCAGTCCTCACTTCCTGCCTAGGATTTTTTGTTAATGGATCTCGCTTGTCTATACCCCGAAACCCCTCCTTATTACAAACAAATAGCCTTGAAGTGATTTGCCCCTCCTTGTTCTTGTTTACATAACCCCTTCTAATACTAAACCCCATCCTTCCTCCATAAGCATTATAGAAATTATATGCTTCTTGTTCTGTATCAAATGTCATGTGAACTCTAGGCTTCCAATCACAATCACCCCGCCATTCTCAACATTGTTAGGTTCCATATCACTGCCAAGTCACTTAAAAAATAAAAAAGTGCTCAATATTAGCATAAAATCAGAATTATGTTTGCAAAATAATACAAACTAAATAAAACACTACAAGAATTGAATCATATTAGATTATATAAACAAAGGGGCACAAAGATGGTCTTCAATTTTAAATTATGTTTTAAATGATCTAGATTGAACACAAATTCCTTAATTTTCTTATAATCAACATGTTAACATACGAAATCAAAATTAAAATTAAACAACAAAAACAAACAAAATAAATGAATAAATGAAATGTAAGATACCTCTATTTATATACATTATCTTTGACTGCACCAAATGTTTAAAAAACAAACATCACTTGTCAGCTAAAGTGATAACCATAACAATAAGCCATGATGATAATTTTTAATCTAAGGTCAATTAAAGCTTATTTTTTGTTTTCATTTATTTTTAACCATCTCTATTAAACAAAATGCCCACAATTTTCCACACCTCCACAACAAACAAAAAAGAAAGGGGTAAGAAAATCAACCAAATGGCTATAACCTACAATTGCACAATATTGATCAAGATAATAGCTAAATTACTAATATAAAATAAAAAAATAAATAAGGTTTGCCCAAAAGCACAGCCTATAAATGATGTGGAAAAAGCATAGAAGGGTTATAAACTTATATTTAAACAATACATATATTGAATTTATGACAACCATGATCAACTCAAAAAATTATGAAAATTTTAAAAACTAATTTGGTTTCGTTTTCATAATCTATTTTTTTAAAACACTAAAAACTAATTTGGTGAAAAAATAATGAAAATTTTAAAAACACTCATCATCATGTCATTGTAGTTGGCATGGTTGCTGAAATACCCCAAGCCTTTTTGTTTCAGAAATAACTCCATTTCTTCTTTCAGAAAGGACTAGAAAAAGAAGATTTCATGGAGGACTTATTGTTCCATTTCTTGAAATGGTTTTCTTTTTCAGACCTCTTTGCTATGTCTCAATCAACGCTGCAATTCTTTCCATTTGGCAATCACATTCCTTTCAACAACTCTGCTTTTCTCCTTCCTCACAGATTAGTGAACTTCCTTAAATGAGCCCATCTCAACCTCCAAAACGGTGGAAAAGAAAATTCTAGATAACTGCTCTCTTGGGTTTCGTTTGCAGAATTTGTGAAAAATGAAGGACACTTTAAACAATACATATACATAAAAATTTGAGTCGAAAAATTTCGCGACAGTACATGATTAGGGTATATATGTATAGATTTGTACAATGTTAAAAGGGAAGAATGAAATGTTCCCATACCTCAAAGAATGGCGGCGACGATCGATCTACATGGCGGCGATCGACGGGCGGCGACGGTGGCAATGGCTGGACGACACTCCTGCTTCTCTTCTCTCTGTGTCTTCTTCTCTCTTTTTTACATTCCCGCCACACAGCTTTGCTTACTGGAGGGAATGATTTGGGAATTTTGAATCAACTGAATTTGTTTTTTTTTTTTTTTTTTTTTTTTGAAATTACTAACCAAAACGACGTCGTTTTGGTTAGTTATATTCTCAGCCCTTGGATCCTTACACTTCAGGGATCACTTCAGGGCTAAAACTTCAGACGATCCTTACACAATTTTTTGACCGCTTAAATTTTTTTTAGATAACTTTTATAAACCAAAAAAAAAAATTTCCAAACTCACCCTTTAAATTAATTTGAAAAAATTACAATGCAGTGCATGTTTTCGGAGTAAATTTTAAATCAATTATAAAATTTATTAACTTTAATAATTGAATTTATAAATTTTTATTTTGGCCTTATAATTGATTGACAATTTCCCGTATTAATAATGTGAAGTGACAGGTAATGGTAGTGATAATTCATATATTCAAATTTCATAATTTTTTTTTTCCCATCTAATCTAATAATTAGTTTTTGTCGACATGAAGATGGGCCAGTACAACTGACTTGTGGGGGAGAATCCCACTCCCACAGAAACAAAAATTATTGATTATCTTGGGAGACATGTGATCATATTCGGATCAATTATAAATTTTTATATTTTTAATAATTTAATAAAATTTATAAATTTCATTTATTTATTTTATTAGTCACAATACATATATAACTGACTAACACGACTCTTGTATCAACTAATAACTTCTTCTCCCACAGCCTCTATGCTCCGAATATATATAACCACAATAATGCTATATTTATTAATTATATATATATATATATATATTTAAGGCCTTATTTATTATAATTTAAGAAAGTTAAAATGTTAAAAAGTCATCATTTTGTTTAAGTCACATCATCTTATTTAAGTCACATCATCTCTCTACCACATCACTTTAAACTCAATCTATATACAATTCATATTTCATAAAAAGTCAAAAAATATACTTATTTAGATCATCTCAAACCACCCTTTAGTTTTATTTTGTTAGTGGCACAACTAAAGTTGGTGGATATTAATATATTGAAAAGGAAAACACATCATATGCATCATATAAGTAATCTATATATATATATATAATTTTTTGAGTCATAAATATTAAAAAAAAATCATAATTAAGTACAATATAAGATATAACTAAATAATTTATAAGTCATTACTAAAATAATATCATAATTAAAATAGAAAATAATCATAACTAATAGATAAAATGACATAATTAGAAATACATATAATATACTATTTTTAAAAAAGATGTATATTAAAATTTTTTATTAAAAAATAATATAATTGTTGGATATTAATGGTTTCTACGTAGGATCTGACAATTTTGGCGATGTCATATGCAAAACAATAAAGAAAATAAATATTAAAAAATGATAATACAAATAGATATGTAAAATTGGATAAATGATTTCCATCATCACAACAAATAGATATGTATAGTAAAATTCATAATGAAATAATCGAAATAATCGAACCAACACAACTCAAATATGAAAAAATTAAAATAATTTAAAGAGAAAAGTGGAATATCTTTATGTTATTCAAATCTTTGAATGTCATGTTAATTGATTAAGTCTTAAATGTGTAATCGAAACTCTCACAAATATACCATACACACTCTCACAAATCATATAGATATATAAAAGGAACGGAATTTCAAATCTACCCTATCTCTTAATTAATACATGTGTTTTGATAATAATTACATGATTTTTTATACATAGATAGGTTTCAATCCATGATCCTTATTGTAAATTCTAATCAGCTTGTTTCATTTGAGTTTTTAAAATTTACTTTTCAAAAAATTTATATTTTTTATTTTTCGTATTTTTTATTTTCATTGATTTTTTTAATATTTAAAACAATTTTTTAAATTTTTAGATACAACTAATATAAATACAGTTAAAAAGTATAATATTTGTAAAAATAATATTTAAGAAATTCACTAAATACCAAAGATATTTTTTTTAAAAATCCTATAATTTAATACATTTTTTGTATTCTTGTATATTTATTGATTTTTTAAAATATTTTTTTACAAATACATTACTACATCTAAGTAAGGTATATCTATTAAAGTAAAAAAATTGATTAAAATTTTAAAAATTTCACTTAAAAAAATAATAAAAGAAACAAAAAATACAATTTCTAAAAAATTAAATTTAAAAAATTAAAATCAAACATAGTGAATATCTTCCCATCATGAGGAAAGTTATAATCTCCCATAAGACCACTTTAATGAATAGTTTGTAGTTCACCTTAGTTTCCTAGATTTTATTAATTAAAAATATAATATCTATATATATATATATAATTATTAAACACAAAGTTCCACAATAATTTTAAAATTTTATTAATATTCATTATAAAACAAAGTTTTAGGAAATTTTTTTTTTTGTTATAGTGAAATTGTTATAGTCTAAATTCTAAAATACCTATAAGGTTAGCATAATAATAAGAAGAAAAGATAGATCGAAATTATATACAATATGTAATTATTTGTCTATGCACTTGTTTGGAAAGTTGGGTTAGTAAGTTGGCATTAAAATAGTCATAAAAAATAAAATAGACTAAAAATGTCATATCTAAATCATAATCATTTTATTTTTTTTCTCACAAAAGTAAAAAATCAATTAAGCTTTTTAGCCAAAAGTCAAAAAGGCAAAAATTAAAAAAGCAAAAAGTCAAACGAGACATTTTTTCTCTCAAAAAAATTAAAAAAAGTAAAAAAACAAAAAACTAACTCACATCTTAAACAAACTCATATATAGTTGGAGTTAGTAGGAGAGTAGTTCCTTCTTCTTCTTCTTCTTCTTCTTCTTCTTTTTTCAATTAATAAAATATTAATTAAATTGTGATCTAGTTGAATTTGTATCTTTTAATAATCTAGAATTGAATCGTGATCTTTTCAAAAATTGAATCAACCCAATCTACGAAAGTTGAATTAATTCAATTTAGTAACATTTGAATTGTTTGTCCACCCTTGATTAGAATAAATATTGATTATAACAACAACACAACATTAACGTTTTTAAAAAGAATACAAAAACAATTCCAAAGTTTGACAATTTATAACAAATTAAACTCTGACCTTTTTAATTGTTTCAATTTAAATTATGAACTTCTAAAATGATATCTATTTTAGCTATCCATTTGTATCTATTAATTATAACCAATGGATCGTGTGTAATTTAGACAATTTAATTATTTATTTTTCTTTATGACTGATGACAATTACTTCTCATTCTTAACGTCATCCGTCACCACCCCTCCTCTTCCTCAATTCCTTGTCATCCCTTCATCACTTTTAATTCATCGTTACACCTCCTCTTTTTAGTTCATTTCTTTTGATTTTTGCCCAATATATAGTCACCATCGCCATCCAACTCCACCGACAAAAATGATTAAATTATTTAAATTACTCTTATTCTTTTAATTAACAAATAGTTAGAATTAATAATATTTTAAAAAATTAAAATTTAATTTATTACTAGAATTAAATCCTGTTTTTGTGTAAATTTTCTAAAATTTATCATTAGTTGGCAACGATATTTTCTTGTGGTATCTATCTTTAGCAATAATATGAACTCAGACTTGATTACTTAGAAATTATTTATAATTATCATTTTATGGTTCAGATTTATTCTATATATGGAATCAGATTACACAAATTTAATTTTCACCACACAATCACTAATTCGTAAAAATCTAAGTGGATAATAAGTCCGGTTTCTAGATTTATTGTATCTTTAAGCTACGCTTAGTTAAAGGATTTGATGAGAGAAATAGAAAGTGAAGGGAAATAGAAAGACAAAGAGAAATAATTAATATTATTCGAATTCTAAGTTATGTTTAGTTGAGTTGAGAAGTGGAGAAAGAAAAATAGACTAAGTGAATCCAAAAGATAAAAAATGGAATTGTATTTCTCTCTCACTTTTTTTTCCTGTGTTTTTTATTATAACCAAATAAATAATAATATGGCATTTCCTTTTTCTTACCCTCTCTATTTTATTTTTTTGTTTTTTTATTATCAAATCCTTCAACCAAATGTAGTCTCAGGGGTGTTTTGGGAAGATGGAAATAAACATTTTTTTTTTGTTTTTGACAGTTTGGTTTTTTCACAAATACATTTGGAAAAATGCTCAATAAGCAGTTTTTTTGCTTTTTTTAAAATTATCATAATATGATATCACATTATTTGCAAAAATTATAAAATTTCCATATATTACCCTCATGCATATTTTTAAAATTATCATTTTACCATTCACTAACATTTTCTAAATGCAAAGAAGTGAGGATATTTCAATAATTTTACTAATTGACTTAGGCCTTGTTTGGGAACAGGCTAATTTGGTAACTTTGTGGTTATTTGACTAAAATATGAGTTAAAAAAAATTTGGAAAGAAGATTTGTGACTAAAATAGCCACAAAAGACAAAATAGGCTATTTTAGCCATAACAAACAAAACATCACATCCAACCCATAATCATTATACTTTTCTCTCACCAAAAAAAGTCAAAAAGCCCTTCCCAAACCAAGCATTTTAGCCCAGGCTAAAATAGCCAAAAAAGTCAAAAAGCCAACCCACTTTCCAAACCAACCCTTAGTATGTTTGAAATGACTTTTTGACTTTTTACGAAAAGATGTGCAAAAATAAAGAGAAAAGAGAATATTTAACTTTTTTGTATGAATTGTTGACTTTTTGATTTTTTTAGTAATTTTTTAACTTTTTGACTAAATAGGCTGGTTCTCAAACAAGGCCTTATTTCTATCTTGCCAAATGTAATTTTGCTTAAAAAAAACGGATTTTTTACTTTTTATAAGTAAAAAACTAGCTTATTTCTAACATTTCAAAATGTCGCTGAGTGTAGAGTATAATATTCCATGTTAGTTTGATAAAAAATGTTTGGTAGCTCGAAAAACTTTCTCCCGAATCCCCCGAATCACTGAAACGATGTCGTTTCAGTTTTGAATTTTTTTTTTTGTGAAACTGAGGGAGAGAGAGGGAGAAACAAAAGAGAGGAGAGAGGGAGAAAGAGAGAGGAGGAGAGGAGAGAAGGGAAATAGATCGCAGCTCGCCGATCGTAGGAGAAGGGAGAAAGAGAGAGGATGAGAGGAGGAGAGTGCGATGGTGGATGTCGATCGCAGATCATAGCTCGTCACTCGTGGCAGCTCGTCAGCCGTTCGCCTCCGCCTCCGCCCTCGCCTCCGCCTCCTGCCGGTTGAATGTGCCTCCAAATTCTTCTTCTTCTTCTTCTTCTTCTTCTTCCCTTGCCCCAGGGGATTCAGGGGCTCCGGATTCGAGTTTCCTAGCACGTGTCTAGTTTGAAATGGGGGAACACGTGGGTGAATTTGTTAGCAAGACCTGTCAGTTGAATAAGGGAAGTAGACTTTTGGTTCTGTATGTAAGAGCAGGTGCTGTTCATGGTTTTTTGTTGCCGTTTCTCTGCGCCGCACACGTCCTCCAATACTGCGGATAATTATTAATTTCTGACCACCAATAGGTAATATTTTATAATGTTATAATTAATAAAAATAATAAATAAATAAAATATTATGTTAAGTGATTAAAAAATATAATAAATATATTAAATATTGATTGGTTAAAAAATACAAATATATGATATTCTGAAAATATTAAATAATTTCTCATTACTACTACGTGTCAAAATGAAGAAAATAACCCAGCAAACAAAATTACAAATTGCTTAAAATTTTAAATTTACCACTTAAATTTAAAGTTGTTATTATGGACCACATTAGTCTTTGTTTATAAATTCTGAGCAGCTTATTTATTTATTTTATTTTTAAATTATAAAATTCAATTTGAACATATGAAGGTTCTCTTAGACATATTTTAGTGGTTTGAACCATTTAATTTAGGAAAAATTACTTTCCAATAGTACTATCAGAAATTATTATTAATTTATAGAAAAATTTATAACTTTAATTATTAATTTATATAAACTTCATCACTTTTTGTAATTTAGTTTTAAATAAACATTGAATTAAATTTTTCCTTTAATGTATAAGGTCAGCCAACTACATCGCCGTAATAAAAATAAATTGATTAGACATAGATAATTACTTGATTATTATTTTATTGTATTATTTTTAAAAGAACAAGTATAATTTCAAAAACAAACTATACTTTTTCTATACAAAAATGAAGCAATCACATAACTATAGATTTATAATAAACCTAAATTCTTTACATAAATAATGACATTCAAGTTAAAACAATATGAATCACTAAAATAAATCAACTTTGGCCCATAAATCATTCTAATATGGCCCTCCGATGATTCCAATATGATCCTCCGATCCACTAAAAATGAAGGACTTGGAGATAAGTTAAAACGTGATTAAACCATTCAAGGGTAAAAATTAAAAAAACTTAACTTAAAAAGTCAAAAAGTTATTATAAAAATTAAAAAATCTATATTATTCAAAGATAATTTGTGGGGAAAGCCACTAGGACAAAATTATTATTTTATCTTTTGAATTCAACTATCTAAAAAGTCAAAAAGTTAAAAGTGGGACCTAAAAGGGAATAAATTAGAAATATTTAAGACTAGAATGGATAAGGAAGGTACTTGAAATTTGAAAGATGATACTAGCACTTTATGAAACTCGATAGCCAATTGTATGAGGAGAATCTCAAGGAAGTGTTTGGAGAGTCGAAGGGACTAACCCAAATCTAGGGAAATTTGGTGGTGGAGAGAAGAGGTTCAAGCGCAATAAGGTAAAAAAAGAGTGCTTTAAAAAGTGACAGAAAGATAGAACTGAGGAAAAACTTAAGAGTCATAGATTGGCTAATAAGGAGGTAAAAAAAGTAGTGAAAGAGGCTAAGTTGAAAGTTTATGATGATCTATACACTAGACTAGATAGTAAGGAGGGAGAGAAAAGGATATACGAACTTGCTAAGATACGAGAGAGGAAAATAAGAATTTTTAATCAAGTTAAGTGCATCAAGAGTAAGGATTCTAAAGTATTGGTGAAGGATGAAGAGATTAAGGAAAGATGAAAGAATTATTTTGAGAAATTATTAAATGAGGAACATGGAGGTACGGCAATAGAGGAAGAAATAGTCAGTAATATGATAAACTAAGACTATAGGTTCTGATGATACAGTTTGTCCCAGTGAATGGGTCGAACAGGTCCAAGCTCCTCAATACCCACGTCCAGATGATCAAGCCCACCAAATTACCTGCAAACAAGTCCAACGGGGAACGGGATAGTCCCCCCAGTGAACCCTCCGCCGAGCAAGTTAGAAAGAGAAGTAGGGTGTAAGTAGAGATTAGAGATAGAAAGCTTAACCTTCTTCTTGTCTTCAACGTTTGCTTATATCCTTTGGTAATCATTTCGCTGTCCCTTCCGACTTGCCCTCCGCCGAAAAGTCTATGTCAGAGCTTACATTGTTCAGGGTAAGGGGGTCATGTTCCGACGGGGAGGTGTTGTCGTAATAAATGCTGTGATGGGCTGCATTAATTGTGATGTGCAGTGGCAATAACTTTGCAGATTTTTGTCTGCTAATGTGGCTCGTGCTTCACCTGCCATGTGTTTGAATGTCATTGGCTCTTTATGCCATGTTGGATTCCAAATTGCTCGACCTCACCAGCTGGGTCATTATTGGGCTCCAAGTGATGGGTTTGGGTTGTTTATAGTGATTCATGGCCTTTATGGGCTTGTACACGTCAGTAGTCCCCCATTCCCGAGTGTAGCTTTAGTCCAGCGAAGGGAATAGTAATGAAGAAGGTGAGGGTGTTAGGGATTGGTAGTATGGAGATTGACCGGCGGGGGTGACTGAGCGGGTGAACCGACCGGGAGGTGGTCCGACCGTGTAGGGTGACCGAGTGGAAGAGCCGACCGCGAGGAGGGTCGACCGCGAATGTTGGCCGAGTGGGAAGGTCGACCACGAGGAGGGGCGACCATGAGGGTTGGTCGAGCGGGAGGGCCGACCATGAGGAGGGCGACCCCGAAGAGGGCTGACCGCGAAGGTTGGCCGAGCGGGAGGGCCGACCATGAGGAGGGCCGACTACGAAAGGTGAGGTAGAGGGGCGTAGGGCTCAAGAGGCGGCGTGTCACGTGGTGATTTGAAGTGGAAAAGACAAGGTAAGGGGAGGAGATAGCGGGTCGTGGTTGTACACGTGGCAACATCCCGTAGGGGGAAAAGATTAGGCATTGGATCAGAAATGAAACAATAGGTCATTATGGGTGTTGAAAAGACAGTTTTGGCGGATGATTTGAAAAGTTTTCAAACTAGCGAAAATTAATTGGGATCCTTGGAATACGGGCAAACCGTGGGCTTTTGGCATTATTCGATTCACCTACTTGTTTACGAAAAATCAACATATTCCAAGTGTGAATTCCTTTGTTGCTCACGATACACCTCTGCAACACTTTTTCAATTTCCTTGTACCTGCATCCAAAGCGATTCGCAGATATACCATAGAAATGGCCCAAGAAGAAACTGCGAATGTCAGGGTGGATCCATTTGGTGATGATGATGCGGTGGAGTTAACGCATCAATATAGGATGGAGAGGGTGGGGGAGTCGGTCGTACGATCCCATGGTTCCACCATGATAGCAGCTCCAAAGCCAATCAACCAGGTAGAACCTAATCACTAGCATACAAAGGCAGATAAATCAACAGTTACTGTAGCGGATTTGGAGGCTATTCGCGAAAAATACCAGGTGCCTGCCGAAATAGAGTTATCGTTGCCGATGTCGACGGAGAGGCCATCCGACGCCAGGCCAGGGCAGTTTGCCCTTTATGAGGAGGCATTGAAAGGAGGACTGAGGCTGCCCTTGCCGCAAGTGGTAGTAGATCTCCTAAATCGTTTGGAGGTGGCACCGAGCCAACTAATGCCCAATGCGTGGAAGATCTTACTGTCCTGTGCAAGTGTGTGGCCGAAGGCGAATGGAGGGGCGGCCATGACAAGGACTTAATTCTTCAGATGTTACAAGACTTCAGGGCAGCAAGAGACTTGGGTCATTCTCACAGCCAAGAGGAAAGGGTGACGGGCCGCCGTCGCCGATCAAGGGGTGGAGACCACGGTGGTTCTATGTGTGCCGCTGGAGGGTTGGAGTGTGTACCATTTGGAAAGTGCCCACCAAGTCGATGGAGCAAAAGCTGGCAGCAGCAGTAGAGGAGAGGATGAAGAGGGTAAAGGAATTGAGGAAGAAGGAAGGGGCCAGATGGGACGAGCTCGTTCAGCCGTCTGCTCTGTTTGAGGCAGGGTTGGGTCCACAGCCGAGCGGTGGGGACCTTGACCGAGCGAAGTTAGAGGCATGGAGGAAGGCTCAAGAGGCGGAGGATCAGACCATTCTTGCAAAAGCCCAAAAATTCAAAGAGTCTCAGGCAGATCGACCGCCAAAACCGGTTACAAGGGAGAGGATTCGACCTCGCCCCAAACCCTTGGGGGAGAAAGACTTAGGTGAATTTGTGCCACGACCGCCCCGAATAGACCCTTTGAAGGAAAGGTCTTTGAAGGAGATGGAGGTGTTAGGCGTGAGGAAGAAGAAGAAGAGAGTGAGGCGGAGTGAAGAAAAGCCTGCCTAAAAGAGGAGGAGGGAAGCGAGGGTAGAGGAGACCAGTATAGCCAAGGAGGCAGAGGGGGGGGAAGTGGAGGAGATCCCAGGAAGAGTAATTGCCCCAGAAGTGGTGGACATTGCCTCAAAGGGCATGGAAGTGGTTCCAGTAGTGACGGCGATCGCCGCAGGGGTCGCGAGGGCCGCCCCTGAAGTGCAAGTAGAAGATGGGGCAACCGACCCTGGGCCAAGGAGGGAAGAACAGCCCCATGGGGGTCCTGCACCCCAAGGAGAGGGAGTCAATCTGACTATTGCGATCTACCATGCTTGTGCAGTGGCTGGGCGGTTGGAGGGAGAATGAGGCTCAACCAGGCAAGGCGGCATCGCCTTGTGGGGATTGTAAAGGAGGCAGCCTTGCGCTCAGCATCCAGATTCAATGAGGCTGAATTGCTGAAGGGGTTATGCTCCGTTCAAATGGAGGTAACCACCTTAGTAGGGCTCTGCTGAGGAAGGCGGGGGCTGCAAAACTCAAGGCAGATGAGGCCAAGGCTCAACTTGCAAAGTTGAAGAAGGAGAGCGAATCGAGAGGGCCCATGCCGATCTACAAGCGGTCAAGTTGAGCCGAGAACGAATGCCGCCGGATTGTGTCGCCGAGTTCCAAATTGGCAAGAAAGCAGAGAAAGTTTGAGGAGGCCCAAAAGCCTCGCGGTCACGCCGAACCAAGATGAAGAGGCGATGTCAAGAATGAAGAGCTGTCGGATGAAGGATGAGGCAGATGTGAAGATTGACGGTCTGCAGAAGGAGTTGGAGGGCGAGCGTGCAAAGGCAGTGGAGGAGAGGGAGAGCCTTCAGAAAGAGTTAGAGGCAGAGAGCCAGGTGGTCACTGAAAGGCGACTCAAGAGGGAGATAGAGGAAGAGAGGGCTAAGGCAGCCTCTGAAAGGGCGACCTGAGAAGGAGCCGACGAAGAGAGGCGAAGGCGAAGAAGGGTGGCTTACCCCGATCTGCGGCGTTGTAGCAAAGGAGCAATTCAAAGGGTCTCTGAATTTCAAATGGCAATTGATGCCATGTCGCTAGCAGCTTGGCTAGGTAGGAGTCTGGGGGGCGCGAGCCCATCGAGGACGACCGTTGGAGGCAGAACTGAGTCTGAAGTGATTAAGAGCTTCCAGCGCTCAGACTTTTATAAACACAAAATGGCTGAGTTCTGTGGTTGGAAGATGTTCAAGCGTAAAGCTAAGGAGCTGTTCCCAGACTTGGACCTGAGTAGTGTGAAAATCGACGACGACGATGTGACCCAGACCCCCTTGGATGAGGGTATTTGTAGACACCCCATTTTTGACCGTCCTCAAGACTTGGACGTCACCGTTTGAACACTCGGTGATCATCCATGTTTGTGTTCGTCCTGAGTTCCTGAAGGTCTCGGCTACGCGCCTTGCCTCAGGATCTCTCGACTCGACGGTTTTGTATCTGGTTTTGCACCAAGCACCTGTGTTTTGCCTTTGAGGGGTAGGGAATGGCTTGTTAGCCATCCCCACACATCACCGGCCATGGCTTGAGGCCACCAGCCACTGGTTTGTTGCCACCGGCCAAATGTTTGGCCGACCGGCACTCTTTGTAGTCGACCGGCCATATATTTTAGTCAAATTGCATTTTTGGCCGGCCGACCACTGTGCATCTGCTTTTGCAGATATTTTTATGCCACCTGCTAGGGGCATACACCTTGCTCCCTCTATACACATGTATGGAAGGATTTCCCTCTTGACTAGCTTACTTGAGAAGCTTTGCAAGAGGGAGCTCTATAAGAGGGAGCCTCTTCTCCCTTCATTAGGGTTAGACAAAAAATACAGAGGGAGCTCTGAATTAGGGTTTAGATAGTTGTAGCTATTCTATCTCTATATCTCTCTCCCTTTTGCTCTAAGTGTGTTTTACTCTTACTATTGCACACAAACACCTAGTGTGACACCTTCTCTTGGCTACTGAGGTGCCGAGGGGCTGTTCTTGGTGCTCTTGAGTGGATTTAAGCCTAAGGAAGCAGTTGGAGTGCTATTCTTGAAGAGGGTCATCAAGGGCAAGAACTTCATCCTTTATTCCCGCTTTTGCATAGTTTTTAACCAATCTTACTGTTTTTAGACTTTGTATATAACTAATAAAAGTCTTTTTTTTTTTTTTGGAGTGCTTTAAATAGTTTTTTTAGAGTGTTTTGTTGTTTGGTGTTGTTTGACCCCTCATAGGCCTTGTTTGGCCCTATTTTTGTGCTATTTTGGTGAGCTCCGGACCACCTTGTTTGGCCCCCCTCACCACTGAAATCTTGAGGGATTTTAGTGGTGAGGATGGTGCCTTAAGGTCCTAAGAAGGAGAGGGCCACCCCCTCTTCTTATTGTCCTTGAAAAGGGCCATTTTTGCCTCATGTATGAGCATCTTGTTTAAGTGTATGATGGCCATGCCTTAGCTGTTATTTGTGCTTATTATGTCATAATATAGCTCTATTTTTACTTGGTTTAGACACACCTTGCATGCCTTGCATACTTGTCTTGTAATGCCATGTTTTAGCCTTAACATGCTTTAGGCTTTAACCCTTGTTCTAGCATGATTTCGGCCTAGCTTTGTGAAGCTTATATGCATGTTTTGATGTGCTTGAGGACTGTTTTTGGAAATTTGGGTTGTCCATGCTTTGCTTTGTATAGCTACCATGTAACCTCTCTTGTATGCCTTAAACATTGACCCCTCTAGCATGCCATCCTTGCATCATTTCAGCGATTTGGAACCACTTGTCATGTCATTTCAGTCCCCATGGTATGCTTGTATACTTGCATTTGATGCTCCTTTAATGCTTTAAAAGGTTGTTGTCTTGTGCTCCATGTTTGGACCCTTTTGTATGCTTGCATGTGTAGGCCACTTAGATGCTATCTAGGTATGTCCTTAGCTTTGTTTAGGTCTGCCTTGGGACTATTCTAAGTCCTCTTAGCCTTGTGAGGCTTGGTTGGCATGGCCATGGTTTAAGCCCCTTGGCTTACCTTGAGTTTTGGGCTTGCTTGCATGCTTAGCTTGTCTTGTTTACTTGGTTTGGCACCTTTATAACATGATTTTCAGAGCTTACAATGCATGCCTTTAGTCCCATGTTTGGTCTCTTTTAAGTGTGCTTAAAAGTTGCTTCTATATGCCTAAGTGTTGGACTATGTGTACATGCATGTTTGTATGTCATTTTGCCTTCATTTCCATAGCACTTAGCCACTGTTTTGGACTTGCTTACACCTTGCATGCTTTGATTGCATCATGTCTTGCATGTCCACTAGCTTACATACTTGTTGATTGCTTGCTTGTTTGCATTGCCATATTGCATACTTATTTCATATGCTTGGGTTGCATTGTATTGACATGCATGCTTAGCCTCTTGAATTGAGTATGATAGAGGTTGAACTTCATGTCTGTTTATGTGTATTTCATTTGAAATCAAAGTGCATAACTTGGTTTCTTGGGCCATCATGCATGGAAATGCGCAATTGGTGGTCCGAGAACCGAGAACCATGTCCCTTTGAGTCATAAACATGATAAGGGATGTGTTAGTGCACACATTTGCTTGAAAGGCATTGCTATGCCTTGTTTTGCCCTCGCCATTGCCAAAACAGATTCTGCAGGAAGATCTGGCCAGCCGGCCATCCTTAGTGCCGACTAACCAACAATTGGTGGCCGGTGATCATTTCCTTTGGCCGGTGACCATTTCCCTTGGCCGGTGGTATCCCACAGGGTTCATAGAGTGCACCTTGGGAATTTTACAATGATCAGAGAAGGAAAACAGTGTGGACAGAGGCAACTTGCGCATAGCAGTGGACTTCCGAGCGGAGCTGAGCACACATTGCATTGGGCCCTCTTCCCGAGGCTGTTTACTGTTTAATTAGATTAGTTAATTTGCTTAACTAGTTTAATTGGTCTGTAATATTTAATTAGTTTGTAGGCTAGTTAAATCTGTATTATTCTTTCAGTCCCTCCGAGTAAGGGCAAATTTGTAATAAGTGTGGGTGCGTGTGCGTATCTTCCAACCCCACTTCTTTCTCCCTTTTACTTACCTACTTTTGATGGTTAGTATTAGGACATGTTTAATTTAGCATCCTTATGCTATACATGCGTGCATCATTCATCAGTATTGCATGCACCGAGCTCGGCGCATCATGCTATCAGCATTGTATTTCAAATCTAACTTGAACACGTGCTACTTGTTGCATCCCACATGTCATCCTAGGATTAGCCGAGCCTATTCTAGTAACATTCTGTATGCGTTGCATTAGCCACTTGACATGGACTTGGATCATGCATGATTGCTAACATGTTTATTGTTTTGGCTTGGAGTACTCTCTAAGTGTCTTATGTTTTAGCATCTCGCATGAGTGTGAATGTTAACATGACAGCATGCTTACTATCTAACTAGATGCTTATGTGATATAACTGCTTGAATACCTATGGGTGAAGGTTGGATTGTTTGAGTTGGGACAACTCATTGGAATCTGTATTTTAGCCTACTTGCGAGTAGCAAATTTCAAACCATTTCCTAAAAAAATGGATATGTAATGCTTTGTTCCAAATTAGGCGATCTAGTCTATACTTGTTTTGCTGCGCGCATCACATAGTAATTCTAGCTAATTAATCGGAATAAGAACGCATGTGTTTTCAAAAACGAGATATCATGGTTAGTAAAGGCCGATCTTCGGATTGGGCAAGAGGGGGTGCTCATAGCTGACCTTCCCTAATCGTACCCAAGTTCCCGAGCCGAGGCAAATTGGTGATAATGGACACGTGGCCTTAGGCAAACGAGTCAGGATTTCCTAAATTCCCCCATTAAAAAAATATTTAGGTTGCGACTCTATATCTAGCAAAGCAGTCTATGTTTGGCACTTCTTTTCTAAAAATCTGTTTTTCTCAAAACGATTTGCTGGATTTGGACTCTTTGGTTTAGATTAAGAACCATGACAAATTGAGTCTGAACTGTAGCACGAAGGCCCTCACGTGGGGCGCGTCTACAGTATTAAAGAAGAAGACCTTGTGTCCAGCGAAGAGGAGTAACTGAAGAAGAAGAAGAAGAAGAAGAAGAAGAAGATGACCTTGCACAGATATTGTTTTTGTTTTGTTTTGTTTTGTTTGTTTCTTTTTTTTTTTTTTTTTTTGAATTGCTGTAATGAACTTATGTACAAAGTTGTAAATAAATAAAATTTCAGTTGTGTTTTGCATTTGATTGTTGTTGCTTGTGCATCTGAAATGGATGAGAGTGGTGGCTTGTGTATGGAGCTTGTATATGAGTCATTGTGAAGTGCAAAGTAGAGTGAAACTTGTGATAAAAATCGAATTTAGGAATTCATCAAGACAGATTAATAAAAACTGAGTGCAGATTAAAGTTAGGGACTCCTCAATGCAGAGTGAAATTGAACGTGTAATAAAAACTTGGTGCAGAGTAAAGTTAGGAACTCCTCAATGCAGAGTGAAATTGAACTTGTAATAAAAACGCAGTGCAGAGTAAAGTTAGGAACTCCTCAATGCATAGTGAAATTTAAAATGTAACAAAATTATAAGTTTGTGTTTGGCACACTGCTTAAGTAGGTTAGTGGTTTATGGAGTGAGGCTTGGCTTGTAAGGAAAGAGGCTGACTTGTAAGAGTTTTATTGAGAAGAAAATGACCTGACTTGTAAAGAAAACATGTAAGAACGTCTTTGGAATTTGACTGAGCAAAGAGTGGTGTAAAGACTTGGAGCTAGAATTGTGACTAAGTATGTCTACTAATTCCACAAGCATGAAGTTTGCATGGTTGGCCTTGACTGAGCCCTGCATGCGTGCTCAGTTGGGGGGAAGCTATGATTCACTGACATTGAAATTGTGGTACTCAGTCTTGGTGGAGACTTGTTATGCTCAGTCTGGCTGAGGCTTGTTGTGCTCAGTCTGGCTGAGGCTTGTTGTGTTCAGACTGGCTGAGGCTTTTAATAAGTGTTGCAAATGAAAACGTTATTGAGACAACACACAGATAGCTGAGATATAAAATTGTTGTCATGGATAGTGTAGTCAAAAAGAAAATACAACAACTGAGCAATACAACAGTAGGAATTTATTAAAAGTAGCGCTTCAGGTGTTCAGTGTTCCAGGGGTGGGGGAGGTCTCGACCTTCCATGTCCTGGAGTCGGTAAGTGCCCGGATATGGTCGGGCTTTCACAACGTAAGGTCCCTCCCATTTGGCTGCCAGTTTACCCTCAGTCGGATTTTTGGTGGCAAGAATTGCTTCTCTCAAGACAAGGTCCTCTATAGCGAACTCCCTTGGTCGGACTTTGCGGTTGTAGTGTGTTCTCATTTTCTGTTGGTATGAGGCCAGTCTGACAGTAGTGGTTTCTTTGAGTTCTTCAATTAGGTCCAGGTCTGCCCGATAGAGCTCTTCTGTTAGTGCTAGATCCAGATGTAAAACTCTAGGGGTAGGCAGACCGACTTCTATCTAATAACTGCTGTCGGTAGTATGTTAAGCGGAAAGGAGTTTCCCCAGTGGGAGTCCAAGCTGTAGTTCGGTAAGCCAGGAGTACATTTGGTAGTTCCTCAGCCCAAAGTTCCTTAGCAGCTTCTAGCTTGGTTTTGATGATCTTCAGAAGAGAACGGTTAGTGACCTCAACTTGGCCATTGGCTTGGGAATGACCGAGGGAAGAAAAACATGGTTGAATTTGGAGGTCTGTACAGAACTTCCTGTACTTGGCATTGTCGGAGACGATGGCCTGGGGAATGCCAAATCTGCAAACGATTGACTGCCAGATGAACTTGGCTGTGTTCCGCTCGGTAATGGTGGCAAGGGGTTCTGCCTCTACCCACTTAGTAAAATAATCAATGGCGACAATGGAAAATTTGGTCTGGCCTCACGGTGGGTAAAGGCCAACTAGGTCAATCCCCATTTGGCGAACAGTAGGGTCAGAAGTGTGATCAATTCAGTAGGAGGAGCATGGGGGATATTGGCAAAACGCTAACACTTATCACATTTGAGCACGAAGTCAACTGCATCTTAGTTGAGAGTAGGCGAAATATCTGTATGGTATCTTGTGGGCGTGGACCTACGCCTGAGTGATTGACGCAGATACCCTCATGAATTTCTTGCATCACATAAGTTGCTTGAGTCGGATTGAGGCACTCCAGATAGGGGCATGAGAAACCACGTTTGTACAAAATGCCGCTGACGAGGATGTAATTGGACGACTGGGCCCTGACTTTGGCGGCTTGTTGTTGGTCGTTTGGAAGTTCCCCTGTTGTCAGAAATAGAAAGATGTCCGACGCCCAAGGGATAGGCTTATTTTGGAGGAATTGTATTTCGTGCTGGTCGAGGCAAATGGCGGGGTGGGATAGGTATTCGAGGCGGACACCACAACTGAGGTCGGACTGGTCTGCGGAAGCCAACTGAGCCATTTCATCTGCCTTAGAGTTTTTCGCCCGAGGAATGTGCTTGATGTGGAAGGTATTGAAGAGGCGAACAAGGGGAAGTGCAATATCCCTATAAGCCCGCATTGTGTCCTCCTTGGCATCGAATTCTCCCGTGATCTGTCCGACGATGAGCTAGGAGTCACTGAACACTTGGATGTGGCTGATACTAATATCCCTGGCTAGACGAAGACCTACAATCAATGCCTCATATTCAGCCTCATTGTTATTGGCCTCAAACAGGAAACGGAGAGCGCATTTGAAATAACCACCCTCAGGGGCGGTGAGGATGAGGCCAGACCCACTACCTTTCCTGCGGGATGATTCGTCGACGTTAAGAGTCCAAGAATGAGGGTCTTCTGGCTCGATGAGAGCTGGTGGGGGTAGAGAGACAGTGGTTGGGATAGGATTAGTGAATTCCAGGATGAAATCGGCGATAGCGCCTTTAAGATGTCAAAAGCTGTGAGTTCTCGACCATTGCATGAATCGCCGAAAGTTTTGGTTCTTTGCATGACCTTCTTCAAGGGTTGGTCGGTGAGGACCACTATGGAGTGGGCTTAGAAGTAAGGACGGAGTCGTTTGGAGGCGGTGACCAAGGCCAAGGATAATACAGTGGGTAGTTCTGCTCTGCTCCCTTGAGGACCCGATTGATGTAGTAGACCGGTCATTGGACGGAGCCGTCTTCCCTGATAAGAGCTGCACTGACAGCGGTGCTTGATACGGCTAGATAGAGGAAGAGGGGCTCGCCCGTGATTGCCTGTGAAAGGAGGAGGGGATTGGCCATGCACTGCTTCAACTGTTGAAAAGCCTCTTCGGATTCAGCCGTCCATTCAAAAGTTTGTCGGAGAACTTTGAAGAATGGTAGGCACTTATCCGTTGCGCGGGAAATGAAGCGGTTGAGGGCTGCAACTCGGCCAGTGAGTCTTTGGACCTCCTTAACCGTTCTGGGTGACTGCATCTCGATCAAGGCCTTGATCTTTTCAGGGTTAGCTTCAATGCCCCGCTGACTGACCATAAAACCCAAAAACTTCCCAGATCCTACGCCGAAGGCGCACTTCTCTGGGTTGAGCTTCATTTGGTACTTGCGTAGGGTGGCGAAGGTTTCTCGCAGGTCGGTCAGATGATCAGTGGAGAGTTTGCTCTTGACCAACATGTCGTCAACATATACTTCCATATTCCGACCTATCTGGTGATGAAAAACGGCATTAACCA
Organism: Camellia lanceoleosa; assembly: GCA_025200525.1. Taxonomy (NCBI): domain Eukaryota; kingdom Viridiplantae; phylum Streptophyta; class Magnoliopsida; order Ericales; family Theaceae; genus Camellia; species Camellia lanceoleosa. The sequence goes on along the minus strand of CM045763.1, from coordinate 41,721,567 downwards.
ACCGTTGGTATGTGGCCCCAGCATTCTTCAACCCGAATGGCATCACACGGTAGTGGTAGGTACCTCGGTCAGTAATAAAGGATGTATGCTCCCGATCGGACGGGTGCATCAGGATTTGGTTGTAACCAGAGAAAGCATCCATGAAGCTGAGCATTTGATGACCGGCCGTGGCGTCGACCAGTAGATCTATGCGGGGAAGAGGATAGCTGTCTTTGGGGCAAGCTCGGTTCAGGTCAGAGTAATCGACACAGAGTCGCCATTTGCCATTATTCTTGCGGACTAGGACCACGTTTGACAACCATTTAGGGTAGTCCACGTTTTTGATGAATTGGGCCTCAAGGAGTTTGTCAACCTCTGCGGCTATAAGAGTATTGCGCTCCAGATGAAAAATGCGCTGCTTCTGGCGGTAAGGTCGGAAATGGGGTTCAAAGCTAAGGCCGTGAGTTATAAAAGAGGGGTCAATGCCTGGCATGTCTAAGTGAGTCCAGGCAAATACATCATTGTACTCGGTCAGAAGGGCAATAAAGTCGACCTTAGCTTGGGGGGATAGTTGGCTGCCGATCTTGGCCGTTTTCATTGGGTTGGTGGGATCGATGGGAATCTCGACGAGCTCCTCCACCGGTTCCCCTCTGACCAGCTCATCCTCATCTCGTACGTCAAGTCCTTCAATGATCATGGCCTCCTTTAGCTTGACTTCCTTGAGTGAGGTGACATAACATTCCCTGGCTACGGTCTGCTCCCCCTTTACTATCCCGACGCCCAGGTCGGTAAGGAACTTTATGGTGAGGTGGTAGGTTGAAGTGATAGCTTGGAAAGCGTTAAGGGCAGTGCGACCAAGGATGATGTTGTAGGCAGAGGGACAGTCGACCACAAGGAAAGTAAGCAACTTCGTAGTCTGCCGTGGGTATTCGCCGATGGTAATGGGGAAATCGATGGAGCCGATGGAGGTCACCTGGTCGCTAGTGAAACCGACCAAAGGGGTTTGGAAGGGTGACAGACTTTCCTCCCCAATCTTGAGCTGGCGGAAACAGTTGATGAATATGATGTCTGAAGAACTGCCGTTGTCGATGAGAACCCGTCTGACCTTATAATTGGAGAGGAGGGCAGAAATGACGAGGGGGTCATCATGAGGATAACGGATGCTGTCTGCATCGGCGTCGTGAAGGTGATGGGCTCATCCATCGCTTGGGCTGTTTGGAGGTCGGTCTGCGGACCGCTTGAGCCTTGCCTTATCTTTCTAAGTTTCGCCCTCTGAGCCGAGCGGGATGGTCCCCCACAAGCAAGGCCACCTGAAATGACTCGGATTTCACCGACTAGCGGAAGGGGATTACCTGGCGGCCGAGGCTGTTGTGGAGGGCGATCATGGCCTTGGTTAGGTTGAGCTGGCTGCCGAGGTGGGGTGCGCTGGCGATTGTTTCTAAGGGGCTCGGTTCTTTGCCTCTGCTGTGGGCGGGTGTCCGTGAAGCGGCTGAGACGTCCCTGACGTATTAGGGCCTCGACCTGATCTTTGAGGTTGATGCAGTCATCAGTGTTATGGCCATGGTCCTAGTGGAAACGACAATATTTGGACTGGTATTTCCGATTGGAAAGGGTCCGTGAAGGTAGGGGTCATTTGAGGGGATAGTCCCGTTGGATCTGGTTGAGGACTTGTTCCATGGGAGAATTAAGGGAGGTGTACCGCTTGAACCAACCGGGCGGTCGGGCTGGTGCCGACCGGTCAGCGCGGGGGGGTCGGTCTGTATAGTGGGGTGTTTGACTATTATACTGGGTGTTTCTGGGTTTTGAGTCTTTTCTCTTTTCCCTAGGGGTCGAGATTTTAGCTATGGGATCCTGCCGCGTGGCTAGTGAATCTTCAGCATTCATGTATTTCTGAGCTTTGAAGAGTAAGGCTGCCATGGTGGTAGGGGGTTTTTGGAGAGGGAGAAGAGGAAATCGGACGATTGTACCCCGGCCATGAAAGCCGTGAGGATGACCTTGTCATCGTTTTTCGCTACTTGTAGGGCTTCGGTGTTGAAGCGGGTAACAAAACTGTGCAGCGACTCCCCCTCGGTCTGACGGATGTTGAGGAGTTGGGTTGCCGGGCGGCGTTGGCATTGGGCTCTAATGAAATGGCTAAGGAAAGAGTCGCTGAGGTGCTGGAAAGTAGAGATAGAGTCTGCTGGTAACTGGCTGAACCACAGTCGAGCTAACTCCTTCAGTGTCACGGGGAAAGCCCGACACATGATCTCGTCAGGGAAGGCATGGAGGATCATTCGTCGTACTGTCAAAAGAGTCAATGGTGGGCATCTTGAACTTGGCAGGCAGAGGTTTGTCCCGGATTGAGGCAACAAATGATGAGTTTGCCGTGGTAGAGGGTTTATGTTGAATGTTCTACATGACCCCTTGGAGTTGGAGCTTCATTGCTCGGAGTTCAGCATCCCAGAGGGGAATGTTGTCACCATGGTCAGTCAATGGGGGCTGGACGCTACTGGCTTCCCCTTCAGGGGCTGGTGCCACAACCGACGAGCGTGAGGATGGAAGTGGTAGATTTATGTGTAGAGGAGGAGGTTGCAAACCTTCCAAGTTGGGTGGATAGGGTTGAGGAACAGTATGGCTCGGGGTTCTTTCTTGGTTGGGTGGAATATCCAGAGGTGGTGGAAGAGACATTGGAAGGTTTCTTTGGAGTAAAGCATTTATCAGGGCCTGGTTTTGCTCGGCCATGCGGTTAATGTTGTTGGTAAGCTCTATAAAATACTGCGGTGGGTTGTTTGGATTGGGGGGGTCGGCTTGACGGTCGACAATATTACTGTGAGAAGCCATGGATCTAGTCGTGACCATATACTTTGACGGGTAGAAGGAAAAGGTTGTTGGGATAGGGTCTCCGGCGACAATGAGCACAACTGGCGCACGGAGCAAAGTCTTTCCCACAGACGGCGCCAACTGATGATACAGTTTGTCCTAGTGAATGGGTTGGACAGGTCCAAGTTCCTCAATGCCCACGTCCAGATGATCAAGCCCACCGGATTACCTGCAAACAAGTCCAATGGGGAACGAGATAGTCCCCCAGTGAACCCTCCGACAAGCAAGTTAGAAAGAGAAGTAGGGTGTAAGGAGAGATTAGAAATAGAAAGCTTAACCTTCTTTTTGTCTTCAACATTTGCTTATATCCTTTGGTAATCATTTCGCTGTCCCTTCCGACCTGCCCTCCTCGCCGAAAGTCTATGCTATAGCTTACCTTGTTCAGGGTAAGGGGGTCCTGTTCCGACAATGAGGTGTTGTCGTAATAAATGCTGTGATGGGCTGCATTAATGGTGATGTGCAGTGGCAATAACTTTGCAGATCTTTGTCTGCTAATGTGGCTCGTCCTTCACCTGCCATGTGTCTGAATGTCATTGGCTCTTTATGCCATGTTGGATTCTAGCTGTTCTGGACCTCACCAGCTGGGTTATGTATTGGGTTCCAAGTGATGGGCTTGGGTTGTTTATAGTGATTGATGGCTTTTATGGGCTTGTACACGTCAAGTTCTGTCACAGGATTAGGAACCTTGAAGTGGAGATTGCAATTAAGAAGATGAAATCAAATAAGGTTTTAGGACCCAGTGATATCCCTATTGAAACTTGGAAGTGTTTGGGTAAAAAGAGAGTTACTTGGTTGACTAGGTTGTTTAGCAAAATTTTGTTAACTAGGAACATGCCAGATAAGTGGAGGAAAACTATTTTAGTGCTAATCTATAAGAATAAAGGAGATGTCCAGAATTGCAAAAACTATCGAGGAATCAAGCTAATGTGTCATATAATGAAAGTGTGAGAGAGGGTAATGGAACACCGATTGCAAGATATAACTGAGGTGTTAGAGAATCAATTTGGGTTTACACCTAATAGGTTAACAATGGAAGGGATTTATCTTTTGAGGAGAGTAATAGAAAAATATAAAGAAAATAAAAGAGAAGAGACATTTATATGGTATTTATCGACCTTGAGAAATCATATAATATAGTGTCCCGGAATATAATATGGTGGGTATTACAGAAAAAAAAGAGTGACAAAAGGTTACATTGATGTAATTAGGGACATGTATGAAGGGGTGGTGACCACTATTAGATTGCCTGCTAGAGAGACAAACGAATTTTCTATCACTGTATGGTTACACCAAGGATCTACCTTAAGTCTTTATCTTTTTACTTTAGTTATGGATGAGTTGACGAGAAATATTCAGGATGAAGTGCTATGGTGTATGCTTTTTGCAAATGATATTATACTAGTGGATGAGACTAGAGAATGAGTTAACACAAAGTTAGAGATTTAGAGAAAATCTCTTGAATCTAAAGGATTTCGGATAAGCAGAACTAAGACAAAGACATGGAGTGAAAATTTAATAACATAACAATAAAAGCAGAGGAGAAATGAAAATTGAGAACCAAGAACTGCCTAAGAGTGAACATTTTCGTTATTTAGAATTGATTGTCACAACAGCAGGGGAAATTGATGCGGATGTGACCCATAGGATTAATGCGGGATGATGTAAGTGAAGAAGTGCGTCTGGGGTACTGTGCGATAAACGAATACTCACTAGACTAAAAAGTAAGTTTTATAGAATGGCTATTAGACCAGCGATATTGTATAAAAAGGAGCGTTGGGCAACCAAGAAACAACACGTAGATAAGATGAGTGTGGCTAAGATGAGAATGCTAAGGTGGATGTGTGGCAAGACTGGACAAGACATAATTATGAATGAGTGTATTCGAGAATGGGTAGGAAAAGCACCAATAGAAGATAAGATGAGAGAGAATCGATCGAGATGGTTTGGTTACATTCAACAGAGACTAATAAAAGTAGTAGTGAAGAGATGCAATGTTGTAACAGTAGATGGGAGTGTTAGGGGACAAAGTATGCCTAGATTAATGTTGGCTAGTATTGCACATAAAGATATGAACTTACTTAATTTGACTAACGAAATGGCCTTTGATAGGGTCACGTGGAGAAAAAAGATTCATGTAGCTGATACTATTTGATAAGACTTAAGTTTTGGTTTGGTTTGGTATTTTATTACACATCTTTTCATAAAAAGTCAAAAAGTTATCCCAAACATATATTTTTTTCTCTACTTTTTCAACTAAAAAGTCAAAAAGTGTACTTATATAGTAAAAGAGTACTTAATATAATGATTACACTATCTTATATAAGGAAAATGAGTGAGAGTACTAAGGCCAAGTTTGGCAACCCAAAAATAATCTACATTACAAAAAAAAAAAAAAAACACTTTTGGCGACCAAATTTTTAGTCGCCAAAAGTCCTGTTTTAGTCGCCAAAGGTCGAATTTCCACTTTCCCTGACAAAAACTTTTAGTCGTCGGTGTTGTCGCCAATAAATCGTCGCGGATACCTTTGGCGACTAAAAACCTGTTAGTCGGCAATATTGAATGTCTTCAGCGACGAAATAATTAGTCGCCAAATGCAATTCCATTTTAGGAAATTACACATTTCGCGACTAAACGTTTAGTCGCCAATACTATTTTTTTATTATTATATAATCATTTGCCGACTAAACTTGTTGTCGCCAAAACCTATACCTTTCGGCGACTAAACTTTTTAGTCGCCAAAAGCATTTTTGAAAAAAAAAAAAAAAAATTCCCTTTCTACCTGAGGACCCCTCTCATGTTTCGAACCTAAGACGGCCATGTTCCAAACCTTCCCCGCACAGTGCCCTCCACTATGCCACTGAACAATCACATGAAAATAGTTGCAACTTATATTATTTATATATTACTTTGACCGGTATTAATGCAAAACTATATATATAAATATAATTATATATATTCAATATAATTTATGTAAAAAATAAATTATTTCCTAAAAAAAATTTTAGCTCACTTTTGGCGACTAATAATAGATTTAGTCGCCAATTCTACGATTTTGGGCTACTAAAAAATTTTTAGTCGCTAAAAACATATGTTCCGCATAAAAACCTCACCTTTTGGCGACTAAACCTATTTTTAGTCGCCAAAAACGTCCCCTTTTGGCTACTAAAGTGAATTTTAGTCGCCAATTGACCGTTTTCAGCTACTAATTTTTTTTAGTAGCGAAAAATCTTGACCTTCAGCGACCAAAGTGCTTTTTAGTCGTCAAAACAGGTACAATCAGCGACCAAAGTGGTTTTTAGTCGCCTAAACCTTAACGTTTGGCTACTAAACGGTTTTAGTCGCCAAAAACCATAACCTTTGGCTACTAAAAAATTTTTTGTCGCCAAAACCCCTATATTTGGCGACTAAACTGCCTTTTAGTCGCTAAAACTATTGCATTCGGCGACAAAAATTATTTAGTCGGCAAAAGTGACCAATTTTGGCGACTAAATCCATTTTAGTCGCCAAATGTACTACTTTCAGCGACGAAAATTACTATTTTAGTCGCCAATAGTGTTTTTTGTTGTAGTGCTACCTTTTTATTTTTTTTCCATCACATCACCTCTCTACTTTTTTACACATCTTTTCGTAAAAAGATAAAAAGTGCACTTATTTAGGTCATCCCAAACAACCTCTAATTAGTGCTATCACTAATGATGTGGCAGTGGATCCCACCCATTGCCACAGTGTTATTTTGCTTTTTTTTTATTTTTTAATGGATGCCAATTCATTAGTACTAGTTTAGAGCACCATTTTTAGTGGTCTTTATCATTGCTACTTATATAATATCACCCATTAATAAAAAATTATAAATGAATTACATTGAAAATTTTTACCTCTCCTTAATGTAGCAATATTATAGTCCTGAAAAAAAAATAATAATAATATTACCATATAGAAAAAATAAAATAATAATAATGTTACCATATAGAAAAAATAAAATAATAATAATATTACCATATAGAAAAAATAGTATATAAATTCACTTCATAAATCTACTTTTCAAAGCAAATAATGTGTAATAGAGATAATTGACTGATAATTAAAAAGAATATAAGAAAGATAATTACCTTAAATATTTTAATAAACTTTCACATTATTAAATTAAAAAAATATAGGGGGAATACCCTATTAGTGGGACAACGAAAAATTATTATAAAAAAAATAAAAATTTATAATTTTAATTATTAACATTTATAATATTTTTTCACTAGGAGTCTAAAATATAACTGCACATCGTATATTTAGGCCTCGTTTGAGAATAAATTATTTTAGTAATTTTTTAACTTTTTGTGAAAATATATGTAGAAAAATAGAGAGAGTAATGTGATAACTTTAGAGGGATATTGGGCGGATGGGTCGCTGTTCAGGATGTTGTTATTAGAGTAGGAGGAGAGTTATTCGTCAGTATATAAATCGTGTATATTATTATTGTGTATCCCTAATCTAATGTTGTCATCTTTACTGTAAATAGAAAAACAACAACTTTGATATAGTTCGTATTTTACAAAATTCTAACTTCCAAACGATATATTTTTTTGGAGTTTTCTTAAGTGTGCAAGTGCACACCATGTGCCACTTACACAAAAAGTGTAAGTGTAAGGTGTAAGTATAAGTATAAGGTGTAAGTGTAAGGTGTAAGTGGGTTGCATATGGTGTGCAACCTCAAAAAAGGTATAAGTGTAAGGTTTAATTTTTCACAAAAGGTGTAAGTATAAGGTGTAAGTGTAAGGTGTAAGTGTAAGGTATAAGGTGTAAGGTGTAAGTTGCACACCATAACCAAACCCTTTTTTTTTTGGCCAGTTTTTACTTCTTCATTTAAAAAAAGAAAATGAATTAAATGGATTAATATATGGGGGCCGCTCTCGTTTGTAATGATTCCTCAAAAATATTTTAATTTTAGGTACTTTGTGACGTAATATATCAAACATCTTTTTTTACAGAGTGCAAAAAATTATTCTTTTGTTTACATTTTGACTATATTTGTTTACATTTTGACTAAAACTAAATATTATCAAACTAAACCTTAGTTACTACCAAACCACCCAGGACCGCTTGGGTTCCAAACTTTGGAGTGGAACTTTTGGGTAAGAAAAATATTTGTTTTAGAAAGATGGTTAAAAGTTAATTTTTTAATTTTTTTTTTTAAATGTGTAAAAAATATAAGAGATGATGTGACTTAAAATAGGTTAAAAGTTAGAAGATGACTTTTAACCATCTTCCTAAAATATCTCTTAAACTCATAAAAATTACTTTTAATGATATATTTAAATGTCAAATTTTAATTTATTGAACATTTTAAAGTTTAATTCTAATACTACATTATTAAGAGTCATTTAAAAGTGATAAATTAAAAAAATATAACATAATTTATGTAAAATAGCAAAAAAATCAAACTACTTATATATACATATATATATATATATTTTGATAAAAAAAAATTAAAAATAACTAGTAAAAATAACCACAACCCGAATACTCTTTACTTGCTCCCACACCACACAGTTGAAAAATATGCAACTTCAATCTAAAAACCAATATAAAATGACCCACCATTGCTAATCATGTATACCATATCCCCTTCTTTCTCTCTCTCTCTCTCTCTCAATTTGTTTTTTTTCTTTTTCTATTAACAATGGAATTTGGAGCTTCCTTCTGGTACAAATCTCTACCCACCCCTTTTTGTATCTTGTTCTTCTCTTTCACAGCCCCTTCCACTCTCTTCTCTCTCTTGCTCTTCATACTAAGACTAATCAAGCCATGGTGTAATCTGCGAAATCTGCGAAGCAGGTTACGCCACCCAGTGGTCATCGAGTTCGACAACCTCTGCGATGGTATACTCATCTTCTCCGAAAATCCCCAACGGTACAATTCACATTCATGTTCTCAAGAACACCATCATCGCAAACCACAACGTCGAACACATTCTCAAAACTCGATTCGAGAAATACCCAAAAGGAAAATCCTTCTCTGCAATCTTGGGTGATCTTCTGGGTAAAGGTATCTTCAACGTCGATGGCGATTTGTGGAAGTTTCAGAGAAAAATGGCGAGTCTCAAGCTAGGAAGTGTCTCGATACGGTCCTACGCTTTCGAGATAGTCAGCTCGGAGATTCAAACCAGGCTCATTCCTCTCTTATCATCGCATGCAGCCCAAAAAGGCAACATTTTGGATTTACAAGACGTGTTTCGAAGATTCTCGTTTGATAATATATGTCGATTTTCATTCGGGTTAGACCCTGGTTGTCTTCAATTAATTTTATCGATCTCTGATTTCGACAAAGCATTTGATTTGGCGTCGAAATTGTCTGCAGAGCGAGCCATGGTGGCTTCGCCGTTGATATGGAAGCTAAAAAGGGCATTAAATTTGGGTACTGAGAAGAAGCTGAAACAAGCTATGAAAATTGTTGACCTCCTCGCTAAGGAGATGATCAAGAACAGGAGAAAGATGGGTTTTTCGACACGGAAAGATCTTCTTTCGAGGTTTATGGGGACTATAGATGATGATCAATACCTCAGAGACATTGTCATTAGCTTCCTCGTGGTAACCGGGGTTGACTAGCTTCTTCTGGCTGCTGGCTCAGCACCCCGAGGTTGAGAAGGCGATTCGCGATGAGTCGGACCGGGTCATGGGTCCGGTTGGGCAGTCGGGTGAGTTTTTGATCCCAGAAAGTACCTTTCATCGGTTTTTCCAGGTGTAGATTTCATTTTTACAATTATTTTGGCTAAATTTGATCCAAAAATGCACTTTAACTGGTTAAAAAAAAATTATACATTTTTTTAATGACAAACTTAAAAAAATTAAACAAATTATAGTTATTGGATTGACTTAATTTTTTTTTAGATGAAATATAGGAAATGTTTGACAAATAAACGTTTCGGATCATTAAAACGGAGCTCGTGGTGGCCTCATAGGCACAAACAATGCCATCTAGTCCAAATTTTAGATTAAAAAGGGTCTTCCTCCAAATAAATAAATAAATAAATAAAATAAAAAATAATGACAACAAAATTTTGAAAATATCATAATAAATGCACGGTACAAAATAATTTTTCAAAAAAATTTATTTTTTGAGACAATTTTGATTCAAAAAATATAATAAAGGTAAATTATCAAAATGTCATAATAGTTGGACTTAATTCCCATAAAGTCTAATTGAAAATAAATTCCAAGGAAATCCTCGCTAAATTTTTTTTTTGGTTACGATTTTTTGCATATATTGTTAAAAATTGATAATTAGTAATTTTTGTTGGTCACGATTTTTATAGATTGTCTCTAGATCTTACGATTAGTGTTTTTTATGTGACAAATTTTTTAAACTGTCGTTGAAAATTAAAAATTAATAATTTTTTGTGACATTTTTTTAAATAGTTGTTAAAATTTATAATTAATGATATTTTTTTTGACAATTTTTAAGTTGTCGCTAAAAATTAACAATTAATAACGTTTTTAATAGTGTTTAATAAGAAACACTATTAATTATTATAAGATCTATTGGACAATAAATTTATTTATTAAGATCAATATGTAAGTCTTCATATAATAATTTATTACTAAATATTCAATTTTATTGCTAAAAATATAATAATGATACTTAAATATTTGTACATAAAAAATAATTTTATTTTTAAAATTTTGTCTCTGAGTTTTAATTTATTATAACAAAAAATTATTTTTTATGATATAACATAAAGTAATTTTTTTTTCTAATATAGATAACAAAACATTATATTTTTCTTACTTTTTTTTTTCTTATTTATTCATATAAAAGGAAAAAATAAAAAATAAAAAAAACACTTTCGAAGTAATGTAATCAATTTTTTTCCTTCCCTCTCATATGTTCCCAAAAGCATGTAACAAATGGTCTTATTCATGCTTCAATTCAATAATCTATTTTGTCTTTGTGTTTGAACTAGCTTCTTTCGAATGTATACTTTTTTTCGCCCTATATTTAATTTTTTAATTTTTGTAACACCAACAGGTCCAGCTCAAGAACTTTCAAGCTTTGATCAAATGAGACAGATGTATTACTTACAAGCTGCAATTTATGAGAGTATGAGACTCTATCCACCAGTTCAATTTGATTCAAAGTTTTGTGAAGAAGATGATACTCTCCCAGATGGTACTTTTGTGAGAAAAGGCACCAGGGTTACCTACCATCCCTATGCAATGGGTCGGATGGAGCGGGTTTGGGGCCCAAACCACCTTAAATTCAAGCCCGAGAGGTGGTTGCAAAGCGGTGTTTTCACTCCAATCAGTCCTTTCAAGTACCCGATTTTTCAGGCCGGAGTTAGGGTTTGTTTGGGCAAGGAAATGGCACTTGTGGTGACGAAAAGTGTCGCTATTTCATTAATCCGGTGGTTCGATATCCAAGTGGTGACCCCAAGCGAACGCAAGCGTTCGTGCGTGTCGACCGCCATTGTGAGAGGCGATCTTCCGGTGGTGATTAGTGAGAGGAGAGACTAATCTGGGAGAGACCACCATTGTGTTCTTGACCTAGTGGCGTTATATGCGTGTGTTTAAAGTTGAAGAGTCTCCTAATGCATGCACAAATCCACGGTTTAGTTTGAAGAATGAAAATGAATAGTAGTAACATTTATGATCTGATGGCTCTAATGGGTATGTGTTGCTACAGGTTGTATGAGTTTTTCCTTGTGTAATTTTAGATAACTATGCACATGTAAATCTGATTAGGCATGAAATAAAGGAGTGTCCTCTTTAGTCTAAATTTTGAGTTAAAAGGCATCGTTTGTGCCGGTGAGATTCGTTGCGAATTTTATTTCAATGATTTAAATTATTTATTTTATTAAATATTTTATGTATTTTATTTAAATAAGAAATTAACTTGATTAAATAATTATAATTTGTTTAATTTATCGAGTTTTTAACCAAAAAAAATAAATTTTTAAAAAAATAAATTTTTTTAATTAAAAACGTGATAAATTAAATAAGTTAAAATTATTAAATTAATTTAATTTTTTATATAAATAAAATACATAAAATATCAAACAAAATAAATTATTTAAATTATCAAAATAAAGGCCTATTTTAGGAAGATGGTTATAATCAGCTTTTTGATGAAAAGCTGCTTATAAGCAACTTATAAGCAGCTTTTTGTGAGAGAGACTGAAAAGCATATTATTACCAACTTCCCAAAATAGGCCAAAATCTATAACTAGCTCTACAGATCCCAACATCTTTCGACTCAACATGTGAACGGTGGGGATCGTCCTCCTCCTGAAATAAAAATGTGTATCAGATATGCAATTAATGCCATCACATAGTGCTAAACATTGGCATTATTGGTCTGTACTTATTGCTATCCCAGGATATTTATCGGTAGGAGTGTGAAAATGAACTGAGTGCCACTTTAGGAAGTTGTTAAAAACGTAGCTTTTAGTTTTTTTAGTTAAAAAAATGGGTAAATTACATTTACCTCCCCTGAGGTTTCTGACAAATACAGGGATCTCCCCTGTGATTTGAATAATTACAATAACCTCCCCTGCTGTACCACAATATCAAGATTCCCCCCTGCTGTCAAAAATCACTATACGGTGTTACTTTTTCCTTAAGAAATTACCTTATTGCCCTTCCTTTGAAAATATTAAAAAATATTTTTGGGTTGGAGGATAGGTTTGGAGGGTTTAGAACAGTATTGTTGAATTTATTTTTTTAAAATATTAAAAAATATTTTAAAAAAATTATTTTTTATTTTAAATATATAATTTTTATTTAAATATTTTATTTTATTTTATTTTGTAAATATTTTAATTTTTTAATTTTAATATTTTAAACTCAAAACACAATTTTACACTCAAATCGTAAACAAACACATAACTCAAAACTCAATTAAAAAATTATTTTCAAATATCATAACCAAACACATAACTCGACACTCCACACTACTTTCAAAACTCTGCATTCAAATCGTAATCAAACGCATAAGAAAAAAATTAAAATATTTAAAAATATATTTATAAAATAAAAGAAAATATTTAAAATAAAACTATATATTTAAAATAAAAATAATAATTTTTTAATATTTAAAAAATATATTTAAAATATTAAAAAAATACAACACATAGATGTATGAAATATAATGCACATTAAAATAAATAAATAAATATTTAAAATATAAAATATTTACCCTAAAAAAATAAATTCAAGAAATTATTTCTAATTCAAAAGATATAATGAATTTTGGTATTTTTTTTCCTGTCACTACAACAAAAAGCACAAATGGCGACTAAAAAAAAAATTTCATCGCTGAAAGTAGCACTTTCGGTGACTAAAATGGAATTAGTAGCCAAAAGTGAAGACTTTTGGGAACTAAAACAGTTTAGTAGCCAAATGTATAGTTATTGGTGACTAAAAATCAGTTTAGTCGCCGATTATATGGGTTTTAGCAACTAAAAAAATTTTAGTAACCAAAAGTCAAGGTTTTTGGCGACTAAAAACATTTAGTAGCCAAAAGTATAGGTTTTAGCGACTAAAAAATAGTTTGGTCGCCGATTATACATGTTTTACCGACAAAAAAAAATTCGTAGCCAAAAGTGAAGCTTTTTGGCTATTAAAAAATATTTAGTAGCTAAAAGTCAACAATTGGCGACTAAAATTTAGTTTAGTCGCCCAAAGTGGAGGGTTTTGGCAACTAAAATTCAGTTCAGTTGCCAAAACTGGAGGTTTTAGGTGGGAATTAATTCTTTTAGCAACAAAAAAGTAATTAGTAGCAAAAAAGTATAGAATTGGCGACTAAAAAACAAATTTAGTCGCCAAAAGTGGTCTCCTTTTTTTTTGTAAATAATTTATTTTTTACATAAATTATATTAAATAAAAATAATTATTTATATATATATATATAGTTTTGTATTAATACCGGTCAATATACTATATAAATAATATATGTTGCCTTTATATTCATGTGATATTGTAGTGGCATAGTGGGGAGATTGTGTTGCTAAAGGTTTAGAATGTGGGAGGTTGGTGGTTCAAAACTTGGGAACAACAGAGGGTAATTTTGGTTTTTTTGAAATATGCTTTTGGCGACTAAAATGTGACTAAAAGATTAGAATGTGGGAGGTCGGTGGTTCGAAACTTGGGAACAACAGAGGGTAATTTTTTTTTTTTTCTAAAATATGCTTTTAGCGACTAAAATGAGTGGTCGCTAAAAGCTTGACTATTGGCGAGGAAAAAAATAGTCGGCAAATGCATAAATAAAAAAAAATAATTCACTATTGGCGACTAAAAGATTTGTCGCTAAATGTATAATTTTCAAAAATGTAATTGACTATTGGCGACAAAAGCTTTGGTCGCTAAAGACCTGTTTTTTGCTCACTAAAACTTTTTAGTCGCCAATACCTCCGGCGACCATGTATTCGCGACAAAACCGGCGACTAAAATATTTAGTCGGAGAAAGTGGAAATGGACTTTTGGCAACTAAAAATTTAATCGCCAAAGGTATATTTTCTTGTAGTGTGTGTTTAGTTATGCTATCATCAAATCCTACTTTACTCCACTTTCATACTCACAGAGAGATAGAGAGAGTACATGGATCACGAGACTCCAATCACCAACTCATCCCCAAACAAATTAAGCTTAACTCACATGTCTAGGTTTACAAACTGTCAAACACTAGTCTCACATCGATTTTTTTAAATTGCTCAAACTTTATTTATATATTTTAGAGGCTTCTTTTATTAATCAACTGATTTTAAATTGAATGTCTTCAAAAATAAAATATCATTGCTTAGTTTTCGATTATTTTTTGTGAGCCAAGTATCTGTCTGGATTTATTTCTCTCATCTCGCCTTTCTCAATTATATGCACATGTGAATGAAAACAAGGAAATTGTAAAAAACATATTTTTACTTCTATGTTAAAAAAAAAAGAATAAAAAAAAAAGAGAAAAAAAAACAAGAGAATAGAGAGTATGGTTGTGAATCATTTTTTTTTTTTTAATAAAAAAAGGGAGTTTAAAGGACGGGTTAGTGAAGCAATGTTCTACATATGCTGCATTAATATGATTTATTTCTTGGACACCTATTTTCACCCTATACCCAATTCTGTAAATAATTCCCTTTGACCCAACATTACAACCAAAAAATAAAGTTCTATTTGATCTCGGGATTAGTATGATTTTTCAAATGACAAATTGACATAATTTTATTATTTTCGGCTTTCCTATCATGAGACTATATATATATATATTTTTTTTATGTTGGAAAAAATGAATTTTTGGCGACTTTAATTAAATATTAAAGTGGATCCCAACTATCTATTGTGTTGGGTCTAAGTGGGTGTAGATACTTTGCAATGGGATCTTTACATCACAAATAGAATGGCCAAAAGCCACTGAGAATTGAATGAGAAATTGCTCCATGACATTAGCTTCATGAAAGAGTTAATGGGATTTGTAACTTCTGCCTTTATTGCAGAGGTTAATAGTGCATTAATGGGGTTTGTGACTCCTGCCTTTATTGTAGAGGTTAATGGTGCATTAGTGACTAGCCATAAAGGCTGTAGGCTTTTCTTCTCTCCCCTATACATGTATAAATTGAGACCCTCATGTCAAGTCTCAAACACATAAATTGTTTCTTCCATTCTTCAGTCAGTTTGCTAGAATTTTCTTACTATGAGAGTGTGCTGCCATTTCGGTTTGCCAAAGCTAACAGAAGGTTTTTCTGAGTTAACCGGTTTAAACCATCCTATCTTGGGAGACAGAAGTCGACGTTCTTCCAGCACCCACGGTGAGACGGCTAATCTATTTTAAGGACACTATGGTATCACACAGAATTTGATTTGATTTCTTGTTATCATATTCAGATTAAATATGTTCTTATATTAGTCTTGTTTCATATTTATGCTCTATAATGTAATTTATCAAGTATGATGTTATTTGATATTCTTTCAGTTAATTTAATAAAGCATGAATTTATTTATTTTGTTTCAATTACCCAATTTAAACAACATTTTATACAACATTTTTCATTGCTAATTGTGAGAAATTTTCATTTTGTTAAACATAAGTATTCTCTTACATACATACACTGGTGAGTTGAACCATTTTAGAATGTTTCATTTGTTGAGAGTAAATGAGAGAGAATTGAGTTGAAGCATGCTTATGATAGAACTAGAGTCTTATTTCATTTTGAGATTAAATAATATTTTTGTTGGCTATAATTTACACACACACTGAGATTTGAGATATATAAAATTATTTTTATTGATTGCTAGTATTCTAATTCTGATAATTCTTTTACTAATATATTAAAATTAACAATTATCTCTGTAAAACAAGAAAAAAAAAATTTGAATTTTGTGGGTAAATTCTCTACAAACCCTCATGAGACTACAATTTGTCCACTAGGCCCCATTTGTTTTCAGAGATAGAATGGAGAAGATTCATAGTGAGGGGATGGATTAATCGTGAAGGGATTGTTAGTGAGGGGATTAATAGTGAGGAATTGTTAAATTATTTTTATATAAAATAATAAAACAAATAAAAAAATATAAAAAATTAAACATTAATATTTTTAAAAAATTCCCAATATATAAAAAATAAAAAAAAATAATAAAAAAATTTCTAATCCCCTCATTATTTTTCTAATACCATCTCTACCTCCTCCTTACCAATTCTCCTTCCAAGGCCTTTACTAATACCAAGGGATTAATAGTCCTCTTCCCATCTCTAAAAAAAAACACCCACTACAAGAAGAAGCACATTTGGCAACTAAATTTTTAGTCACCAAAAGTCCATTTTTAATTGCCAAAAGTCGACTTTTTACTTTCCTCGACTAAATATTTTACTCGCCGGATTTGTCGCAAATACATGGTCGCCGGAGGTGTTGGCGACCAAAAAAGTTTTAGTCGGCAAAAAACAAGTCTTTAGCGACTAATCTTTTAGTCGCCAATAGTCAATTACATTTTTGAAAATTATACATTTAGCGACTAATCTTTTAGTTGCCAATAGTGAATTATTTTTTTTTATTTATACATTTGCCGACTATTTTTTTCGTCGCCAATACTCAAGCTTTTGGCGACTACACATTTTAGTCGCCAAAAGCATATTTCAGAAAAAAAAAAAAAAAAAATTACCCTTTGCTGTTCCCAAGTTTCGAACCACCAACCTCCTACATTCTAAACCTTTAGCAACACACTCTCCCTACTATGCCACTATAACATCACATGAATATATATGCAACATATATTATTTATATAGTATATTGACCAGTATCAATATAAAACTATATTTATAAATAATTATTTTTATTTAATATAATTTATATAAAAAATAAATTATTTACTAAAAAAAATAGGGGACCACTTTTGGCGACTAAATCTGTTTTTTAGTCGCCAATTCTATACTTTTTGGCTACTAATTATTTTTTAGTCGCTAAAAGAATTAATTCCCGCCTAAAACCTCCACTTTGACAACAAAACTGAATTTTAGTCGCCAAAACGCTCCACTTTGGGCGACTAAACTGAATTTTAGTCGCCAATTATTGACTTTTAGCTACAAAATTTTTTTTTGTCAGTAAAACACGTATAATCGGCGACCAAACTATTTTTTAGTCGCCAAAACCTATACTTTTGGCTACTAAATGTTTTTAGTCGCCAAAAATATTGACTTTTGGCTACTAAAATTTTTTTAGTCGCTAAAACCCATATAATCGGCGACTAAACTGATTTTCAGTCGCCAATAACTATACATTTGACTACTAAATTGTTTTAGTTGCCAAAAATCTTCACTTTTGGCTACTAATTCCATTTTAGTCGCCAATTCTGCTACTTTCAGCGATGAAAATTCAAATTTTAGTCGCCAAATTCTGCTTTTTCCTGTAGTGACCCCATATAGTAGTCTCACCTTACTATCAATCCTAATCCCCTCCCTATAATCCCAAACAAACGGGGCCTTAGGGATAACTTAAGGGTTCAAAGACTAGTTGCATACGCTAAATGTAATCGTGTTCTTTACGAAAATGACATAGATAAATTTTATTTTATTGTCTTTTTAGTTTTATTTTGCTCGAATACTAGCAAAATGTAAGTTGGGAGGTGTGATTGGATTCTAAATGTTACACATTTGACCCATTAATATATATTTTATTAGTCCATTAATTGGTATAATTTTATAATTTTGTGTGATTTTTATGTCTATATATATATATTAGTATTTATACATTAATTAGTATAAATAATATATAATATTATATTTTATTATATAAATAATAAATTAAAAAATGAAAAAAAACAAAAAAACAAAAAAATAAAGGAGAGGCCGCTGAAAGCAATGGAAGCAAAAGTGGAAAGAAAGAAAGAAAAAAAAAACATGAAAAAGAAAGAAAGAGAAAAAGAGGCAGCATGCCTCTTACACCAGTCAACAACTAAAATTATATATATATATATATCTATTGACAAGAAAATTTTTGAAAATATCCTATATATATTTGTCTTATTAAAATATTTAGATTGTTTAAATTTGTTTAAATTACAAAATAACGATTGTGATGTATCTTATTTTCTTGTTTCTCTCTTATTTTTTTTTTTTTCTTATCCACCCTTCCATGATCTCATTAATAATCTCTTCAATGATCTCATGATTCCACCTTCATCTTCTTCTTTTCTTTTTTTTTTTTAATTTTCCTCCCTTATTTATTTATTTTCTCCTTTTTGTTCATTTATTTTTATTTATAACGTGTCTTTAGGCACGGGTACGGATATGAGCACGGGCATATACTAATATATATATATATAACAAAATATTATATTATATTATATTATTATATATATATTTTTTTGTTTTCTTTTGTATGTTCAAGGTAATAAAAGAAGTTTAAGAGAGAGAAAGAAAGAACAGAGGGGAGAGGGAAGCGGGCAGAGGTTTCGGCCAAGGAAGTAGGGAGAAAGAGAGAGAAAAATAGAAAGAAAGGGAAGGTGGGAGAGTATAATTTTTATCTATTAGTGTGGCATGAGTGTTAGGAAATAATTTTTCATCTTAGGGTGGAGATGAAACCTTGATCAAATAATTGTGATTTATTATATTAAATATTTTTAGTTTTGATTTGATTTGATTTGGATAAATTGTATAATTTTTAGATATTTTTGTACAATAAATGTTTTATTCAAATTATGTTATACAATTATTTTCACTACAGTGTATTAAAATTGTTAGATCAGTCATATTTAGTAAGATGAGTCGTGCATCAACCTTAGATTAGTTTAGTTTAGTAGTAACGGTTTGTGCTAAGCGAAGATGATTCGTGGCTTTCTGGTTTTATATACAAATTCTCTTGATGATATATTTTTGATCAACTTATATAATTTTATCCAAAATAATGATTTTCTGAAAACTAATACAATAACCCTTGATTATAAGGTTAGTGGTAGATTCAAAACGATAAGAAATTTCTTATTTTATTTTATTTATTTTATTTTTGATTAATTTTAGTTTTATTAATTTCAAAATCAATTTTCTTAAATTGCTTTAATTATTATTTTTGTATCAAAACAATTTGATTAGTCTCTGAGGATCGACACCTGGTCTTAATCACTATTTTACAGAACAGTTGTTTTTACTTGGTTTTAAATAAAATATTTTGACGTGCAAATGACCATATCAAAACATTTAACTCAAAATTAATTTGCATTGTATACAGAGAAATTTACATTATATTAGTCAAATTTGAGTAACTTAGATTAATGATGTGAGATTAAAGTTTAATAAAATTATTTACAAATTTAAATATATAAAATTACAAAGACAATTCGCTAGTCATGATATAAAACCGCATAAGAGAAAAAATCGGTGTTGTTGCACGAGCCAATTAGTTTGCTTATCAAAATATGGTCATAATAACATTTATTATTATGACATAATTACTTTAAAATTATAATCTTATCTATTATATAAATTATAAAAATTTAAAACTTTTAAAATTATAATATGTTATCTATTAGTATAGTAATTAATATACCAATTAATACATATAACATTATTAAAAAAATATTTAATTGACAATAAATGAGTCATAAACATTTTTCCTTTTCTGACTATTGTCAGGTAAGACAACGATTATGATCTGTGGTTGTTCTTTTACTGTTAATTGTATACCCTACAAAGTGTGAAACTTCTCATCCCCACATTAATAATCCCTCTTTAACTCTTTTTTGTCATCCATTCCTTCAATGAATCCAAAAATTAGATTAAAGTTATAAAATCCAAAAATTAATGCAGACCTAACTGAATTAGATTATTTTGCACAAATTCTGCTCTCCTGTAGTGGACCCTACACCTAAAGTGAATCTACACAATATATTATTTTTTTGATATTTTTCTGTGTTTAAATTTTTAATTTATAACATTATTAAAAAAATTTCACATAAAACTGCACCCAAAAAGAGTTTTAAGTGATATTTTTGTAACTAAACCATTTTAATGGGCATTTTGTATTTAAAAAAAAAAAAAAAAACCATATCATATCATTTTAGATGAAATTTCTTTAAAAGTTAAAATAAAATGACTTTCACATGGTTTTCATATGAAACAAAGTGAAAAGGTTATATAAAAAACCATTTTCTCAAATATATATATATTTTTATACTAAACATGCAGAATATAAAACTCAAATTAATAAATACATGTGAGAATCATTTTCTTTTTGTTTTAAAAAAAATTACGCCCAATTTAATCCGCATCTAATGTAGATTGAATCCAAATGTGTAAATTACAAATACACTCCTTGAGATTTGATTAAAATATAAATCACCTCCTGTGGTTTTAGAAATTACATTTTATCCCCTGAGATTTCTAATTTCACAACGAATCGCCTCTTTTATTAATAAATCATTAAATCAATTAACAGTTTTCAATGATGTTAGAAATATGTTTCAATTAGTAATTTAGGTAATTTTATTATTATATAAGAGAGTAATTATGAATTTTATTTTTTTAGTTAATTCTGTTAAATAAAAAATACTAACAAGGAGGTATTTATAATTTTCTAAATTACAGGGGCAATCTGTATTTTAAACAAATCTCAAGAAATGTATTTATAATTTATCCGAATCTAAATTATATGCCTATTTCTATGCACCGTTCTTTGTCCCTTTTAATTTTATTAGTTCATACAGTTACTTTTACTGATATAAACAACCACATGAATCAATGAAATGTATGTAAACTTAAAAAAAAAGAAAAAAAAAAAAAGAAAAAGGAATAGAAGGGAGTAAGTGGTCTTATTCGATTATATGGCAAAATGGAAAAGGTAAATTGAATTAAGAGTAATGATACATCCTACTAAAAGTGGTGATCTAAAGTATCACAAATGAGTTGGCAAGCAATTAAAAAAAAAAAAAAAAAAGATACAAGCAATGGGCCCCATCCATTGCCACATCACTAGTGGTGCTTTTAGAGCACCACTTTTAGTAGTCTCAAGCAAAATTATTTTTTGAAATACCACTTACACACCCCTGTCAGATAACATAGGTTATTGAAACAATGAATTTACGACAATACCCTTGCCATTGTTCTTACTATGTGGCCCTTGTGTGACCTCACCCCATCCTTAACATGAGCAACAAGGAGGACTCCACGACGTATTGGGATTTTTTTTGTCAATATGAAATCGAAAAACATTTTCATAAAATATTAAATGGTTAATTATTTCTGGTCTTGGTGCTACAAATTTAATATGGTAGATATATGCACTACAAAAAATTAAGAGTTTAGGAATCAAAATTTAGGATCAAAATTATTTTTTAAGAACAAAATATTTTTGTTGCGAAAATTGTCGTTATTATATTTTTAGCAACGAAAATTAAACATTAGTGATGAATTATATCAAATTTTTTGTTTCAAAAAATAAAACATTTTGAGACCAAATTATTTTGTCTCTAAAAGTCTATTTATTAGTGACATTTTCAAAATTTTGTTACTAAAAGCCTTGTTGTACACATTTCAGAATGACCTTTTAGCGACTATCCTCATGACGATAGAAATTGGTCCCTAAGGCCTCGTTTGGGAACAAGCTAATTTAGTAACTTTTTGACTATTTGGCTAAAATATGAGCTAAAAAAATCAGTATGTTTGGAATGATTTTTTGACTTTTTACGAAAAGATGTGCAAAAAGTAGAGAAAAAATAGAATCTTTGACTTTTTGGTATGTGTTGTTGGCTTTTTGATTTTTTTAGTAACTTTTTAGCTAAACCAACCTATTGCCAAACGAGATCTAAATATCTTTTGTAACAAAATTTTTATTTTTAAAGATTAAAATATTTAATCTTTAAAACTCTTATATGTTATATTGATGATGCATTAATTTGGTATGTACATGATTTATTGGAACCTGCAAATGGTGGGCTGCACTTGAAGGATGTAAATAGATTTGTCGCAGATTGCATGGAGTAATGGAAAGGCATTGCATGATGGAAACTTTTGGTTGGCATCATGGGGAACACCAAACGTGTATCAACTTTGTGCATCTTCTCAACTACTTTTGGTATTATATACAAATTAGCCTATCACTTGTATTATGTACGGGATAATTATAGATATTTATATTTATTTTAGATTTTTTTAATATATAAATTATATTTTTTGAAATTTTTTATAAAAATAATTTAACAATCTTATCACTAACCATAGTGTATGAGAGAAGTTGAAAAGGGTACTGCAGTAACTATACACAGATTATATCTATAATTATTTGTATAAGGAGATTTTAAATGCTGATCAGGAGATTTTGACCAAATCAATAAATGCAGGCATGTGGAAAGACATGTGGATTGAAAAAAATTAATAAATACTAATTAGGGGATTTTGACCAAATCAATAAATACTAAAATTTTTTTAAAAATAAAAAATTTAGAAAATTCAGATTGGAATATTGAAACTCTCATAGACCTTGGGGGTTAAAAACCCCCTTTTGCTTAATATATAGTATAAATATATTAGCATATTGGAACCTCCACCTGGCTTGTGAATTGTGATTTTTAAATATTTTTTTTTAAATGTCTTCTTTTTTTTTTCTTTTTTTATATTATATTAAAGTTTAATATTTTGATAATAATCATATGTGTTGAAATTTTCAAGGAATTAAAAGTCTTTTTTTTTATTATATTATATTAAAGTTTAATATTTTGATAATAATCATGTGTTGGACTTTTCAAGAATTTTTTTTTATGTTTGTTCTTAATGCATTAAAGTATTATTATGAGGGATAATAATCATATGTGTTTGGACTTTTCAAAGAATTCATATGTGTTGGATTTCAAAGAATTTTTTAAATATTTGTTCTTAATGCCTTAAAGTGTTATTATGATGGTAAGACTTGGGAGTTGGGAGAAGTTAATAAATGATAAGATTTTTTTTTTTAAATAAAAAAATCAAGAAATTTAGATTGAGGGATTGGAGCTCCCACAAAATTTAGGGTTAAAAACCTTCTTTTGCTTATTATATAGTAAGTATAGATTAGTGGCAACTCGTGCTATGTACGAGACTTTATAAATTTAAAAAAAATCATTGTAATTATTTTGAAGTAATTTAATATTTTACCTTGTGGTATACATGAAATTTATAAGTTAACTTTTATGTTTATAACTTCTTAAATTATTAGTTTAAAACAATTAATATATATATATATATCTATTTAGTGCAATTTTTGATAATTTGTATTAAAAAAAAGTTAAACCTGATTAATATACATTAAATGAGTTATGAAACTGTATAAATTTAAAAGTTATAATTAAGATAAATATACAATTTTATTATTAAATGTGAAGTAAAGTGATATTTAATAATAATTAATATGATGTTTCTATTACTAATCCAATAATTTAAGTTACATTTCTTTGATTTCAATTTCATAACTAAAAATACAGTATGAATATAATACACACACGAATTTCTAGTCTTTGAGAATAAGAAGGTTTCAAAAATATTTTCAAACTTTCATCATTTTCTTTTAATTTCTTTTAATCTAATTTGATTTTAAATTTGAATAAAAATTTTGATTTGACATGAATTACTCCAACTTTTTCATTAAATTTTTATCAATTTTTAAAAGAACTTTCATTCTTATTCCAATTTTTTTTTTCTTTCCACCAATTTTGATGGGGAAAAAAAAAATTTCAACGTTTCATCTTTTTAAATTTTTATCAAATTATAATTTGATAAAAAAAAATATTAAGGGTTGAACATTCTCTTAATTGGAATTATGGTGAAATAATATATTAAAATAGTCAAAGTTTGAGTATGTGATTGGTTGAAATGTATAATTTAATGAATTCTCTTCTCATATTTGTATAAAAATTGATACTTATGATTACATCATTTTAAGTCAAATTATGAAAAAAAAAAATTTGAGGTCCATCGGTAAATATCCTACATATTAAAAAAATAAAATAAAAAAGAAAAAGAAAGAAAAATACGTAGCTTTTGGATATTGAGATCCAAAATAAAAATTTTAACTGAATAAGTAAAAATGAAATTTATTGACTTTATGTATTTGTATATTTGATCTTTAGTTTTTTTTTTTTTTATGTTAAATATAATATATAAGATATAGATAGATATCCACAGCTTCTATGAAAAATATTATCTGAGTTTTTGGGAAAGAGAAAAGGATGACAAGTTTTAATATATATATTTTTTTGAAAACTAGTGAGAGATATTATGATGGCGAGATTGTAAAATATTTTTGTTATCTTCCCATTTGAAGTCCATAAATTAATGAATAATTATTATTTCTAAAATAATTAAATAAATAAATTTGCCAATAGGCTTTTTTACTCTATTTTATAAATTGAAAAATCAATAAGTTTAGAATGAGAGTATGAAACTTTTAGGAGGTTTCTCATTAGAAACCCCATTTTCCTTATATAATATATAGATATAGTTATTTATATTTATTTTAGATATTTTTTAATATACAAATTATTATTTTTTAATATACAAATTATTTTTAAATTTTTTTTATAAGAATAATTTAACAATCCCATTACTAACCATAGTGTATGGGAGAAGTTGAAAATGGTGCTGCAATAACTATGAGAGAAATCAAAAAGGCTTGTGGGTTGGGAGCAATTAATGAATGCTGAGGTTATTTTTTTTAAATCAAAAAAATTAGAAAATTAATATTGGAATATTGGAGCTCCCACAAGACTTGCGGATTAGAAACCCCATTTTCCTTATATAATACAAGAAATTTTTTTTATACTTGTTCATAATGCATTAAAGTATTATTATGAGGAATAATAATCATATGTGTTGGGACTTTTCAAAGAATTCATATGTATTGGATTTCAAATAATTTTTTTTATACTTGTTCTTAATGCATTAAAGTGTTATTATGGGGGTAAGACTTGAGAGTTGGGAGAAGTTAATAAATGCTAAGATTTTTCTTTTTTAAAATAAAAAAAATAAGGAAATTTAGATTGGG
Organism: Camellia lanceoleosa; assembly: GCA_025200525.1. Taxonomy (NCBI): domain Eukaryota; kingdom Viridiplantae; phylum Streptophyta; class Magnoliopsida; order Ericales; family Theaceae; genus Camellia; species Camellia lanceoleosa. The sequence goes on along the minus strand of CM045763.1, from coordinate 41,696,255 downwards.
AGATTGGATGTTCTTAATGCATTAAAGTGTTATTATGAGAGTAAGTATTGGGAGTTGGGAGAAGTTAATAAATGCAAAAAAAAAATTTTAAATCAAAAAATTAAGAAATTTAGATTGGAAGAATGAAACTCCCACAAGGCTTGGGGTTAAAAATCCCATTTTACTTAATATATAGTATAGATAAGACCACTTACTCCCTTCCATTCACTTTTTTTTTTAGTTTATATACATTTCATTGATTCATGTGGTTGTTTATATCAGTAAAAGTAACTGTATGAACTAATAAAATTAAAAGGGACAAAGAACAGTGCATAGAAATAGGCATATAATTTAGATTCGGGTAAATTACAAATATACTCTTTGAAATTTACTTAAAATACAGATTGCCTCCTGTAATTTAGAAAATTATAAATACCTCCTTGTTAGTATTTTTTATTTAACAGAATTAACTAAAAAATTGAAATTCATAATTGCTGTAATATACTTTGTTTTTCACTATTCATCAATATAATCTTTTTTTACTGATAAAAAAAAAATTGAAAATAATTTTACAATCTCAGTGATGCACACAGCCTAATCATCATATAAACTAGCTACTGTTACTTCTTTCCTCAATTTTGGTGAACTTCAACAAAAAAAAATTTAAAAGTAATTTTTTGATTTTCAATTTTTTCATAGTTTTAAAAAGCTGTTAGGTAATTGTTACAAAAATTATTTTTTGGTTAAGAAAAAAAGTTCTTTATGAATTTTTCCAAAGTTTTGCTTTTTGATAAAAAGAAAATTACCATATTACAATCATTAATACAGTATAAGTAAAGGGATACAGTGAAGTTTTTAAAAATATTAATAATGAAGTCATTTTTTAGCTGCTAACATTCTCAAATTTATTATTTTTTAATGAAAAAGTTGTTTTTAAATTATAACTAAACAAACCAATAGACTTTTTAACTTTTGACTATTTTAATTAAAAAAACTGTTTACTTAGAGATTACCAAATAGAGCTTAATCTATTAAAACACTCAAGTAAAATCAATGATATTTCTGAGAAATCTCCTGCAAACAGAGGCAAAGCTCCTTGGGTTTTGATAGGATGATCATGTGGTTAGCATTTGCAATGGACTTGACTTCATCAGGTGGGCTGTTCTGAATAATCCATCTCTGGAATTCGGGTTTCATAAGTTGGTCTTCTTCGCACACTATGTAAACCCGACTCACCGACCCGTATCTCGCTTCTGTTAGCAGCGATTCCTTGGCCACGTCATCGAAGAACATCCCGTTGGGCCTCACTAACGTCTTCGCTAATTCCAGGTCCTGCATGAATCCCAACCCAATTAGGCCCAAATCTCATTATTATAAGAAAATTTTGCATTTGAGATGACCATTGTCTTCTTATCAAATTAAAAAAATAATAATAATAATTTTAAGAAATTTATTTATATTTATTGTTATTCAATTAAAAAAAATTGAATAGCCTAATTAGGAAAATAGTATAAATGCATTTGTTTTAACCAAAGGTTAGGTCTTTAATTCAATAATTATGCTTGAGACCACTAAAAGTGGTGCTCTAAAAGCATTATTGATGCTTGCCAACTCATTAGTGATGCTTTAGATCACCACTTTTAGTGGGATGTATCATTACTCTTTCAAAAAAATTAAAGGGAATGACAGTGATAAAAAGTATACTTTTATGTTGGCTTCATTTATATCGGTAAAAATTGAAATTGAAATAGATTGTATATTAAATCTAAGAAAAAGAAAGAAAGAAAGAAGCAGATTGTATATGTCATGAAAAATATATCAAAAATGGAAATCTGGATGACGAATTCTAGGGGCATGGGTAGCTCTCCATTTTGCTATTTTTTCTTGGCCATTAAGTGCTGCTCTGCTCACGATAGTATAAATAAGGTCAGTAGGTTGCTTTTTTGTTTTTTTGGGTAGAAAAGGTGGCAGATAAAATAAAACTAGAAATAAAGTTTACAAAGTCTGGGTAATTAACACCCCTAGCATCATCAAATAATTGATTGCAAACAGTGGATGGGTGGGTGATTCAATGGGTAGCTCTCTATTTTGCTATTTTTTCTTGGCCATTAAGTGTTGCTTTGCTCACGAGAGTATGAGAGTGTATTGGGTGCACTATAAAAAGTGTTTTTTTTTTTTTTTTGAGTTATATTATTATTTTTTATATATTTTTTAAAAAAATTTAAAATATTTTTATTTAGATCATTTCAAACAACACTATAATAAAAGGAAGTAGGTAGCTAATTTAAGGGGTTTACATCATATGCAATTTATTATAAAAATGTATAATTTTATCATAAAATTTCATAATATTAATTACAAAATGCATAATCTGATCACAAATTAGTATAAAAAAATGTCATAACTAAGATACAAAATTTTAAACATTTTTATTACGTCAATTTATGATAAAATTATATATTTTTTAATTAATGTTACAAAATTTGATAATAAAATTATATATTTTTATGATGAGTACATATAATACGCACTCTAGAGAGATATAGGATCTCTCCTGATTCATTTATTTATTATCATCGCCGGCGACTGGAATTGCCAAATCTCAACCTTCTTTGTTTCGTACGAGTATCATATATCTACCATATTAAATTTGTAGCACCAAGACCAGAAATAATTAACCATTTAATATTTTATAAAAATATTTTTCCATTTCATATTGACAAAAAAATCCCAATACGTTGTGGAGTCGTCCTTGTTGCTCATGTTAAGGATGGGGTGAAGGTCACACAAGGGCCACATAGTAAGAACAATGGCAAGGGTATTGTCGTAAATTCATTGTTTCAATAACCTGTGTTATCTGTATAAGTGGTATTTCAAAAATTAAAGGGAATGACAGTGATAAAAAGTATATTTATATAATATTTATGTTGGTTTCATTTATATCGGTAAAAATTGAAATTGAAACAGATTGTGTATTAAATCTCAAAAAAAGAAAGAAAGAAATAAACAGATTGTATATGTCATGAAAAATATACCAAAAATGGAAATCTGGATGACAAATTTTAAGTGCATGGGTAGCTCTCTATTTTGCTATGTTTTCTTGGCCATTGAGAATTGCTCTGCTCACGATAGTATAAATAAGGTAAGTAGGTAGCTTTGGTGTTTTTTTTTTTTTTTTTTTTTGGGTAGAAAAGATGGCAAATAAAATAGAACTCATTTGGGAATCCTCCCTTTTAGTCAAAAAGCTAAAAAGTTACTAAATTAGCCAAAAAGTCAACAACCCATACCAAAAAGTTAAAGATTCTCTTTTTTCTCTACTTTTTGCACATCTTTTTGTAAAAAGCCAAAAAGTCATCCCAAACATACTAGTTTTTTTTAGCTCATATTTTAACCAAATAGTCAAAAAGTTACTAAATTAGCCTGTTCCCAAACGAGGCCAAGTTTACAAAGTCTGGGTAATTAACACCCCTAACATTATCAAATAATTGATTGCAAAGGTGGGTGGGTAGGTGGCTAGGAAACACGGATATAAATACGAGATACGAATACGATACGATACGGATACGGCGATATGACAAAATTTAATGCAGACGTAACTGAATTAGATTATTTTGCACAAATTCTGCTCTCCTATAGTGGACCCTACACCTAAAGTGAATCTACACAATATATTATTTTTTTGATATTTTTCTGTGTTTAAAATTTTAATTTATAACATTATTAAAAAAATTTCACATAAAACTGCATCCAAAAAGAGTTTAAGTGATATTTTTGTAAGAAGGTGACAGAAAAAAAAAAAAAAAACCCATATCATATAATTTTAGATGAAATTTCTTTAAAAGTTAAAATAAAATGACTTTCACATAGTTTTCATATGAAACAAAGTGAAAAGGTTATATAAAAAACCATTTTCTCAAATATATATATTTTTATATTAAACATGCAGAATGTACAACTCAAATTAATAAATACATGTGGGAATCATTTTCTTTTTGCTTAAAAAAAAATTACGCCCAATTTAATCCGCATCTAATGTAGATTGAATCCAAATGTGTAAATTACAAATACACTCCTTGAGATTTGATTAAAATATGAATCACTCCCTGTGGTTTTAGAAATTACATTTCACCCCCAGAGATTTCTAATTTCACAACAAATCGCCCCTTTTATTAATAAATCATTAAATCAATTAACAGTTTTTAATGATGTTAGAAATATGTTTCAATTAGTAATTTAGGTAATTTTATTATTGTATAGAAGAGCAATTATGAATTTCATTTTTTTAGTTAATTCTGTTAAATAAAAAATACTAACAAGGAGGTATTTATAATTTTCTAAATTACAGGGGCAATCTATATTTTAAACAAATCTCAAGGAGTGTATTTATAATTTATCCGAATCTAAATTATATGCCTATTTCTATGCACTGTTCTTTGTCCCTTTTAATTTTATTAGTTCATACAGTTGCTTTTACTGATATAAACAACCACATGAATCAATGCAATGTATATAAACTTAAAAAAAAAAAAAAAATAATAGAAGGGAGTAAGTGGTCTTATTCGATTATATGGCAAAATGGAAAAGGTAAATTGAATTAAAGACCTAACCTTTGGTTAAAACAAATGCATTTATACTATTTTCCTAATTAGGTTATTCAATTTTTTTAGTTAAATAACAATAAATATAAATAAATTTCTTAAAATTATTATTATTATTTTTTTAATTTGATAAGAAGACAATGGTCATCTCAAATGCAAAATTTTCTTATAATAATGAGATTTGGGCCTAATTGGGTTGGGATTCATGCAGGACCTGGAATTAGCGAAGACGTTAGTGAGGCCCAACGGGATGTTCTTCGATGACGTGGCCAAGGAATCGCTGCTAGCAGAAGCGAGATACGGGTCGGTGAGTCGGGTTTACATAGTGTGCGAAGAAGACCAACTTATGAAACCCGAATTCCAGAGATGGATTATTCAGAACAGCCCACCTGATGAAGTCAAGTCCATTGCAAATGCTAACCACATGATCATCCTATCAAAACCCAAGGAGCTTTGCCTCTGCTTATGGAGATTTCTCAGAAATATCATTGATTTTACTTGAGTGTTTTAATAGATTAAGCTCTATTTGGTAATCTCTAAGTAAACAGTTTTTTTAATTAAAATAGTCAAAAGTTAAAAAGTCTATTGGTTTGTTTAGTTATAATTTAAAAACAACTTTTTCATTAAAAAATAATAAATTTGAGAATGTTAGCAGCTAAAAAATGACTTCATTATTAATATTTATAAAAACTTCACTGTGTCCCTTTACTTATAATCAGATTAATGATTGTAATATGGTAATTTTCTTTTATCAAAAAGCAAAACTTTGGAAAAATTCATAAAGAACTTTTTTAACTTTTTAAAACTATGAAAAATTGAAAATCAAAAATTACTTTAAAAAAAAAATTTGTTGAAGTTCACCAAAATTGAGGAAATAAGTAATAAGAGTGGTTTATATGATGATTAGGCAAGTGCATCACCGAGATTGTAAAATTATTTTCAATTTTTTTTTATCAAGAAAAAAGATTATATTGATGAAAAGGAAATACAAAGTATATTACAAAATATCATTAAAGTAAGATGCGTGCAAAAAGCCGTCATGATGAGTAAGATCATCTCATTTGTTCTTGCTAGTTTGCCAATTTGTTAGAGATGCTTTTAAGCCTCCGTTTGGGGAGTAGGTTGATTTTTTAGCTTTTTAACTTTTTTGACTATTTTAGTCTGTAGTTTGTGAAGGACTTTTTGATTTTTTAGTTTTTTTAGTTTTTTTTTGTGAGAGAAGAGTGTAATGATTATGGGTTAGATGTGATGTTTTGTTTGTTGTGGCTAAAATAACCTATTTTGTCTTTTATGGCTATTTTAGCCACAAACCAACTTGCCAAATACCATCAATTATTTTTAATTGACTTATAGCGATCCCGGGTTTACCCCTTATTGGACAGTAATCCGGACATGTGTCCGTGGATGATTAATAATTGAGCATTGTCTTGTTTACATCCTTTTCTACATTGTATTTGAGTTATAGGATGTGTTGGGCAGGTTTGTTTCAGGTTAGTTGTGTTTGGGAACCAAGGGTTGCTGCCCAGAATTTTTGTCCTTTGCTCGAGCGAAGAGTTGCTCGCTCGAGCGAGCGTTGAGTTTTGTTTCTGGTCGGTCGAGCTAGAGTGGCTTCGCTCGAGCGAGGGATTGCGTCTGGTACTGGACCTGAACACCATGATTTTTGGCTCGAGTGAGCTTTTCTTCGCTCGAGCGATCTGGTTCGGTCTTCGCTCGAGCGAGCAGTTTGTCGCTCGAGCGTGCGTCTAGTTGCAGACCTGAAGGGTCGAGTTCCTGGCTCGAGCGAGCTTCTGGGTTGTTGGCTCGAGCGAGACCTTCTTGGCTCGAGCTAGTGTTTTCTGTGTCTGGTCGCTCGAGCGACCAAGCCTTCGCTCGAGCGAGCCTATTTATATCGGGCCAGCAGCCGATCTAAACTTCACTTTTTCAAAACTTTTATATCTTCAAACCCTAAATCGAGAGCCTCTCTCTAGACTTGCCTTCTCTCTAAGCAATCATCTCCTAGAGTGTGAATCTACCCTAAGTGCTTTGTTAAAAAATAGAGGGTGACTTGGGCTTCGATCTAATCTGAAAATATTTGGCTTTGGAGCAAGTTGGGTGTTGGGTCTTCATCTCCTTTTGAGCTCAAACTTTGAGGTAGGGATATCCTACTCCTCTTTATGGATTTTGTCTTTAAATTTTAGCATTTTGATGTGTTGGAAGTTGTAGAGTAATTTTGAGAAACTTTGGGCCTTTGTGTAATTTTACAAAAAATGGGGTTTTTATTTATAATGAACCTAGAGGCATGTTTAGTGTAGAAACATGGGATTAATGTTGGAACATTGATGAAAATGGAACCTTAAAGGTTGTAATGTCAATTATGGAAAAATGCTCTAATTACATTGATTAATTAATTGATATGATTAATTATGAGAAATGAGGAATTGAAGTGGAAATGTTGAGATTGAAAGTGTATGGGGTTAAAGGGTGTAGTTGAATTACTTATCACTCACCAAATTGAAATGTTGATTTAATATCCATTTTGTGCATTTATTTTCTGTTTAGAAATATCTGCTTTGGGCTATCGGTGGAGGATAGTCTTGATTGTTGTAGACAATGCATGATGATTAGGCAAACTAAAACCAATCATTGAAATGTGTCATTGAGTATGACAGTTGAAGAATACATTAACTTTATGTATTGATTTGTGATTTGTGATGTGTATAATTGTTGTTTATATGCATTGTGTTGTGTTGGAGAAGATAGGGGATGTACTCCACGGTTTAGGGGAAGATAGGGGATGTACCTCTAAACCGGATGTTGTTTGGGAGAAGATAGGGGATGGACTCCGTAGATAGAGCTCATATGCTTATCTAGAAGTGCGTTGACAGAGCTCATATGCTTGTCTTGGGAATGTGATATAGCTAATATGCTTATTTGTGGAAGTAATGAAATTGAAGGTAGTTAATATGAGTTATTGTCTCATATGAGTTGGTTGGCCAGGTTCTGAGCCATGAATTATAAATTGAGAATTTAATGAAAATGGAGTGTGAATTGAACATAGACTTGAAGGTCTTGGAATTGTAATGTGTTATGAAAGAGTGTAAAAGTGTGGACCACCTATCAACTGTTAATCTTTTAGTCATAGTTCATAACTGGTTTAGTATATTTCTACTGGGCTGTGGCTCACCCTATATGGGAACATCATTTTCAGGTACAGGCAGCATGCCATCTCCAAGAACATAGCTTGGGAGGCTAGGGGCGAGGCAGACTTTTGTTGTCTTTCTTTTGATGTATTACATGTAAATTCAAGCCAAGGGCTTAATGTGTAAATGAGTTAGCACTCTATCTTTTTATAACCAAGTGTTAACTTGGAAAGCTGTAAGCCCTTAGGGCATTTGCTTTTATTGTTAACATGTAACACTTTTGTAAGCAAACTCTGATAATGAAAGAATGTGGATCTTTTATATATTAACGCATGTCTATATTGTTGGGTTTTATGTTGTTATTTTGAGGGCGTTACATGACTAGTTCAAAAAATGTGAAAGGAATTGAAAGTCTCAACCACCTCACCACTCCATGCACCGTAACCATCATCATCACTAACATCAACACTAATGCAATCATTAATATATTAATCTCAAATTTGTAAATCAAAAAGGAGAAAAGTTAAGGATCATGAAAATTTTTTTATGAAAATAATCATGAAAGATTTATAATTCTTGGATTATCTTAATTAGTGTGTGGTGCTTTATTCTAAGTGTAATTCAAGGATCACAAAGCTTTCATGATTATTTTCATGAAAGATTTTTCATGATACCTAACATTATTGATCAAAAAAATATTTCTTATGAAAAATATTCTTTTTTGTTGAAATGAACAGAAAGGAATAAATCCAACTTCATAAAACAGATAAAGTAGAAATAAAAGTTGAGTGAGAGGCGCTTTAAATGTAGTTTACAATGATATACATAACCACTGATTAAGGCCGAAATGTACATCATTGAGGCCGTTAATTAGAATCTCTTAACTTCACTTGCTGGTCAAACCGTATATTTTATGTGTGTTGAATGTCAATCAGGTTGTACATCGTCGGAGCATAAAATGGGCAAAAAGACAAAATTTGGACAGAGTTGACTTTTTCTGGAAAAGTCAAACTGATGTTTTAAACCTGTTTGGAAATGAGTAGAAGTATAAAAAGAAAAGGAAAAGGCTTTTCTAGGGTTCTGAAATTGTTTTGACCAAAAGAGAGAGGCTAGGGTTTGGGAAAGAGAAAGGAACAAGAAGCTTCAAAGATGTCTCCCATGGTGGTTCCTTCTCCATCTACCTCCTCCCATTTCTCCATGAGTGGCTAGTCTCATTTTCTAGGGTTTTGATGAAACCCTAGCCATGTAATTATTTAGTTTTCTTTTTGATTTTAAATTATGTAAAGGTTTGAACATTTGTATGGTGTTTTAGAAGTTTCTTTTATATAATTTTCATTATTCCTTCAAATATTTGACTTTCTATGATTGTTGAATGTTATCCATACATGTGTTTTCTATTCCTTCACATTCAAGGTATGAGACGAACCATGCTACGAGGAACGAGTTGTATCACTACCTTAGTTTAGAGTGAACGATTCGTATTACTTGAGATGGTTCATGCTCGTACATTGAATGTGATGATCTTCTTGTCAAATGCTTCGAACTTGTAGTTGCGAAACATTAATCCGTTCAAACCATAGCATAATTGATTTCAATTGGAAACCCTAATTATGTGGTTAGTGGTGAATTCTCTACCCTAGGATTTTTCCCCAATTCAGTAAACCCAATTTCAATTACTCTTGATAATTCAATTCCTTTGTTTAATTTATTCGTTATTAAATTAGGTTATAAACAACCAATCTTTTCATCAAAATTAATTTAGGAATTTGACAATTAAATTAGTTTGATTTCACAATAGTCCCTGTGGATCGAGACCTGAACTTGCCATTATTCTAATTGAATTTGGTATAGTTTAGTATTTAATTTTGGTGTGTTCAACGACCCATCAACCACCTTACCATACTAATTGCGACAAAGTTTTTCCGGCATTTACTCAAGCACAAAAGGAAACCATACTGCCACACAAACCCAACATCACCAGGACTATTGCCACACACACCAATTGAGGAATCGAAACAGAGAAAAAAACATAATGTCAACCCTAGGTTGGGATAACAAGAAGAGGTTGGTTCCTTCTTCTGTAAGGTGCAATGCTAAACTTCTCCTCCATGTGCAAGTTCTCTAGTTCAATCCTACCTTCACTCTTCCAATTAAATAAGTTTATGAGCAAACCCAACACCACTAGAACCATTCTTATTGCCGCACACGAATTGAAGAACCAAAAAAGAAGGGGAAAAAAAAATGCACATTGTCAACCCTAGACTGGAACAGCAAAAAGAGGTTGAGCCTTTTGTAAGATCATGCCAAACTTCTCCTCCATATCCAAGTCCTCCAGTTTAATCCCACCATCAAGCTTCCAATCAAGCAAATTTAAGAGTGAACCCAACATCACTAAAATCATCCTTGTCACCAATGGTAGCTCGGGACATATTCTTCGACCTACACCATATGGAATTAACTCAAAATTGCAGCCTCGGTCATCAATATCCGAGTCCAAGAACCTCTCCGGCATGAATGAGGTGGGTTTTGGCCAAATGCTTTGGTCATGGCCAATAGCCCAGACGTTTACTAGCACTTGTGACCCTTTTGGGATTGTGTAGCCACAGACTTGCTCGTCTGAGTCAACTTTACGAGGAATTAAGAAGGAAACTACTGGGTGCATCCTGAAGGTTTCCTTAACAATTGCTATCAAATAAGGTAGGCGTGCAATATTCGATTCTGATATTGGTTTGCCTTTGCCAACTATTTGTTCAAGCATTCTTTAAAGTCTCTGGATTGCGTAAAAGCTCTGTCATTGCCCACTCTAATGTATTTAAAGTTGTGTCTATCCTTGCCATAGTTCTAAATCGCGGTATCGAGTAACGTAACGGTATCGATCGCGGAGTATCGGTATCGGTAGTATCAGCCGGTACGTATCGGGAATCGGGTGTCGCGGCAGTGAAATTTTAAAAATCATTAGCAATCCCTCTAAAACTCAATTTTATGCATTTTTTTAAACTCTTTTAGCCTTAATTTGTCACATTTTAATCAAAATTTTGATATGTAGGAGCACTTTTGACTCATTTTCAACTAAATGATATGTATTTATTTTAGTCTCAATTATAACTTTTAATTATCTACAATAACATTTTTCAATTGACAAATATTGTAATTCTAATTTACTTAGTAACAATAATATATTTAAAATAAAAATAAAAATCTAATTAGAATAAACCTCTTTAAAAAAAAATTCTAAATCTTAAACATCTACACCAAAGCAAGACACAAATAAAAAAAATATAGTACAAAAACATGGCACCAAAATAAATAATAAAAACCAATAACAAACCTTTCCACTAATCCAACTTTTGACAGATTGGATTGAACATGTATTTTTCTTATTTTTTTTCCCTTCTTCTGCTCAGTAGAAATATATATATATATATATATTAATATAAACAGTGGTGTAGTGTAGCCTGTAGGTGTATAAACAAAGAAAAATGAGGGAAAAAAACCTCTAAGCATTCAACACTAAAACAGAGCATAGCAGCAGCAACGGTTCCAAAAAACAGAGCATAGCACAATAACTCACCAAAAACAGAGCATAAACGCAACTCAGGGACACAAACCGTCTTTGAAGAAGCTTGAAGATCAAAGTGAACTCCATAGCCCAAAGAAGCTTAGATCTCGCAGGTTTTCTGCGTTGATTTTCATCCGTACCAGCGTGTATCGGACTGTATCGTCGTATGTATCAGATTCGGGCCGATACGTGTCAGGAATCGGCCGATACGGACGTGAAATCCAATCTCAACGGTATACCGGTGAGTATCCGACGCGGCCCTCCCATTTTTCGCACGCATCGCCGATATTTAGAACCTTGATCCTCGCTATAAATAAATCTCAGAACACCATTTTTGTACCAAGTCAGACTAAATAATTACCCAATTCAAATTCAATGTAATAAAAGTAAAGCAAATTATGATGGTAGTCCCTGTATTTTGGTTCTTGTGTCATTTTAATCTTTGTAATTTCAATTAACTCGATTTTGATTATGAATTTATCACTTTGTCTCAATTTAATCTAATTAATTCCAACTCTTAACATTTTGTTTTTATATAGAAAATATGCATATAAATGTTATATGCCATATTTTAAGGACAAAATTATAAACTTATTCAATTTAGTGAATTAATCTCAACAAATTTATTGATAATTTTCTTTAAAAAACATAAATAATATTATTAATTGGATTAAATTGATATAAAATTTAAAATAAAGAGTCAAAATTGACCCAATTAAAAACATAAATATTAAAACACTACAACAAAAGCGCTTTTAGCGACCAAAAATGTAAATTTCGTCATTGAAAGTAGGACAATTGGCGACTAAAACAGTTTAGTAGCCAAATGTATACTTATTGGCGACTAAAAATCAGTTTAGTCGCTGATTATGTGGGTTTTAGCGACTAAAACAATTTTAGTAGCCAAAAGTGAAGGTTTTTGGCGACTAAAAGAAATTAGTAGCCAAAAGCATAGGTTTTGGCGACTGAAAAATGGTTTGGTCGCCGATTGTAGGTGTTTTACCGACAAAAAAATTTTTTGTAGCCAAAAGTAAAGGTTTTTGGCTACTAAAAAAAATTTAGTAGCTAAAAGTAGATAATTGGTGACTAAAATTGAGTTTAGTCGGCAAAAGTGGCAGCTTTGGCGACTAAAAATCAGTTTAGTCGCCGAAAGTGGTTATTTTTAGGTGGAAATTAAATTTTTTAGCGACTAAATTATTGGTAGTAGCCAAAACTAAGGTTTTTGGTGACTGAAAAAAAATTTAGTCGCCAAAAGTGGCTTCTTTTTTTTTTTAAATAAATAATTTATTTTTTACATAAATTATATTGAATAAAAATAATTATGTTTATATATATAGTTTAATATTAATACGGGTCAATATACTATATAAATAATATATTTTGCATATATATTCATGTGATGTTATTGTGACATAGCGGAGGGAGTGTGTTGCTAAAGGTTTAGAAGGTAGAAGGTTGGTGGTTCGAATCTCAAAAAAGTAGAAAAGTTAGCTTCTTTTTTTTTTCTTTTTTTTTTTCCCATCGAACAACCTTTGGCGACTAAACTATTGGTCACCAAAAGTATTTGTTTTGGCGACTAAACAGTTTGGTTGGCGTTCCATCAACTATTGGCGACTAAAAGATTAGTCACCAAATGTATAATTTTAAATAGTGGAATTGAGTATTGGCGACCAAAACTTTGTTCGCTAAAGGCCTGTCTTTTTGCTGACTAAAACCTTTTTAGTCGCCAAAACCTTCGGTGACCATGTATTCGCGACAAAACCGGCGACTAAAAAATTTAGTCGGGGAAGGTAAAAAGGCGACTTTTGGCGCCAAAGGTGATTTTTCTTGTAGTGGAATAACATAAAGAGATAAAATATTGTAGGGGGGTTCAAGATTAGGAAGATGATTAAAGAGGCAAAACTATGTTAATAGTCCAACAATGGTGGAATGATTGGAGAGTGAGTAGCTAGGTGAGGGTGAAGCAGGAAACTCAAACAGAAATGAATGTCAGTGCACAAATGGGCAAAATCTCCCCCAAGTTTCCAAAATTCTTCTTTTTGGACCTTGGGAAATGAGTTTTGTTTATAGTCTTTTCCTTGGTACCAAGAGGACACCAAGTGGCCAAATAGAGAGAAGACAGGTGTCCCTAAGGATCACATAGAATATTCTGCTTTGAGCTACCAGGCTGAAGGTGCCACATGTTCCTGTGCATATACCGTGTACTATTTTTTTGCCTCCACAGCTACCTTTTTGAGCCTCAACAAGTGTAGTTGCGATGGGAGTGTTTGGCGCTGCAACTCCCTTTTGAACCTCAAGAAAGTGCATTCTTGGCGGAGTGTTTGCTGCACTTGCCCTGTTAGTCTTAACCTCAAGAAATGCACTTGCAAAGGGTAAACCTTGTCATTCGACTTGCCTTCTCTGTTCTATTTAGTCAGTACATGCATTCTTAGGACTTCATTAACCTACTATCAGCTATGTTCGTGTTCACCTTGGCAAAGCCTCCACCCTTAGCCACCTAACCACAAACTCCCCAGCTTCCCAAGGCGAAGGCCACAACTAGCTCTCATCACCATGTTGTGCCTTAGTACCACCAAGGGGCTTTTAGTCCCTGCGGCGACTAAGGCATGTCCATGACTTGGGTTGTTACGACCCAAACCCGCCCCTGTAGGTTTAGCATCGTAACCGGCCAGTAATCGTTGGATTACCGAAGGCCTCTGAACAGATTAACAAAATTAAGGGGCTAGCGGAAGCAAATACATAAATATAGTTGTCCAATGAGCTATGCTGACTTATATAAACAAAGTATTTAAAACTTTATATACATATTCAGAAGTCAATCATACATTATACCCACACACATCAAAGTATCTTAAGTACAACCAACAATATAACTAGTCAAATACACAAGTAACTGAAATTCATGACAAGTGACGCATCCGGAACCTCCCCGTGAGGTGCAATGGTTGGCTGACAACAGAACACGCCTGCATAAAAGCCTTCAGGCTCGAACTTCAGAATGCTCACTTGTATACATATATATACAAACAATGAGCTAAAGCCTAGTGAATAACATTAAGATAAAGGGGTTAGTGAACGAAATCCGAACATGTCATAAGTAGAAAACAGATCATAGCATAATCATTGTCGTATCAGAACATAATAATGGTGCATCCTATAGCGATCCCGGGTTTACCCCTTATTGTGCAGTGATTCGGACATGTGTCCGTGGATGTTAATAGTTGGGTATTGTCTTGTTTACATCCTTTTCTACATTGTATTTGAGTTATAGGATGTGTTGGGCAGGTTTTGTTTCAGGTTGGTTGTGTTTGGGAACCAAGGGTTGCTGCCCAGAATTTTTGTCCTTCGCTCGAGCGAGGAGTTGGTCGCTCGAGCGAGCGTTGAGTTTGTGTCTGGTGGGTCGAGCCAGAGTGGCTTCGCTCGAGCGAGCGATTGCGTCTGGTACTGGACCTGAACACCATGATTTTTGGCTCGAGCGAGCTTTTCTTCGCTCAAGCGATCTGGTTCGGTCTTCGCTCGAGCGAGCAGTTTGTCGCTCGAGCGTGCGTCTAGTTACAGACCTGAAGGGTCGAGTTCCTGGCTCGAGTGAGCTTTTCTTCACTCGAGCGAGCTTTTGGGATGTTGGCTCGAGCGAGACATTCTTGGCTCGAGCTAGGGTTTTCTGTGTCTGGTCACTCGAGCGACCAAGTCTTCGCTCGAGCGAGCCTATTTATATCAGTTCGCAGCAGCGATCTAAACTTCACTTTTTCAAAACTTTTACATCTTTAAACCCTAAATCTGAGAGCCTCTCTCTCTAGACTTACCTTCTCTCTAAGAAATCATCTCCCTAGAGTGTGAATCTACCCTAGGTGCTTTGTTAAAAAGATAGAGGGTGACTTGGGCTTCGATCTAATCTGAAAATATTTGGCTTTGGAGCAAGTTGGGTGTTGGGTCTTCATCTCCTTTTGAGCTCAAACTTTGAGGTAGGGATATCCTACTCCTCTTTATGGATTCTGTCTTTGAATTTTAGCATTTTGATGTGTTGGAAGTTGTAGTGTAATTTTGAGAAAACTTTGGGCCTTTGTGAAATTGGGCAAAAGTTGGGGTTTTATTTATAATGAACCTAGAGGCATGTTTGGTATAAAAACATGGGATTAATGTTGAAACATTGATGGAAATGGAACCTTAAGGGTTGTAATGTCAATTATGGAAAAATGCCCTAATTACATTGATTAATTAATTGATATGATTAATTATAAGGATTGAGGAATTGAAGTGGAAATGTTGATTTAAATATCCATTTTGTGCATTTATTTTCTGTTTAGAAATATCTGCTTTGGGCTATCGGTGGAGGATAGTCTTGATTGTTGTAGACAATGCATGATGATTAGGCAAACTAAAACCAATCATTGAAATGTGTCATTGAGAATGACAGTTGAAAATACATTAACTGTATGTATTGATGCGTGATGTGTATAAGTATTGTTTATATGCATTGTGTTGTGTTGGAGAAGATAGAGGATGTACTCCACGGTTTAGGGGAAGATAGGGGATGTACCTCTAAACCGGATGTTGTTTGGGAGAAGATAGGGGATGGACTCCGTAGATAGAGCTCATATGCTTGTCTTGGGAATGTGATATAGCTAGTATGCATATCTGTGGAAGTAATGAAATTGTAAGTGGTTAATATGAGTTATTGTCTCATATGAGTTGTGTGGCCAGGCTCTGAGCCATGAATTATAAATTGAGAATTGTAATGTGTTATGAAAAAAATGTAAAAGTGTTGACCATCTATCAACCGTTAATCTTTTAGTCATTATTCATAACTGGTTTAGTATATTTCTACTGGGCTGTGGCTCACCCTATATGGGAACATCATTTTCAGGTACAGGTAGCACGCCACCTCCAAGGACATAGCTTGGGAGGCTTGAGGCTGATTGACTTTTTGGTTGTTTATTTTCTGTTGATGTATTACATGTAAATTCAAGCCAAGGGCTTAAGGTGTAATTGAGCTAGTGCTCTCTTTTTTGTAACCAAGTGTTAACTTGAAAGTCAGAAGCCCTTAGGGCATTTGCTTTTGTTGTTAACATGTAATACTTTTTGTAATGAAACTGTGATAAATAGAAGGATATGGGACTTTTATATATATCAATGCATGTCTATATTACTGGGTTTTGTGTTGTTATTTTGAGGGCGTTACACATCCCATAAAACACATCACAGAACGTCTTTCGACTAGAGTAATCGGTTCCGGATACCGATTAAACACATATCACCACAATGAAATGGCTAACGAGATCTCATAAACACATGAATGTCATGGACTCGCATTTTCATGCCGTCCCCCATGACTTGGGACTATCTATGGATGCCATAATAAATTTCAAATACGGAATATTTGTAGCCAAAAATGTAAATTTTGTCGCTGAAAGTAGGACAATTGGCGACTAAAACAGTTTAGTAGCCAAATGTATACATATTGGCGACTAAAAATCAGTTTAGTCGCTGATTATGTGGGTTTTAGTGACAAAAACAATTTTAGAGCCAAAAGTGAAGGTTTTTGGCGACTAAAAGAAATTAGTAGCCAAAAGCATAGGTTTTGGCGACTGAAAAATGGTTTGGCCGCCGATTGTAGGTGTTTTATCGACAAAAAAATTTTTTGTAGCCAAAAGTAAAGGTTTTTGGCTACTAAAAAAAATTTAGTAGCTAAAAGTAGATAATTGGCGACTAAAATTGAGTTTAGTCAGCAAAAGTGGCAGCTTTGGTGACTAAAAATCAGTTTAGTCGCCGAAAGTGGTTATTTTTAGGTGGAAATTAATTTTTTTAGCGACTAAATTATTGGTAGTAGCCAAAACTAAGGTTTTTGGTGACTGAAAAAAAATTTAGTCGCCAAAAGTGGCTTCTTTTTTTTTTAAATAAATAATTTATTTTTTACATAAATTATATTGAATAAAAATAATTATGTTTATATATATAGTTTAATATTAATACGGGTCAATATACTATATAAATAATATATTTTGCATATATATTCATGTGATGTTATTGTGACATAGCGGAGGGAGTGTGTTGCTAAAGGTTTAGAAGGTAGAAGGTTGGTGGTTCGAATCTCAAAAAAGTAGAAAAGTTAGCTTTTTTTTTTCTTTTTTTTTTTCCCACCGAACGACCTTTGGCGACTAAACAGTTTGGTTGGCGTTCCATCAACTATTGGCGACTAAAAGATTAGTCGCCAAATGTATAATTTTAAACAGTGGAATTGAGTATTGGCGACCAAAACTTTGTTCGCTAAAGGCCTGTCTTTTTGCTGACTAAAACCTTTTTAGTCGCCAAAACCTTCGGTGACCATGTATTCGCGACAAAACTGGCGACTAAAAAATTTAGTCGGGGAAAGTAAAAAGGCGACTTTTGGCGACTAAAAATTTAGTCGCCAAAAGTGATTTTTCTTGTAGTGGAATAACATAAAGAGATAAAATATTGTAGGGGGGTTCAAGATTAGGAAGATGATTAAAGAGGCAAAACTATGTTAATAGTCCAACAATGGTGGAATGATTAGAGAATGAGTAGCTAGGTGAGGGTGAAGCAGGAAACTCAAACAGAAATGAATGTCAGTGCACAAATGGGCAAAATCTCCCCCAAGTTTCCAAAATTCTTCTTCTTGGACCTTGGGAAATGAGTTTTGTTTATAGTCTTTTCCTTGGTACCAAGAGGACACCAAGTGGCCAAATAGAGAGAAGATAGGTGTCCCTAAGGATCACATAGAATATTCTGCTTTGAGCTACCAGGCTGAAGGTGCCACATGTTCCTGTGCATATACTGCGGTACTATTTGTTTGCCTCCACAGCTACCTTTTTGAGCCTCAACAAGTGTAGTTGCGATGGGAGTGTTTGGCGCTGCAACTCCCTTTTGAACCTCAAGAAAGTGCAGTTGCGGCGGGAGTGTTTGCCGTTGCACTTGCCCTGTTAGCCCGAACCTCAGCAAATGCACTTGCAGTGGTAAACCTTGTCAGACTTGCCTTCTCTGTTCTATTTAGTCAGTACATGCATTCTTAGGACTTCATTAACCTACTATCAGCTATGTTCGTGTTCACCTTGGCAAAGCCTCCACCCTTAGCCACCTAACCACAAACTCCCCAGCTTCCCAAGGCGAAGGCCACAACTAAGCCTGCTATCAGCCATGTTGTGCCTTAGTACCAGCCCAAGGGGGCTTCCTTAGTCCTGCCTGTGCGACTAAGGCATGTCCATGACTTGGGTTGTTACGACCCAAACCCGCCCCTGTAGGTTTAGCATCGTAACCGGCTAGTAATCGTTGGATTACCGAAGGCCTCTGAACAGATTAACAAAATTAAGGGGCTAGCGGAAGCAAATACATAAATATAGTTGTCCAATGAGCTATGCTGACTTATATAAACAAAGTATTTAAAACTTTATATACATATTCAGAAGTCAATCATACATTATACCCACACACATCAAAGTATCTTAAGTACAACCAACAATATAACTAGTCAAATACACAAGTAACTGAAATTCATGACAAGTGACACATCCGGAACCTCCCTGTGAGGTGCAATGGTTATCGACAACATGTAACACAATTCCTGCATAAAAGCCTTCAGGCTCGAACTTCAGAATGCTCACTTGTATACATATATATACAAACAATGAGCTAAAGCTTAGTGAATAACATTATGGTAAAGGGGTTAGTGAACGAAATCCGAACATGTCATAAGTACAAAACAGATCATAGCATAATCATTGTCGTATCAGAACATAATAATGGTACATCCCATAAAACACATCACAGAACGTCTTTCGACTAGAGTAATCGGTTCCGGATACCGATTAAACACATATCACCACAATGAAATGGCTAACGAGATCTCGTAAACACATGAATGTCATGGACCCACATTTTCATGCCGTCCCCCATGACTTGGGACTATCTATGGATGCCATAATAAATTTCAAATACGGAATATTTGTTCACAAAAACAGATATCATTTCAGAAAACATAGCTTATCACATTTCATTTGGAACATAATTCATATAAACGTATCTTTACAATAACGTTACTCACAGTGGTTCCAGTAAGCGGTCAATCGATCCTCGAGTCTTGACCTACAGTCACAAAATACATAACACAAGCATGTTTGTAGACATCTCCGAACGCCCTGGGAGGATGGACTCCCGTTCCGTTAGTTTTGTGGGTCTACTACAGTTCGGACTCAAATTGTTACGGTTCTTAATCTGAACCAAAGAGTCCCAATCCGGCAAATCGTTTTGAGAAAAAAAATAGATTTTTAGAAAAAGAAGTGCCAAACATGGACTGCTTTGCCAGATACAGAGTCGCCACCTAAATGTTTTATTTTGGAAAATTTAGGAAACCCTGACTCGGTGCCAAAGGCCACGTGTCCGTCATCACCAAAGTTGCCTTGGCTCGGGAACTTGGGTACGATTAGGGAAGGTCAGCTATGAGCACCCCCTCTCGCCCGATCCAAAGATCGGCCTCTACTAACCGTGATATCTTATTTTAAAAGCAATATTTTTTCTTATTCCAATTTATTAGCGTAGAATTACTATGTGATGCGCACAGCAAAACAAGTATAGACTAGATCGCCTAATTTGGAATAAAGCATCACATATCCGTTCGTTTAGAAACGTTTTGAAATTTGCTACTCGCAAGTAGGCTAAAACACGGATTTCAACGAGTTGTTCCAACTTAAACAATCCAACCTTCACCCACAGGCATTCAGGCAGTTATATCACACAAGCAGCTAGCCTCATGGTCAACATGCTATTATGGCAACACTCACACGCATGCAGTATGCTAAAGCATAAAAGCTCACCTAATACTCCAAGCCAAAACAGAAACTAGTTAGCAACCAAGTGCATGATCCTAGTTCATGTTAAGATGGCTGATACAACACATGTAGAATGCAAGTTAGATAGGCTCGGCTAATCTACAATGACATGTGAAATGCTGCAACTAACACGTATTCAATTTGGAATTGAAATACAGATGCAATTAGAATGATGCGCCGAGCCCGATGCATGCAAAATAGATGAATGAATGCAAACATGCTATCATACTGTATGCTAATTTAAACATGCCCTAGTCTACCATCATAAGCAGGTAAATAAAAGGGAAGAAAGACGTGGGATTGGAAGACATACACGCACTCACACACACTTATTACACAATTGCCCTCACTCGGAGGGTCCAAATAAATATTATAGTCCGAATAAATAAATAATACTAAATTAATTACTACAAATTAAATATTACAAAACTCCTAATTAATTCATAAAATAAATGCAGAAGGGAAAAGGCCACAGCTCCGCCTTGGAATGCGCGAATGATGCATGCTTGAGTCCGTTTCGCCCGGAAAACCTGTACCATGCCACCGCCGCTCGCTTACATCGCCGCTTTTCTCGAAATCGCCAAAGTCTTGGGAATATTCCCTGCACACTGTAGAGCACCATCGGCTAAAGGAAATACCCACCGCCATGGAAAATGTCCATCGGTCGACTTCATGTTATCGCCATTCATCCATGGCCACCGGCACTATAAACGGTCGGTCGGCCAAAAATTCGCAGAATCGGTTTTTGACAAAGAACAAAGGACAAACAAAGGTATGGCATGGAATTTCAAGCAAATGTAAGCATGGTCACACTCCCTATCATGCAGAGGGCTCAAGGGTGCATGGGCCTCGATCCTCGGGCCATCAATTGTGCATTTTGATGCATGATGGCCTAAGAGGCCAAGGTTGCAATTCAATGAAAATGCATGCAACACACAAATGAATACCAAGACCCTATCATGTCAAAGTCATGGGCCTCAGTGACCGAGAGTTGAGACGTGTTACATCACTTGGAGTATGAACACTTCTCAATCCTCACACTTGGCTTGACATCCCAAACCAAGCAATGTAATGCATGTTATGCAAACATGGCTCAAAGATGCAACATAAGATTAAGATGCAAGGCATGCCAAATGCAATGCAACATGTCATGGCAAGTATGCAAAAGAACTAGCATGTGACAACACATCATGAATCAAACATGCAACAAACATGTAACAAGTAAGCAATGGTGGACTTAAACCATGAAGGGGCAGACCTTAGCCCACCCCAAAACAGTGGCCAAAAGCATCCCAAATAATGGACAAGATGCACAATAAACATGCAAGTCAAAGAGGCCCAAAGCTAAGGCATAACAAAAGGGCATTCTACTACCACTACCCCAAGCAAACATGGCATGAACCATACAACCAAAAACAGAATTTTAACATGCAAAATAAGCCCCAAATACCCCTGATATGGCAGCCCCAAAGCCTCAACACATAGGGCTATGCACAATGACCTATTCCTAGTCATGAAAGGCCAACTCTTCAAGGCATGAATGAGATGATAAATGGAGACATGTAAGCATGGTATAGGGACTGAAATAGCATGTTAAATGATTCCAAATCATTGAAATAGCCTAACCAATGCATGTCTATGATTCACACATTCAAGGCTCACAAGTCAAAATGTGAAGCAACTATACCAAACATGCTAAACAAGACCAAATCAGTGGCCAACAAACCTTAAGCATGATAAAATATGGCCAAGAACTTCACAAAGTAAAGCCAAGATATGAGAGCATGGTAGTCAAAAGTCATGATGCATTTCTAGGCACAAACAAGGGAATACAAAGCAAGTATGTTAAGCATGCAAAGGGCCACAAATCTGACCAAAAACAGAGATAAGATGTGACCTAAATAGCACAAAAAACATCTGATATGGGACCAAGAACAAATCAAGCATGCATGTTGCCCTTTAAGCCAAAACAAGGATAAAAGAAGGACAAAGGGGAGAGAGGTGTCCCTTCCCTATACAAGACTTCAAACCTTCATACTACTAAAAATCCGCTGGATTTTAGTGGTGAAAAGAACAAAACACTCAAGCAAATTAAGTCTAGCAATGGAAGCACCAAAAGGACCAAATAAGGCCGAAGAGGGTGATTTCGACCCCAAACCACAAAATGACCTTAATAAAGTATTTAAAGCATGCAAATATAAGACTTTTTCTAGTTATACACAAAGCTCAAATCATCATGAAAGACAAGTAAAAAGCTGTTGCAAAATTAGGGAAACTAAAGCAAAGTAGTTACCCTTGAAGAACACCTCAAGAACAGCAGGTCCAGCCACTCTCTTCTGGTCAAAACAAGTCCAAGAACTCAAGAATAAACCCTCTAAGTCCCTCAAGGTCGAAGTAAGATGTGGTAGTGTGTGTGTTAGTGCAAAACTAAGGTAAAACTATACTTTTAGGCCATAAAACACACACAAAGGATGAGAGAGAGGGGGATGTAGAGAGAGAGAGAGTATATGACAGATGTGTATGTATATATTCTCTGGTTTTTTTGTTCAAACTTTTAACCCTAGACAAAGGAGGAAGAAGGGCTCTTATATAAGCAAAGAAAAGGCTCTAAGCTTCTCAAGGAAGCTAAATGAAAAGGGGCAAAGGGTGCAAATGGTTTATGGCTTCGAAGAAGTTGGATACCGCCAAGCTTCCCCAAGAAGCTTGGCCAAGGGTTCATCCTTCTAGAAGGAACTAGGGGGTCAAGGGGTCAAAACAGCCATCCCCGTGCATAGAGAGTGGTGTTGGTATTCCACCGGCATACCGGCATGCACCAAGCCCGAAGGTGCAGTATGGTCACAGTCAAAAAATAGGTCACCGCCAAATAGTGCCGGCCGCAGAGAGTGCCGACGCCATTGATACTAAGCAACCACGGCCAGAGCAACAAGGAATGGCCGATGATGTAAAGGAGGGTCGGTGGAGTGGGATGACCAACAAGCCATTCCCTACCTTCCAAGGTAAACACAAGTGTTTGGTGCAAAACCAAACACTAAACGAACGAGTTAAGAGATCCCGAGGCAAGGCGCTAGCCGAGGCCTCCGAACTCAAAACGAACACGAACAAGGGTGATCACCGAGTGTTCAATCGCTGACGCCCAAGTCTTGAGGACGGTCAAAAATGGGGTGTCTACAGCTGCCTCTTGACAGAACTCGAAAGTCATAACAATGACGGAGTGAATGTCAAAGCCCAGAGACGAGTCATTTTGGACAAGGCCGAAGACTTAGACAAACATGCGAGACATACAAGATTTGCGCCCGAAGGCAGGGGCAAGATGCTAGAAAATGCACAGAGCCATGCTTAACTTATGTTCATGCAAAGAAAGTCAGAACGGCACACATGCAACAGTTTTAAGCTAGCATACATCAAACTACACTACACTGCAGAAAGGATGTAAGAGAATTATGCGATTCTCAATACGTCTCACGCGGAGGATATAATACCTGTCCGGTTCGCCTGGTTCCACCAGTCGCAAATGAACCGTACATACAATATCGTGGCTGCAAAGAAAACAAACTTAACAAGTACAATGTGATTAGCAACATGCATATTAATGTACTTGAAAATGCGTGACAACGCAAAGCAAGTGGGAAGCATAACAATGTTGTGAAGGCACAGACATGTAAGTGGAGCATGCGGTCTACGCAGGCAACGGAATTGAACACGAGCATGCGGTCTACACAAGCAATGAAATTGAACATAAGAATGCGGTCCACGCAAACAAAATATGCGGTCTACGCAAGTAATGAAATTGATTACAAACATGCGGTCTAGGCAAGTAGTGTAATTAATTATAAACATGCGGTCTACGCAAGCAAACATGCGGTCTACGCAAGCAATGAAATTGTTCATAAACATGCGGTCTACTCAAGTAGTGTAATTAATTATAAACATGCGGTCTATGCAAGCAAAACTTGTGGTCTACGCAAGTAGTGTAATTAATTATAAACATGCGGTCTACGCAAGCGAAACATGCGGTCTACGGAAGTAATGAAATTGAACATAAGCATGCGGTCTGCGCAAGCAATGAAATTGATTACAAACATGCGGTCTACGCAAACAAAGAAATCGATTACAAACATGTGGTCTACGCAAGCAATGAAATCGATTACAAACATGCGGTCTACGCAAGTAATGAAATTGAATATAAGCATGCGGTCTACACAAGTAGTGTGTATAAAAAGAGACTCGAACACATGTAAGTAAAGCATGCGGTCTACGTAAGCAATGTGTATATAAAAAAACTTGAGGCATGTAATGCAAAGCACTGCAACGTAGTACAATCGAAGCGTGTTGTGGAGCTCACAAGATGCAAAAGGATATGGGAAGGGATGTTCCTCGCTCGTACAGAGCGTCGCTCAAAAAGATACGGCCTGAGGTCAACTCGAAAGCCTACTAATGTTTTAAAAAGTGCGCTTTCTTGCGATATCTTGAATAATGAAGGTGCCAAACCATATAATTGACCCTGAACAAGGGCGCAGGTGGTGTATCGACCTCAAGAAAAAAGAGGGGGTTATCAAGAGTAATCCCGATATCACGCCTCTACTTTCCTTTTGCTTTACTTTTCCTTTTTACTGGCAGTTCAAGCACATTGCACTGCCTCAGGCAGGTTTGTTATCATCATTTTTCAAAACTGTGTATTTTCTTACAAAACACATGACGGAAATGAAACTGCTATTTGGTTCAAAAGATGTTACATTTGCACGTTCTATGCATCGCATGGCATGGCATCACATAACAATGTGGATGAAGTTCATTTGAAAATAGAGCATTCGCATCGTAATAATCAGGTAGTGGACCCACTTACAACTCGATAAACAAAGAAGAGAAACTCGACACAACCAACCAAGTGCGAGTACAACTCGATAAGCAAATCAAAGACTTAAAGAGAGTGAAATACAACTCGATAAGCAAATGTACAACTCGATAAGCAAATGGGCGCGGCCCCGCAAGAATTGATCACTGGAGGGTATTGGAAATGGTGGGCTTCCCCAACTTCTCAGCATAAACAACTCAGGGAACCGGGGAAGACCACCGCCCTAGGAAAAGCCACCGGCTATGAGAAATCTCCACCGGCCAAAAGTGATGGCTGGTCGGCACTATACTTGGCCGGCCGCCAAGTGGAAGAAACCAAAGAATGTCGACACTGCCCTTCACTCAACCTTATCCTCCAAAAGCCCCAAACCGTAGTTCTTCTTATTTCAACACTGATTTGCTCCAAATGGAAGAATTTCTTGCTCAAAATCTTGCAGCTTGGATTAACAACTTGGATAGCTCGGAAAAGCTGGGTTTTCAAGGCTTCGATATGAATGCCCTATTCACTCTGCGTCGTACCCCGCTGCATTTTCCATTTCTCCATGCCGCGGCAAGGTTTTGGAACCTGGTAACACACATCTTTAGCTTTAGCAGACAAGAAGTGTGTCCTACCTTAGAAGATTTCCAAATTCTGATGGAGTCTGAGCGCGACGAGGAAATCTTGCCCTAACTTAATTTTGACCATGCCCAATCCTTAGGGCGGATGTGTGGACTTACTATGTACGATGCTCGGCCCCTGATCTGTGACGGAATGTTGGATATTCCGAGCTTGATTTATTGGTTTTCTGATGCCGCAATGACCATCATTGGCAAGGCTTTTGACGGCATGCCCTCCGCTTATGCATGCTATCTCATTTTCGCTTGCCTCAGTTCGGAGGATCTAGCGCTCGATTGATCGAGGTTGCTCAAGGCTTGAAGGAGGGCAAGAGCCGCATTGCCATGATCTTGATCGAGACGTTGATGGGCTTAGACGCCTTTTATCGCCGAGACAACCAGTTTGCGGTAGTCCATCGGCTGCAGGTAATGTTTCCCACCCGATCTCACATATGTATTGCTTACGTCATTCGGCCCTCAAGCTCGGTTTTTCTCACAGAAACCCTTTCCTCACTTTTCCTCTCATCGTACATCTCTCTATTCTTTATTCTCTCATTTCATTTTTTTTTAATCCCTTCCCAGGTATGGTTGATGGACAAGTTGCAGGTTGTGGACCCTTGCCCAGCTTACTCAACTTGTGGTTACTTTTTCAGGCAACGCCTAGTTGACGCCCTTGATGAGGGTTGGTCGTTCGGCTGGATGCACAGCTTGTCCGCAGACCATATTGCTTGGCGGTGCCCTTGGCTCAACCTCTCGGCAATAAGTTACAGTATGTCTCGGCAGACTGGGATTCGATTGATTGGCTTGACTCACTGTGTGTTCTATTTCCCATTCCTGCCCGATGCGCGCCATTGGCCATGATCAGATTTGTCCACCCGAGGGGATAGAGTATCCACCACATTCTTGTTCGAGGCGCCAGCCTTATTCGAAAGTCAGCGTGGAGGACTAGAGGACTCCTGGCCCTCGCTCCCACTTTCAGTTGCACTTTGTCTGATGAGTGCATAGATTGGCTTAACGAAGAGGCACAGATCGGGCCTAGCTTGGCATCAGAGGCTTCGACCAGCTCTGGGAGAGGGTGCAGGGACACCTGACTTGACTATGCCCTGGATTTATTGCTTTATTAGTACTTTCAAGTTTTCGTTATGAATGTAATAAAAAGCAACTTCGATTGTATGCAAGAGCAGGAGAACTTTGTTTTGAAATCAATGAAATTGAAGGTTGTGGTACTGAAAATTTTTCACTTTTGGTCCGAAAATGGTCTTAGTTGTAAAAAGATTTATTTGAACAAAGTCAACTTTATTAAAATCTTTCAAAACTATTTTCGGCATGGATCAGAACTGGACACGCCTGAGATCTGTCACTGAGATGCACAATCCCGGATCCCATCAACTGGAAAGTTGCCCCTAGTTTGCATAGCACCATGGCACTGTACAGCAACGGAAAGTTGTCCCTAGTCCGCAAAGCGCTGCACCAGAAATCATTAGCTGAACTCTTGGATGCTGAATAGACAAAGATGGCTCAAAACGACCAAACGGACAAAGTTGATCGGGGAAAAAGGTTATGGCTGAACTTCAGGATGAAGCTGCGTACCTATCCCAAAGATGGGAATCAAGCCTTACCTAGTTCGGCTAGGGTTCACTCGAGTATTTGCACTCTTCTTTTACGCTCTAACTTTTGCCAAGGCCGCCCTTTACGGGTTTTCAACCTTGCGAGCTCAGTTTTTAAAATTTCAAAATTTTTTGTGCTCTGAGTTTTGCCTAGGTCGCCCTTTCGGGTCTTCGGCCTAGCGAGCCTCTCAAGGGAAATATTTCTTCAACTTGTCCATGTTAATCGGTTGGGAGAACTCTAGGCCATCTAGGTCCATCAGAACCACAGCTCCACCTGACCAAATAGACTTGATGATGTATGGACCAGTCCAATTGGGTCTGAACTTGCCCTTGTCGTGGATGGGAGCTCGGTTATCCTTGAGCACCAAATCTCCTTCTTTAGATTCCGGACTTAACCTTCTTGTTGAAAGTCTGGCAATTCTCACCGATAACCCCGAACATGGCATGTTGCTTTCATTTTCTCTCATCAAAGAGCATGAGTTCTCAAATCCGCTTCACGCTAATCTGCCTCGGCTATTTGACACTCAGCCAATACTCGTAATGACGGAACCTCAATCTCAATAGGTAGAACGGCCTCCATCCCATAAACCAATGAATACATAGTCGCCCCAGTAGAAGTTCTGATTGAAGTTCGGTAGCCCCACAGAGCGAACGGCAACTTATCTGGCCAGTCCCGATAAGTTTCCACCATCTTCTGCAATATGTGTTTGATGTTCTTGTTGGCGGGCTCAATCGCCCGCTGGTCTCAGTAGTATGTAGACGACTTATGAAAAGCCACATTGTATTTCTCCAACAAATTAATCACCTCCTTCTTGAAGTGGGAACCATTGTCTGAAATAATCTCGTTTGGGACTCCATAACGACAGATGATGTTGTTTCTGATAAACTTTGCGACATGAAAAGCCTTCAACACCACATAAGATTGGGCCTCGACCCATTTCGTAAAGTAATCTATCGCTACCAAGATAAACTCGTGCCCATTCGACCCCTTCGGAGTAACAGCCCCAATCACATCGATTTTACAAACTGAAAATGGCCATGGCGAAGTCATGTTGTACAGCTTTGACGGCGGGATATTCATACAGTTTGCATGGATCTGGCATTTGTGGCATCGCCGAACAAAGTCGATACAATCCTCTTCCATGGTAGACCAAGAGTAGCCCTGCTCGAGGATCTTCCGTACAAGATTACCCCATTCATATGTGCCCCACCTTCTCCTCCATGGATGGCCTCCATCAAGCGCTTTGACTTTTCAGCTTCTACACAGAGCTTATGCATTTCCATATGACCTCTCTTATACAAACTTCCGCAGATGATGAATCGGACAACCATTCTTCTGATTGCCCTTTTATCCTTGGCATTTGCCCCTGGTGGATACGCCTCCTTCTCCAAGAAGTTCCAAATGTCGTAATACTAGGGTTTGTCATCCTGAACCTCGTCTATGGCAGAAATTGACTCATATGCTGGTACAAACTTCTGGTCAATGATGACTGGACGCATCCGGACTCCGGACGGGATGTTTATCATGGAAGATAGAGTTGCTAGGGAATCTGCGAACCCGTTGTTCTCTCTTACTAGGTGAGTGAAATTCAGCTTCTCAAACCGAGGAATTAACAAATCCAAGGTCCGGTGGTAAATTATCATCTTTTCCTCTTTAACTTTCCAGTCTCCTTTCGCTTGAGATACAACAAGGTTTGAGTCCCCAATGACGTCCAACCGTTTTGCCCCTAGTTCTAGGGTCGCCTGCACCGCAATGCATGCCTCATATTCTCGCCTCGTTGTTTGAGACTTTGAACCGTAGTTTGAAAGCTAGGGATACGGAATTGTCGCGCCATCAAGAACACTACTATCCCATACCGCATCGTTTGACGCTCCGTCAAAGTACATCGTCGAAGTTTCGTCTTCGACATACAAAATGGCTTCATCTGGGAATCGGTACTCAACTGCTTCATCCCCTTCAATCGGGTGGTCGGCAAGGAACTCTGCCACCGCTCTTCCCTTTACTGACTTACGCGTCACACACTTCAGATCAAACTCGGAAAGCAATAGCAGCCAATGAGCTAGCCTACCCGTAAGTGCCGGTTTCTCGAAAAGATATTTGATAGGATCGAGTCGTGAAACCAACATTACAAAGTGAGCTAACAGGTAGTGCCGCAGCTTCTTGGTAGCCCATACCAAGGCCAAACAAGCCTTCTCCAGTGGAGTGTAGTGGGTTTCGTAATCCAGTATCTTCTTGCTCAGATAGTAGATGGCCTTCTCCACCTTATCCTCTGACTCTTGTGCGAGCATGCAGCCCATAGTAGTCTCAGTTACTGAAAGGTACAATATCAACGGTTTTCCTGCCTAGCGACAACACGGCGGGTTCTCAGAATATTCTTTGATCTGCTCAAAAGCAATTGGCATCGGCCGTCCCATTGAATTTCTTTCCTTTCAGAGACCAAAAGTGGTTCACAAGTCAAGGTTAATTTTGAGATAAACCGCCTTATGAATTGCACTTTACGCAGAAGCCTCGACCTCCTTTTCACCTTGGTGGTGGCATTTCTAGGATGGCCTTGATTTTGAAGGGTCGACTTCGATGCCCCTTTGTGTAATCAGAAACCCCAGCATTTTTCCCGCTGTAACACCAAATGTACACTTTTGAGGATTTAGCCGCAACCGAAATTCTCTGATCCTTTGAAAAAACTTATGCAAGGCGGTGTAGTGGCCCTCTCTTTCTCTGGACTTGACAATCATGTCGTCCACGTACACCTCCACCTCTTTATGGATCATGTCATGCAGTATTGTGGTCGCAGCCCGTTGATAAGTAGCTCCAGCATTCTTCAACCCAAACGGCATTACTCAGAAGAAAGATGTACTTACCGGTGGTAAAAGCATTTTTTCCGGTCTGGTGCCATTACTATCCGATTATAACCCGAGAAGCCGCCCATAAACGAAGCAAAGCATGCCCTCATTGGAAATCCACCACCAATGTGTGGCGGGAAAGTCGCCTTCAGACCGCTCTGTTCAAATCCTCAAGTCCACACATACCCAGATTCGCCATCCTTTTCAGATCGAACAATGTTGGCCAACCAAGTCGGTATTCGGATACCAGAGAAGCTGATCAATTTGCTTGGTAACCTCTTCCTTAATCTTAATGGCCCAATCGTATGATCCTCCCGAAGTTTCGCTTGATAGGTCGCCTCGGTCGAGAGGGATCCGGTCGCATAAATCTCGTGATCGATTCCTGCATGTCTTCGTAGGACCACGCGAAAACATCTTTGAACTCTTTTAATAAAGCAACTAAGCGCTCGCGTTCCTCCGAAGACAAGGTAGACCCGATCTGGACCAGCCGTGGGTCATTCTTAGTACCAACATTCACAGTAATGATTTCATCAATTAAGGATTTGACAAACCTTTCCTGCTCTTGATCAATTAAACGTTGCAAAACCAGAGAAATTTCTTCCTCGTTGTTTTCATCAAAATTTTGAAAATCCGGATTCAAGCAATAAATCAAAGGCACAGAAAAGTACTCAGAAACCACATTCACCTCATTCTCATTAAGTGCTTCCAAACTGTCTGATTCTTCTGTTACAACAGACTCAAAAGAGAAAGAAAAAGACGACCTGGACAGGACTGTGGCATCCGGGTTATCACCCCTAGGAATACTGGACTCAGACTCAGTCGAGCTGGAACCTGATTCCAACTCACAGGACTCGGTGGAATCAGATTCCGGCTCACTACCTGACCCGGTGCTACTGGACAAAAATCCCTCCTCCTACTGCCAGGTGAGGGAGGGTGCGATGGATGCATCCAAAATAGTTGATGGTAGGCCCGCAGCCATTTCATTCCCGATCATGGGCACCGAGAAGTTATCCCCCAAGCACAGCTGGTCGATCGGATAATCTGAAAGTAGACATGCCAGTGCTACCCCCATCTCAAGTGCGGTGTCCTCAGACTCCATTTCACAGCTCTGTTCTGCCTCAACTGTCGGGTTTGTCCGCTTCTTCAAAGAACATCATCCCTGTAATCAGAGGTCGAAAAAATCTCAACCTCGATGACGCTTCTTCTCCGCGTTCAGCCACGGCTCCGAAAAACCATAAAATGGAAAATCCTCCCCCTCCCGGACAAAGCGTCCGTTTAGGGTACCCTGGATGGGCCGGTGCATCAACTCAAAGGGTTTTCCTATCTGCTTTCGCCTGCCTCCCACCATCTCTTTTCCTTTTCTTACCCAATCCTCCTTGGTGGCGGATAACCCGAGCCAAGGTATGGGGGTTGTGTGGCACTGCCATCGTTACACGCCTTGCGCCGCTTCTTTCCTAATCCCATCCCGGGATGTATTGAGCTTGTTCATGAGATACAATCGCTGGCATCGACATATATCCCCTCGTTAGCACCCATGATGTTCTGTACAACCTGAGCCTCAGCTAGGGTAAAACCTGATATGAACACATCCTCCATGCCATGCTCGATTTCTAGAACAGGCATGGATACCTCCGGTGGTGGATGGATTGATGAATTCTCGAAAACAATGGCTACTCCCTTCCCATAGGGGCATTTCACCATTTGATGCAAAGTGGATGATACTGCTTTCACCTGATGTAGCCACGGCCGCCCCAAAAGCAAGTTGAAAGTTGCAGGCACCTCTAAGACATGGAAATCTATCTCATGCTGTCCTGGCCCAACTTTAGTCTGAACTTTTACGGTTTCCATCACTTCTCTACTTGTATTGTCATACGCCCGGATGACCTCGGCTGTTGGTACAAAATCCGCGATTTTCAAACCGATTGCATACGCTGTCCTTGCCGGGCAGACGTTGATGGCGGATCCGGTATCAACAAGAACCACTGGTATCCATTTATTCCTACATTCCACGAAAATGTAGAGTGGCTTGTTATGGTCTGCCCCCTCGGGTGGCAATTCCTTGTCGGAAAAAGTCAGCGTCGGGGTAGCTCCTCCCGGAAAGACTAATTCCACCAGCTGTTCTAGCGTGGTTTCTATCGAAAGCTTCGCTTTGTCCATGGCTAATAAGACAGCCTGTCTATGCACTCGTGATGCCATGAGTAGTCCCCAGATGGTGATGTCTGCTTGTATCTTTTTAGCTGTTTGAGTACAGCTTCCTCCTCAAGTTGCTTCTCCTTTTTCTTCTCAGCCTCTCTATCCTTCCCCGAGGCCTCTGGTTGATCTAGGTACGGGGGTTTGAAGTACCGCCCGCTCCGCGTCATATGGTCGACCTCTCCAAGGTACCAGGTGTCATCGGGTTGGTTGTTTCCCCAATCTTCATCTGTGTGGGCAAGACACAAGTCCTCATCTTCCCACCACATTTCATCGCAATGACAAACATCCGTCCGGCTCGTATGATCGTCTTGTACTCGCAAAGACCTTGCATCCATATGTTCGCAGCATTCTCAGTTCCTGTGCACACAGCAGTGTCAGTCTCCACATGGGCCTTTGCCTTCCTAATTCTCTCGAAATCTTCGAATCTTTCCTGTTCTGGGTGTGTCAATACAACCGACTGTTCAATAATTCTCGTACTCGAAATGCTCCAATCCCGAGCGAAATTCTTGACACGGCGCTTCCGATGCACTCGTTCTTCGACCTTCCATTATCATCGACACTCTTGCCCTTGCCGCCTTTGTTCGTCAAACTCTTCTACCACATCTGGTTGATCGTCCAACCATCCCATAGCCTCTGTCGATTCCTCATAATCATACCATTGATCGCCACATCCTCGGATCTTGGTCATCAGAACCGAGATTGGCAAGGTCCTCTCCCACAGCCGTTAAATCATCTGTTCCTTGTCCCAGACTGTCCCCTTGGATCACACACAGCTCCCCCTCTGTTGGTAGTTCCATATCTAGCCTATCCTAGCCTATTGACAAAATGTAATCAGCTGGACTATAAGCTTTCTCAACACCACTCCCAGATTCCGCAGACTCTAGCTCGACAACCCCTTTCTCCTTTGGAATCTTCTCTCTCCTGTCCTCGACAGTCACCATCGCTGGCTTAGGTTGGGTTATGGAGATGTCCATCATGCACAAATCGTTGCAATCGGGAAGGAACACCTCCGGCTTAGGCAGGTGGGAATGAGTGATATAGATGCTAGGATCGTAAGGCATGACCCCAGTTTGGATGAAGTTGACTCTTTTGGGTGGTGGAGCTTGGTTATGTATGGAGAGAGGGTTTGTAGTAACGTTGGGTTTCTCGGGAGGCAAAATCACCCCGTTATCGATGAGATCTTGAATCTCATGACGTAATCGGAAACACAGATCAGTGTCATGACTGTGATGTTGGTGAAATGCACAATATTTGGCTGGGTTATGGGTAGCGAGGAGTCTTTCTGGTAAGGGCCGTGGCTCTAGGGGCTTCAAATGCCCTTTTCTATTTAAAATCCCTAGAGCTTTGGGTTTTGGGTGGGTATTTAGGGTTGCTTCCGGATGCACCGGAGAATGGTGTGGCCGCCATATTTCTTGAAGGGAGGTTGGTGGTGACCATGCTCACTTCGGAGGCTCTTGTAGTTATAGTGCAGCTCGGGCCTGCATTAGTGTTGTGGTTGAAAGTTCTTCGGGGTTGCTCCCGGTCATTATCAATTAAGCCTTGCTTCAAGGCATCCTCAATCTGCACCCCCATTTCATGTAGGTCGGAAAAAGTAGAAAAGGGGAGTACAATCATCTTCTGCATCAACTTCGGCTGAAGATTGCGCACAATCATCCGAATCTGGTCTTTGTTTGTAGGCCTCAAGGTCATCATCGAAGCCTTGGCCCTCCATCTGGTTACGAATTCTGAGAAACTCTCTTTAGGTTCCTGCCTTGTTGTCTCAAGATCACGGGTTATAATCTCGATTTGTGTATTGTATGAGTACTGCGCAATGAAGGCCTCAGCCATCTCGTCCTAGTTTCTCTTGACATCATCTTCTAATTTGGCATACCATATGGCCGCCACACCCGACAGGGTCCGGCCGAACAAAGACATCTTCTGAAGCCTACTGAGGCCCATTGGCCTTAGGACATCTGAAAACAGTCTCAAGTGCACCATGGGGTCCCCGGACCCATCAAATCGATCAATATGAGGCATTTTGAATCTGTCAGGCAGCGTCACAGCTGCGTCGGTATATCCGTCTTCAATATCGGGGATGGTCTTGACTCCCTGGGATCTCTTGAACAGCTTTTCAAGCTTGCTCAACTTCAGTGCGGTAGGATCAGTCTCGAACTCAAAGGGAGAGTCTGGTAGGTTGGTGGGTGTTTTTGATAACTGGGGTTGGATTTGGGGTAGGATCGGGGGTGGAGGTGGTCCTGTGGGAAGTTCTGTATCATTCTGAACATTGGCAGTCTCCCCGAGGGTTGGAACTCCTGGTGGGGGAGGAACTTGTTGCGAAGCAGAGGCTCCGGTTTGCTGCTGTAACCTTACAATTAACTCTACTTGTTCATTCATAACCGTGGCCTGTTGCATGGCGAACTCTGCCTGTCGGACAGCATCTTGCTGCATCATTTTCATACTCTCTTGTAGTTGGCGCACCATCTCCTCTAAACTGGCCATACCGTTCTGCTCTGGTTGAATTACCAGTATATATTCCCTCTCTGTAGGAGAAGCAAAGTCCTGATCTCTACTATACACAGGTGGGGTAGATAAGGCCTTCAATCGATCGGCTAGATCGATGCCCTTTGCCTATCTGTCCTCTATCTAGTAACCAGGGGTAAAGAGTAGTACACTGGTTGTCCGTCTACCAGATCCTCAGATCGATGGAGTCGACGACCTCTAGTCCAGAGTGCTTGGGGAATATCTACTGGGTCAGAAGCAATCGTGCTCAACTACCCCTAGTAAAAAGATAAATAAAGCGTATAAATAAACAGACAATCGGACAGCGTAACGACGTAAAATAAACATATAACACATGGTTAGATATCATAATATACTGCCAATGAACTGGATACACTGTTTCTCAAGCATCAACACTGCTTTCAATCGTTGCCCCAAGTCTCAACTCGATACCCATAGATAACTGATTCCCAAAATATCGACATCGGTGCCCAAGAGCGGATACCAGACTTGTAACTGTATATGCACTCCCTGTAGAGATACACTCTAAAAGCACATAGCAAGTAAATGAGAGCCAATACACCCCTATGTTGGGGTAGGGTTTCTGTCCTATTTTGTCGTGAGCTAGGGTTTCACTACGCAGCAATGTTTCAAACAACCTATATCGGGTAAGTAACCTGTCCTAGTTTGGAACGGTCACTATGGATTTCGATATGCACTAGGTCGAATGGTCGAAAAGGGTGCCCCGGTAAAACCGGGGTTAGTGTTCCCATGCTGTCAGAGCCCATAATCGGTCAGCCTTATGGACATGCCTTCACAAGACAAGCCTCCAGCAAACCGTTTAGGAATGGCAGATGGTAAACACAGTGTGCTAGGCGCACCAATGCACATGCAATGCAAAGAGACACATAAATGAAATCAAAATAGGATATCACGAGTTCGAGTCAAGCTCTCTAATTCCCTAGCGGACTCGCCAGAAACTATAGACGTCCCCGAACGCCTCGGGGGGATGGACTCTCGTTCCGTTAGTTTTGCAGGTCTACTACAGTTCGGACTCAAATTGTTACGGTTCTTAATCTAAACCAAAGAGTCCCAATCCGGCAAATCGTTTTGAGAAAAAAACAGATTTTTAGAAAAAGAAGTGCCAAACATGGACTGCTTTGCCAGATACAGAGTCGCCACCTAAATGTTTTATTTTGGGAAATTTAGGAAACCCTGACTCGGTGCCAAAGGCCACGTGTCCGTCATCACCAAAATTGCCTCGGCTCGAGAACTTGGGTACGATTGGGGAAGGTTAGCTATGAGCACCCCCTCTCGCCCGATCCGAAGATCGGCCTCTACTAACCGTGATATCTTATTTTGAAAGCATTATTTGCTCTTATTCCAATTTATTAGCCTAGAATTACTATGTGATGCGCACAACAAAACAAGTATAGACTAGATCGCCTAATTTGGAACAAAGCATTGCATATCCGTTCGTTTAGAAACGTTTTGAAATTTGCTACTCGCAAGTAGGCTAAAACAGGGATTTCAACGTGTTGTTCCAACTCAAACAATCCAACCTTTACCCACAAGCATTCAGGCAGTTATATCACATAAGCAGCTAGCCTCATGGTAAACATGCTATTATGGCAACACTCACACGCATGCAGTATGCTAAAGCATAAAAGCTCACCTAATACTCCAAGCCAAAACAGAAACTAGTTAGTAATTAAGTGCATGATCCTAGTTCATGTTAAGATGGCTGATGCAACACATGCAGAATGCAAGTTAGATAGGCTCGGCTAATCTACAATGACATGTGAAATGCTGCAACTAACACGTATTCAATTTGGAATTGAAATACATATGCAATTAGAATGATGCACCGAGCCCGATGCATGCAAAATAGATGAATGAATGCAAACATGCTATCATACTGTATGCTAATTTAAACATGCCCTAGTCTACCATCATAAGCAGGTAAATAAAAGGGAAGAAAGACGTGGAATTGGAAGACATACACGCACTCACGCACACTTATTACACAATTGCCCTCACTCGGAGGGTCCAAATAAATATTACAGTACGAATAAATAAATAATACTAAATTAATTACTACAAATTAAATATTACAAAACTCCTAATTAATTAATAAAATAAATATAGAAGGGAAAAGGCCACAGCCCCGCCTTGGAATGCGCGAATGATGCATGCTTGAGTCCGTTACCAAAAAACTCGCACTATGCCACCGCCTCGCTTACATCGCTTTGCCTTTCGAAATCGCCAAAGTCTTGGGATATATTCCCTACACACTGTAGAGCACCATCGGCTAAAGGAAATACCCACCGGCCATGGAAAATGTCCATCGGCTGGACTTCATGTTATCGGCCATTCATCCATGGCCGGTCGGCACTATAAATGGCCGGTCGGCCAAAA
The DNA here is from genome assembly GCA_025200525.1 of Camellia lanceoleosa. NCBI lineage: Eukaryota > Viridiplantae > Streptophyta > Magnoliopsida > Ericales > Theaceae > Camellia > Camellia lanceoleosa. The sequence continues at coordinate 41,659,178 of CM045763.1, read as the reverse complement.
ATTTCGCAAACCGGTTTTTGACAAAGAACAAAGGACGACAGTATGGTATGGAATTTCAAGCAAATGTAAGCATGGTCACACTCCCTATCATGCAGTGAACTCAAGGGAGCATGGCCCTCGATCCTCGAGCCATCAATTGTGCATTTTGATGCATGATGGCCTAAGAGGCCAAGGTTGCAATTCAATGAAAATGCATGCAACACACAAATGAATACCAAGACCCTATCATGTCAAAGTCAAGGGCCTCGGTGACCGAGAGTTGAGACGTGTTACATCACTTGGAGTATGAACACTTCTCAATCCTCACACTTGGCTTGACATCCCAAACCAAGCAATGTAATGCATGTTATGCAAACATGGCTCAAAAATGCAACATAAGATTAAGATGCAAGGCATGCCAAATGCAATACAACATGTCATGGCAAGTATGCAAAAGAACTAGCATGTGACAACACATCATGAATCAAACATGAAACAAGCATGTGACAAGTAAGCAATGGTAGACTTAAACCATGAAGGGGCAGACCTCAGCCCACCCCAAAACAGTGGCCAAAAGTATCCCAAATAATGGACAAAATGCACAACAAACATGCAAGTCAAAGAGGCCCAAAGCTAAGGCATAACAAAGGGGCATTCTACTACCACTACCCCAAGCAAACATGGCATGAACCATACAACCAAAAACAGAATTTTAACATGCAAAATAAGCCCCAAATACCCCTAATATGGCAGCCCCAAAGCCTCAAACATAGGGCTATGCACAATGACCTATTCCTAGTCATCAAAGGCCAACTCTTCAAGGCATGAATGAGATGATAAATGGAGACATGTAAGCATGGTATAGGGACTGAAATAGCATGTTAAATGATTCTAAATCATTGAAATAGCCTAACCAATGCATGTCTATGATTCACACATTCAAGGCTCACAAGCCAAAATGTGAAGCAACTATACCAAACATGCTAAACAAGACCAAATCAAGGCCAATAAGACCTTAAGCATGATAAAATATGGCCAAGAACTTCACAAAGTAAAGCCAAGATATGAGAGCATGGTAGTCAAAAGTCATGATGCATTTCTAGGCACAAACAAGGGAATACAAAGCAAGTATGTTAAGCATGCAAAGGGCCACAAATCCGACCAAAAACAGAGATAAGATGTGACCTAAATAGCACAAAAAACATCTGATATGGGACCAAGAACAAATCAAGCATGCATGTTACCCTTTAAGCCAAAACAAGGATAAAAGAGGGACAAAGGGGAGAGGGGTGTCCTTCCCCTATACAAGACTTCAAACCCTCTTCTTTACCACTAAAAATCCGCTGGATTTCAGTGGTGAAAAGAACAAAACACTCAAGCAAATTAAGTCTAGCAATGGAAGCACCAAAAGGGCCAAATAAGGCCTAAGAGGGTGATTTTGACCCCAAACCACAAAATGACCTTAATGAAGTATTTAAAGCATGAAAATATAAGACTTTTTCTAGTTATACACAAAGCTCAAATCATCATGCAAGACAAGTAAAAATTTGTTGCAAAATTGGGAAAACTAAAGCAAAGTAGTTACCCTTGAAGAACACCTCAAGAATAGCAGGTCCAGCCACTCTCTTCTGGTCAAAACAAGTCCAAGAACTCAAGAATAAACCCTCTAAGTCCCTCAAGGTCGAAGTAAGGTGTGGTAGTGTGTGTTAGTGCAAAACTAAGGTAAAACTACACTTTTAGGCCATAAAACACACACAAAGGATGAGAGAGAGGGGGATGTAGAGAGAGAGAGTATATGACAAATGTGTATGTATATATTCTCTGGTTTTTTTGTTCAAACTTCTAACGCTAGACAAAGGAGGAAGAAGGGCTCTTATATAAGCAAAGAAAAGGCTCTAAGCTTCTCAAGGAAGCTAAATGAAAAGGGGCAAATGGTGCAAATGGTTCATGGCTTGAAGAAATTGCCGACAACCGCCAAGCTTCCCAAGGGTTCATCCTTCTAGAAGGAACTAGGGGTCAAGGGCTCAAAACAGCCATCCCTGCATGGGGAGAGTGGTATCGTATTCCACCGGCACACGGCATGCACCAAGCCTAAAGGTGCGAAGGTCACCGTCGAAAAATAGGTCACCGCCAAATAAAGTGCTTACGCACAGAGAGTGCCGATCGGCCATTGATACCAAGCAACCATGGCCGGTAGCAACAAGGAATGGCCGGTGATGTAAAGGGAGGGCCGGTGGAGTGTGGGGATGACCAACAAGCCATTCCCTACCTTCCAAGGAAAAAACACAAGTGTTTGGTGCAAAACCAAACACTAAACGAACGAATTAAGAGATCCTGAGGCAAGGCGCGCAGCCGAGGCCTCCAGGAACTCAAAACGAACACGAACAAGGGTGATCACTGAGTGTTCAATCAGTGACGTCAAAGTCTTGAGGACGGTCAAAAATGGGGTGTCTACAATGTCTTATCATTACACATTCAAGTGGCCATTAAGGCTTAGCTTTCATTACATTGGTTCTTATTCTTTCTTTCATATTGCCTAACACACACACTTGCATTCTCTTAACTTAGTACATTCTTTTCTTAGTGTGTTTCTAATCCATAGCCTCATTACTATGGCTTAATTAAGGCTTAGGAATGCCTAAGATGCAATGAGGATGCCAAAACATGTCTTGAAACACTTGGTAAAATTTCTGAAAATAAGGTCCTCGCTCGAGCGTAGCTTTCCTCGCTCGAGCGGACCTGCAAAATGTGATTGGTTGCTCGAGCGCACATTACTTCGCTCGAGCGATCCACAAAAGATATGAAACTTCTGGGAGCTTGCAATTCTCGCTCGAGCGGACTTTTGGTCGCCGAGGGAATGCACGACTGAGTGGTCGCCGAGCGAGAACTCCTCGCCGAGTAGATGCAATTCTGAATTTCTAGATTGCACCTTCAAGCTCAAAACTCGAATTCAGCTATCCAAAACACCTCTCTTGGGCCCCAAAACTTGAGATAACATAGTAAACTTGTAAAGCATGATGAACTAAGGATTATTTCATGAAATCATGGCCCAAGAGTTTGTCAAAAACTCACAATTTCAACTTAAAACATGATGAATGCTCATGAACATAACATGCAAGGATTTTCTTGATCTTGAGCTTCTCAAAACATGATCAAATGCCACAAAACAACTTGAAACTTGATGATTTCTCTTAATGAAGATGAATTTCAAACATGCAAGAGAGAATTCTCGGAAATCATGCTCAATTTGAAAGAAAATGTACATGCATGCATGAATTGCAACTCAAATCTTCCTTCTAAGCTCAATATACACATTTAAACTCATAATCTTCATGTTAATAACTTAGATTCTTAAATGAGGGGTTGAATTCATACCTATAGTCTTGAATTAACTAGATTCTTGCACAAAATTGATGAACTCAAGCAAAGCCTTCAACTTCCACCTTTAATTTCTTCTTCCCTCACGCTAGAATGGAGTCTCTCCCTCTCTCTCTCTCTCTCTCTCTCTCCAATATACAAATCTCAGATTTTTCCACTAAGGGAATGAAAAGATGAGCTCAAAATGAGCTAAAGGGCTCCTATTTAAACCTATGATGCTATAATACATTAATTAAAACATTTGGCCAACCAAACGCAACTTAATTAATTAGACAGAATCACTTTTTAATAAAATTCACGATATGGTTCTAAAAATTCCTAATAACATATCGGTGTAGTCAATTTCGATTTCGAATACCGATAAGGCTTTTAATTTTCAGATTAAAGCGAAATTCCAGATAGATATTTTTATAAGTAACAAACAGAAGGCCAATTATTATGCAAATTACATATTAATCCCATAATTCATTTGATCTACTCAAATAACATCCTTAATTACCGATTAGTAGCTAATTATGGGTCGGGGTTATTGCATGGGTAATGGAAATGAAGTCCCTTACACTCGGGTTGCCCTACTCCCATTTTCGCGGGATTGCCACGGTAAACTGGTATCTCTGAGCTTGCTATCAACTCCAACCAGTAAGTCTTAGGGCTTGCTATCAGCACCAAGTTAATGAACTTTGAGGCCTACTATCTGCCCTGGGCTAGTAATGCCTTGGGGCTTGCTATCAGCGCCAAGCATTAGTCTCAACTTGTAGAGGGGGAGCTTCTCCCAAAATCTCATCACCTTGGCAGATGTTCTCTACACGCTAGTTGCAATGTCAGAAGTTATCGTGACAATCATTTCGTGGCAAGTTCAAATGGCAAAATCGATAATATTAGAAATGGCGGCCGACAAAATACCTCCATAACTTGGGCACCGCAAGTACTATCTCGCAACTTAGTTACTTAAGTTTTCCTCTCCTTAGTAACTCTAGATGGTCATGTACCGACAATACTTGGAATGGCAGCGTTGAATCAAAGTGTCTTCGCAACTTGGCTGTCGCAAGTGTTGCCTTTGCAACTTAGTTGCTTTGGCTTTCTCTTTTCCTTAGCAACTTTAGATGGCAGGGGAATCAACAATATTAGGGGATGGCGGCGCCGTGGCAAGGTATCTTAACAACTTGACCGTGACATTGCATGTGTTGCCTCTGCAACTTGACCGTTGTATGTGTTCCCTCTGTAACTTCACTTTAGCATTTTCTTTCGTGGAGTCTGTTCGAACTCTTAGTGGGTCGGACCTGCTTCGGCCCACTGTTGGCTCATTTCCCTTGGGTTTTAGCCCATACTCTTTTAGTTGTTCTTGGTCGCCTTGAGGGGGCGAGCTTAGCACTTAAGTCTACACTTGATTTGGAGTTTAATTTTTGACCCTCTACAAATGTAAAAGTAAGAAGGAACAAACCAAACACGTGCGCTTGATTTGAACTCTGTCGAGCTTGTCACCATTCTTCTCTTCACTAATATTGAGCAATATATATATATATATATCATATCATTTTCTTCACCACTCTTGCTTAATATCCTAACCTCCACCTCCGATCGATCACTCTCCCAAAAAGCTCAATCATACTACCAAAGTATTGTTGGAAAAATAATAATTTTTTGGTGATTTTAATGCAATATTAAAGTGGGTGCCAATCCTTAATTGAGGTGGGGTAAAGTGGGTTTAGATTATTTGTAGTGAGATCTTTATACCACAAAAAGAATGACAAAAAATCATTAAGGTTTGAATGAGAAATTAACTCATTAAGTTGGCCTCATAAAAGAGGTGTTGAGAAAGATGTAAAACCTTTTATTCCATATTGATTGAAGGGGAGCATTCACTACAAGAAAATGCATTTTTGCCGACCCTTTTTGGCTACCAAAAACAATTTAGTCGCCAAAAGTCACGGAATTGGCTACCAAAAATAATATTAGTCGGCAAAAGTCAACTTTTTAGCTACTAAATTTTTTTAGTAGGGGAATGTTGATTATTGGCGACTAAAAAAAATTTAGTAGCTAAAAATATTACAATTGGCGACTAAAAAAATTTTTAGTAGCTAAACATATCATAATTGGCGACTAAAAGAAAATTTAGTAGCCGTAGAGGTACCTTTAGCTACTAAATTGTTTGGTAGCCGAATGAAAATAAAAAAATTAATTTTTAATCTTTGCCGACCAAAATTTTGGTTGCCAAATGTTAAGTTTATGCAACAAAATTCTTTTTAGTTGCTGTAGACCTACTTTTGGCTACTAAATTGTTTGGTAGCCGAATGAAAATAAAAAAAAATTAATTTTTAATATTTGCCGACCAAAATTTTGGTTGCCAAATGTTAAGTTTCGGCGACAAAATTCCTTTTAGTCGCTGTAGACCTATTTTTGGCTACTAAATTTTTTGGTAGCCGAATGAAAATAAAAAAATTAACAAAATAGTTATTGTATTTTATTAACAACAATTCCACTTGAAAATTTGACTAAATAAAATAGTTATTTTATTTTATTTTATTTTTATTTTTATTTTTATTTTTATTTTTATTTTTATTTTTATGAAGAGGTTGTACACCCACCATCCAAAAATATTAATATCTTATTTTATTTTTTATTATCTCAAATTAATTATTAAAATAATATGAATTTCTTATTTTGTCCTTTTTTTAAATCCATTAATAATACAAAAAGTACAATTATGACAATTGATATTTCTAAAAAAAAATACTATCAAAAGGTAATTTTGATAAATTAATATTTTTAAAATGTAATAATTGTATTATAAAAATAAATTAAATTCTAAAATGGGCAACTTGTTATTGTCTGTTTGTCGATAGTTTTACATTGCAAAAATTTAAAGGCATAGTTACAGGTCAGTCTGATGAATTTAATTTTTAATAATAAATTTATTATTTTTAAAAAGTACAATTAAACTATTTATACTTTTTACATCATCATATTTCAATAACACTAATAAATTAAGAATAAATCAAAATTCACAAATAAAAGACAAAACATTCCAATTATTTATCATTTTAATAAATTTTTCAATATTATTACCAGTACTAATGAAATAATCATTTCACAGACACAAAACATATATTTAAAAAGTTTTAAAAAAATTTCATTATCAAAACGAGGGCTAAGTGTGTAAAAAAAATTCACTCATGACTTATGAGTAAATAAATCTGATTTGTAAGACTTATTGATATTATTGCAAATTTTAAAGTTTTTCTTAATTTTTTAATAATTAATTTTTTCACGTTGTTAAAATTATTTTTACGTTATACACGATTAACAATAATCAAACACTATTGTTAATTTAAATTTGGAGGGAGACATTTCTAATTTAAATTTGAGGGATTTATAAAAGTAATTGGCGACTAAAAAAACACGAGTTGAGCTGGCTCAGAATTTTAAAAAAAAAAATTTTTTTCCTTCTTTTTTTTTTTAAAATTTTTTTTCTTTCTTTTCTTTCTTATTATATATATATATATATATAGATATATAATATAAGAATATAAGAAAATATAAGAATATAAAATTTTAAAATATATTATAATATTTTTCAGTAAAAAAAAATATTAGGACAAATATTTAAGATAATTTAATATTTTTAATTTATAATTTTATTACTTATATTTTTATTTAAATATAATTTTAATATATTTGTTACTTTTATTTAAAAAAATTTTAAATAATGAATTTTTTTTGGTTACTTTTAATATATTTTTTACCGACTAAATTTTGGGATTGGTTTGGCATATACTATATAATCCATCTTTTTATTTTTTTTCTATCACATCTCTCTATTTTTTTGCACATCTTTTTTTAAAAAGATAAAAAATACACTTTTTTAGGACACCTCAAATTAATTATTATAATTACAAAATTTAAAAATTGTGCTTCAGACTTCGAAGGAAACTTCGGAGGGAAATTTCATTGGCGACTACAAAAATTGGTCGGGAAAGAAAGGTTTAAGATTTCAGATTTCATTGGCTTCAGATTTCAGATTTCATTTTTCTGTTTCTCACTCTCTGACTCTCTCTCTCTCTCTCACTCTCTCACGCCTCTGGCCTCCTCGAGCTCTCTCTCACCTTTGTCTCCGTCGGCGTCGGGTACGGGAGCATCACCGCCATCACGCCTCTACCCTCCTCCAGCTCTCTCTCTCTCTCTCTCTGATAGCAGCTCCTGTTCTTGACACTGGCGAGCTCGGACGCCCCTTCCATCGTCGCCCACAAGAAGGCCACTCTCACCAGGCTCAAGTCCGATGTCGAACGTGTCTTCGCTATAACTATAGCTCAATTTGTGAGTGTTTTTCCCCAATTTTTAGGGTTTTAAATTTAGGGATTTTGATATGGTATTAGATTAATAATACCACTTTTTAGCTGATGAAGGGAAGTATTTACTTTATGGGACGTGACGTGATGCCCTTGAGATAATGTAATTTATTAGTACTGAAGTTGCTTATAATATTTGTAATTGATTACTACAAATTCATGGTTTGAGCTTCTTTATTTCTTTCAGGGGTGATGTAGTGCAAGTGGACACCTGACTGCAGAACAGAGGACATTTTAACTAGAGCATCCAGGTGGGAACATTTTTCTTTTTTTTTTGAATCTCCTGATGCCGATGTTATGCAAAGTTCTTCTATTGTGCTATTTCTTTTGAAAAAGTTAAGTGGAGCCACAACTGCATTGGAAAATGGTGAATATATTATCTGTTTATTCTTTGACAAATAAAATTATGGGATTATTTGTTGAATATATTTAATGCTAGAGGAAGTAGCAAAAGAAGCAACTAAACATATAGATCATGCAAAATTAGTTGGAAGTCTTCTGCTAAAAAGATTCCCAACTTTCTTAAGAACATGAAAGATATTCTCTGGAGAATGTTTAGCCAATGACCTTTAGACTGTGTGTGTCAAGTGTAACTTTCTGTGAACCAATTGAATGGCTTTTTTGGACTAACTGACGAGAGTTCTCTATAGCATGTAAAGCTATAGTCTTTAGAGTTCCAAGAGTAACTTGTTCTGAAGTTGAATTTAAATGACTGATTTGACTAAGTAATCAAAGTTTTTATTATTGTGGTGGTTTTTATTGGACGCATTGCAGTGTCTGGGTGATGATGAATAAAGAGACGCGGAGGTTATCTAAAATTCCTAATGAAGTTCGAGGGGAAATAGGTACTTTTTTTTGTGGATTCACCTCCTGTGTTGGACGAGGACAGCAGAAAATTACCAAAACTTGATGAAAGCACAACAGATTATATTCGTAATGGTTTAACGGTAAGTTAAAGGTTATTTCATAATGCAACAGATCATTTACCTTTGAAATGTACCATATAATTTGCTTTGTTTTCATGTTTTGTGTGTTTTAATTGTTCAGCCTAGATGGAGTGATCTAGATGTCAATCAGCATGTTAACAATGTGAAATACATCGGATGGATTCTTGAGGTAAATTCCTTTTCTTTCATTTGATGCATAATCTATCTTGTTATTGATTTTCTTGTCTCATAAAATATGATCTGACCCCTATGGGAATACTCGGTTCAACATTAATTTAGCTGAAGTATTTGCTCACTTGTTTGTGTCTGCTATTCATGTTAGTTGAGTACAGATTCCTTCCCTTTGTCATTGTATCATAATAACAAAATGATGCGCCTTCTTGTAAATTGTCCTCTTGTCCTCTTCTTTGAACTAACTGGAATGGAAACTTTTACCATTCTCCATGGCTTTGTATGATTTCATATAAAATTCCTCAGCCAAGATTCATTTATATTATTATTATTATTATTATTATTATTATTATATTGAATGCATTTGAAGTTATTTATTAAATTGATTTGTATTGAGTGAGGATTTTCATTTCTCTTGGAAATTGAACCATTATTTTTTATTCTAGGTTTGTTTATCATAGCATTTTAACTAGTTTGATACGTGTTTCTAACAATCAAGGCGGGTTAGGCGATTAATAGACATCCTTATTTATATTTTATTTGATTCTATTGTTACGTTTTATGGTGCCCAAGTTGTGTTATAATATGCTGTATGAAGCACAACGTACTAATTCAATAAACGCGGAACATTTAGTATTTTGCCTCAATCGCAAGAATGCTCTCTGTCGTTGTTGTCAATTTGCAGTACAGCGCAACAACGACGGCTTCTAAGAACTCATGGGTATGTCAATTTTAGTATTACATTTAGTATTTTTTGGGGAGTATATGCAGGAAGTATGCCTTCTTTGATAGGAATACTACAGCATAATGGCACTGTAACCATAGGAACAATACGTTGGTCATGCTTGGTAAAGTGTTGTTCTTATGGATTTTACTTGATATTTTGATATGATGTTGCAAAAATTGAAATTCAAATGGTCATTAGTTTATTAGTTTAATAGAAGCTATGCTAATCTTTTTGGGTGTATCCATCTTTGGAGGCTATTATGAATTTAACTGAAGAATGGACTATAGTTTCCATGGTGATGAGACAGTGGCTGGAAGAAAGTGAGAACAAGAGATAACTTTTATTCACCCAAAAAAAGATTTATAACTTGCTTTCCTATATAGATTGATTTAGAAGAATATTTCCATGTTTAGTTGTAAGGATTTGCATTTGCTGATAACTTTTGGAAGATCTTTTGTGGTGTATTGTATTATATTTTGATTTTCAATTTGGTAAAAGAAATGGAGCTGTATCATTTTCTATGGGTTGATTTACTTGGAAATACTTGTAATTTGTAAAATTTATTATTTTTTTTTTGATAATATTTGTGAAATGATTTTCACACTTTGCTTTTAACCTTTCACAACGAGAGTGTGAGAGGCTAACGGGGGAGAGTGAATATAATTTCTCTAATATTATTATTCAATAGAATTTAGATCCATTGCAATATTCTGAATTTTATCAAGGTCAGTTTTGTGGTAATTGGCATTTGAGGCCACCTTTATTATCAATTCTAACTTGCTCTGGAATTTTCTGTTTCTATTTACAGCATTCATGGGCAATGTGCAGTAACTATGAAATCTCTGCTAAGAGTAACTATAACTTTGAAAAACCTTTCTTGCACCTTGCCAGGAAGCTTGCAGGGTAATGAAATAGCACATTGTTTGTTATTTTATTTTTTGTTTATTTATACTGGTGGAGTTGTGGACTATTAGATAAAGATAAGCAATTAGTTGTTGGGGACTATTAGATAAAGATAAGCAAGAAAACATCACAAATAATTATCTTTATCCTTGCAGGGGAACTCTCCAAAGGAACCTTTTGAATTAATATCATTAGAAAAATGAAAAAATAGTGTGATAAAAAAATCCACCAAAGATAGTGTGATAATATCATTAGTTGCATCATGATGTAATGAAAAAACAGTGTGATAATATCATTAGTTGCATCTAGATTAGGTGCATTTAAACATATAAGAAAATTTTGATTAAAATATGAAAAAAAAAAATCCACCAAAGATTAAAAAATACGAAAAACAAAATTTCGTAAACAAATTTCAAATTTTATTTTTTGGTGGTGGTGGTGGTTCACAGTTCTTAAATTTTTAACTTGTGGGGAACATTAGAGTCCAGGAATGAAAATTTCTGAGTTGCTGTTAATGATCAATTTGTGGTGTTTCTTATCCCTTTGGTATTCTTTACAGGCACGAAGCTGAGCTTGTTGCAGCGGCTAGCCAGCCCCTTCCTGATAATGATGACGATGCATTTGACTAATGCTCTTGGCTTTGGCTTTTTGCTATCATTTTTTGTGCTCCTTTAGTTAATATGAGTTCTACAAAAAAAAATTCAACGCTATCGAAGGATTTGTGTATGAGAGGTGAATGTATCGCGAAGAAGAGACCATTTTAGTTATTCTTTAGCCATTGTTTGAAGTCTGGTTGTGGTTGTTGTCACGACCCAAACCCGCCCCTATGGGTTTAACATCAGAATCGCCAAGAATCCAAGATTACCAAGGCCCGCTAATAAGAATACAAGAATACAGAGTACAGGGGCTTGGCGGAAGCCAATACAGTAATTAAACAATGTCCAATGAGTTGTGACAGTCTGTATGCCAAAAAGATTTTTTCCATACATATTGACAGAACAGTACATATACATACATGTCATTCAGAGAAACGGGGACTTAATCCCTATTATAGTACAGTATGGTGTAACATACAGTCTATACAATATTACAAAACAGTGCAAAAGGGGGAATTACTAAAACACCCCTAAGTTATAGCTTGGCCGGCTCGGAACCTCGCGGTGAGGCACAATGGTTGGCTTGACAAAACTGGAGTTTACTCCGATGCTCCTAGCTTTGGTCCGATGCCTGTACACCTACATATATATATGAGCAGTGAGCTAAAGCCCAGTGAATAACATAATGCGTAAAGGGGGTTTAGAATGAATGTCCTTACAGTGGTGAAAACAATTCATTTCAGTCAGTATTTCAGTTGTTCAGTACAATCAGTCATATGTGGTACATCCATTAGCATAACAAGATAAGAAGCGAGAGGTCTTAAAGACCTAACAAGAATGATGGCCATCAACAAGAAATGAGTGATTCCAACAAGGGAACCGACAAAGATCTCTGAATAAAGAATAAGAATAAAGAATAAAGAATAAGAAATGAGGTGCTAAGGATGCCACAGTACAGTTTAGAATATAGGACATACATTCATTCAGTAAACAATATCAATTCAGTAAACAGTTCAGTTCAGTATTCAGAAGATAATCATTTTGAACATATCTTTACACAATTGTTACTCACAGAGTTCTGGGCTACAGTAGGCTAGAGCGTCTCCTCGGAATGCCAACCCTATACAGTTAACAGATTGAACACACTCTAAGTTTCACAGTTGGGAAAGATAATTATTAACTCCCTATTATGCTTCGGTGTGTTCTACATCTATATCCTCATTAAGACGTCTAAAACTAGGCCTAAGAATGCCTAGGATGGGATGAGGAGGCAAAGACGTACACATAAAACATTTTCAGTGAAACAGGGTTCCGCTCGAGCGTAGGTTTCCCCGCTCGAGCGGACATGCAAACAAAGGGACCCGCTCGAGCGTGCATCACTCCGCTCGAGTGGATCAGAAATGTATCAAAATCTTTGGAGCTCGATTTCGCCGAAGGCGTCACTTCCGCTTCGAGCGGATGACCAAAATCTGGAAAACTCAGATTCGAACTCCAAGTTCAAAACCAAGTTTAAATGTAAAATTTTTGATCCTCTTGGGCTGAAAACCTGGAAAACACTTGTAAACACTAAAAACAACCTAATTCAAAGCTCAATTTAAGGAATCAAAGCCCAAGGGTGTTTAATTTAAACTCAATTTCAAACTTATTTCAAGAACAATCCTCAAACATGACATGCATGATTTCAAATCATTTCAAAGCTTCAATTTGATGCTCTATTGAGCCAATTGTTCCAAAACAAGTTGAAAACATGGACTTAAGCCTAATGATGAACATGCATGTACAATTTGCCATGAACTCAACTCAAAATTCAACATTTCAACCATGCATGCATGAATTAAGCTATAATTCAACATTTTGGACCAAATCATGACTTAGCTCTACAATGAAGCATGAATTATGCAAAAACTAGCTCAAGGACACAATCAAGAGGATGAATGATCTACCTTAGGTGTAGGATTAGAAGTGGGGGAGCTCAATCATGCAATTAACCTTCCAAAACTACAAGTCTTCAAGCAATTCCTCAAGAACAAGCCAATAAACAAGATGAAATCACTCTCTCACTTTCACTCTCCTCTATTTCGGTGGGTTGAGCCAAGAATGAGAGCTGATCAAATGTTTTGGTCACATAAATGAAGCTTAAGTGTTGACATAGTGGGCCACTATGTGTGGCAAAATGGTAATTATAACTAACAATGCAATGAGCTCAATTTAATCCAGTTTAATCATACCTAACTGACTTTTAGATAATTATGCTATAAAATCACATTAATTCCAGTGATCTTAAATCATCAATTTATTTCCGATTCGGCTGCCGATAAGGCCCTCAATTAGCAGTTTAAACATAAAACACGAATAAATAAATAATCAATCAAACAGATAGAATATGCAATGCAATAGATATACGCAATCAATTCAGTTTTCAATTTCAGTCAGTCAGTTCAGTAGTTTATTCAGTTCAATTATCAGTCATAATCAGTCTCAGTTAACAGTAATCAATGGTCATTCGGTAAATGGTGACGAGGGTTGTTACAGTCTCCCCTCCTTAAGAAGAGTTTAGTCCTCTAAACTCGAATTACCTACATTCTGGAAGAAAACAGGATTCAGTGGAAACAGTTCAGGATATCTCTTGGCCATGTCATCTTCCCTTTCCCAGGTGGCATACACCCCACCATGGTTTTGCCAGTCAACTTTCACTAACGGGATCTCTTTGTTCCTCAATTTCTTGATCCATCTGTTCACAATCTGTATAAGCCGTTCCTCGTAAGTGTAGTCATCGCTCAACACTACCCGAGTAGGCTCAATCACATGGAATGGATCCCGGAGATAATCTCTCAACATAGAAATGTGGAAGACGTTATGCATATGCTCCATTTCAGGAGGAAGTGCAACTTGATACGCCACCGGATTGATTTTCTCAATAATCTCATACGGCCCGACATATCTTGGTGCTAACTTGCCTTTGACGGCAAAACGAGTCTGGCCTTTCATCGGTGTCACTTTCACAAACACGTGATCACCCACTTCATACTCTCTGTCTCGTCTTCTGACATCAGCATAGCTCTTCTGTCTGCTCTGTGCAGTTTTCAGTCTCCGTTGTATCAGTTTCACTTTCTCAGTTGTTTCGTAAACAATTTCGGGCCCAAGCAGAGGCCCGTCTCCAACTTTTGCCCAACAAATTGGAGATCTGCATTTTCTGCCATACAGTGCCTCGAAAGGCGCCATACCAATACTTGAATGGAAATTTGTTGTTGTGCGAATTGACTAAGGGCAAATGACTTTCCCGGTTTCACGGAAATCAAGGACACACATTCTCGATAAATCCTCCAGTCTGGATGGTCCTTTCGACCGCCATCTGTCGAGGATGGTAGGCACTACTCGATCTCGATTAGGTTCCCAATGTAGTCTGTAGGCTTTGCCAAAACCTCGATGTAAACTTCGAATCCCTGTCAGAAACAATGGACACAGGCACTCCATGCAGTCTAACAATTTCATCAATATAGAGTATAGCCAACTTGTCCGCATTATAACTTGTCTTGACAGGTAAGAAGTGAGCAGATTTAGTCTGTCTATCAACAATAACCCAAATCGAGTCCATACCTTTACTGGAGCGAGGCAATCCAACGATAAAATCCATGGTGACATGTTCTCATTTCCACTCCGGTATCGGCAAGGGCTGCAATAAGCCTGCGGGTCGTTGATGTTCGGCTTTGACTTGTTGGCAATGAAGACATTTCGATACAAACTCAGCAATTTCTTTCTTCATTCCCGGCCACCAGAAATTCAGTTTCAAATCTTGATACATTTTCGTATTCCCTGGATGGATAGAAAATTTTGAATTGTGGCCCTCACTCAGAACCCTTCTTTTCAGTTCAGTGTCGTTCGGTACACACAGTCGTTCTTGGAATTTCAGTACATTATTTTCAAACTTGAAACCCGGTCTCGGTTTAATTTCCCTTTCTTCGATGATCTTCTTCAAGAAGTCATCTAGTTGCTGTTTCTTTTTAATCTCTTCAATCAAAGCCGGTTGAGCAGAAATAGCAGCTAAGGTTTCACCTCGTTCTCGCAAGACAATTTCAATTTCAAATTTTCCAAGGTCATAAAGTAACTCTCTCTGCCCGGTAAGTAAACAGGCTAAGTTCCCAATCGATTTCTGACTCAAAGCGTCAGCAATGGTGTTGACTTTTCCCGGATGGTACAGTATCTGTAGGTCATAATCTTTAATCAGTTCTAGCTATCTCCGCTGTCTCATGTTCAGTTCTTTCTGTGTGAAGAAATATTTCAGACTTTTGTGGTCGGTATATACTTCACACGTCGCCCCATAGAGATAGTGACGCCAGATTTTCAGTGCAAACACTACAACAGCAAGTTCCAGATCATGGGTTGGGTAGTTCTTTTCATGAGGCCTCAGTTGTCGGGAAGCATAGGCAATTACTCTTCCATTCTGCATTAAAACACACCCCAAATCCTTATGAGAAGCATCACTAAATACAATATAACCATCTATACCTGAAGGTAGGGTAAGAACCGGTGCAGTCACAAGTCGAGTTTTCAACTCTTGGAATGCTAATTCCCTTTGGTCAGTCCAGTCAAATGTTATCCCCTTCTGTGTCAGTTGAGTCAATGGTAAGGCAATTTTGGAGAAATCTTTGACAAATCTTCTGTAATATCCAGCCAATCCCAAAAAGTTTCGGACTTCTGTCACATTCGTTGGTCTAGGCCAGTTCACTACAGCTTCAATTTTCTGTGGGTCAACAGAAATTCCATCTTTGCTAATAACATGTCCCAAAAACATAACATGATCAAGCTAAAACTCACATTTAGACAGTTTAGCATACAGTTTCTATTCTCTTAGGGTCTGCAGGGCAAGTCTCAGATGATGTTCATGTTCTTCTTTAGTCTTAGAATAAATCAGGATGTCATCGATGAATACAACAATAAAATCATCAAGGTATGGTTTAAAGATTCTATTCATGAGGTCCATAAATGCTGCTGGTGCATTGGTAACTCCAAAAGGCATAACTAAAAATTCATAATGGCCATACCTCGTTCTAAAAGCAGTTTTATCAATGTCTTCTGGTTTAACTTTCAGTTGATGGTACCCTGATCTGAGATCAATCTTGGAAAACACTTGGGCACCCTGTAACTGATCAAACAAATCATCAATACGCGGTAATGGGTATTTATTTTTCACAGTTACCTTGTTCAATTCACGGTAATCAATGCACAGTCTCAGTGAGCCGTCTTTCTTCTTTACAAACAAAATCGGTGCGCCCCACGGTGAAGTACTAGGCCTGATGAACTTCTTGTCTAACAGTTCTTGCAGTTGCACTTTTAGTTCTTTCAGTTCAGTTGGAGCCATACGGTAAGAAGCTTTAGATATCGGTTATGTTCCGGGAACCACATCAACGGTAAATTAAATCTCCCTGTCAATCAAATCCCCTGGTAGATTATCTGGAAAAACATCTGGGAATTCTCTGACTATAGGAATACTGTTCACATTAGTTTTAACATTATCATCAGTAGATATAGTCAATACAGAACACAGATACCCTTTACACCCTTTCCTAATCAATTTAATAGCTTTCACAGAAGAGATCAAATATGGAGGATGTACTACTCCAACCCCATTAAATACAAATTCAGGTAAACCAGGTGGACGAAAAACTACTTGTTTCGTTACACAGTCTATGGTGGCATGATATTTCGTTAACCAATCCATCCCCAATATAACATCGAAATGATCAATGTTCAGTGGCAGTAAATCAATAAACAGATGTGCATCTCCGACAATAATTTCACAAGCAGGGTACATGTATGCACAGGTCATAGATTCCCCAACGGGTGATGATACAGCTAACAGATAATTCATAGGTTCTAAGGGTCTATTCAATTTACGCGAAAAAGCATGTGACACATAAGAATGTGTAGACCCTGAATCAATCGGTACGTAAGCATTCTGAGTACAAATAGAGAGAATACCTGACACAACGGTCTCGGTATTCTGAACGTCCCCCGGTACTAGGGCGAACACTCGGCCCTGTCTCAAAGGCTCTTTCCTGGTAGCTTTGGAGTTAGGCTTCGGTGCAACAGTTGATGCTGCCACACTTGGCATAACGTTACGACTGGCCTGCGGAGCAAAGGGGCAGTCTTTAACCATGTGGCCCGCCTTGCCACACCTGTGACAAGCTCTAGATATCTTGTAACACACTCCCTTGTGATTTTTATCACATTGACAGCGGTATGATTGAACGGTTTCCTTGACTAGGAGTACTCGTTGACCTCAGATTCTCGCTTTCTTGTTCAATGGGTTGTGCTTGCCTTTCTTGAACTTAAAACCACGCTTTTTACCACGCCACTCGGACCCGGTGTTTGATTTCGATTAGCCGATGTTCGATTCAGCCATCAAGGCTTGGTCAAGAACATTTACATAATTCGGTAGCTTCAACACATTAATTCTGTCCAAGATTGCAACATTTAGGCTGCCTTCAAATTTTATGGCCTTCTTGTAGTCAGTGTCCACCATATGCGGTGCATATCTAGCCAGCTCGGTGAACTTCGTTTCATATTCGGCAACAGACATTGTGCCCTGTTTCAGCTGTTCAAACTCAGTCACTTTCTTGTCCCTGACACACTGAGGGAAGTACTTTCAAAGAAGGCTCCTTTGAATTGAGCCCAGGTCATGACGGTATTTTCATCACGGATGAGCATCCACCACCTTCTAGCTTCTTCTTGCAACGTAAAGGTGGCTAACAGTACCTTGTGTGCTTCAAAGCATGGAAACACCTCAAACAACTTTTCAGTCTCCAAAACCCATGCTTCAGCTTTTAACGGTTCTAGGCCTCCCTGAAAGGATGGCGGTTTCATCTTGCTGAACTTCTGGGTCAGTGCAATTATGTCCCCATCATTAGCATTTACATTCGGGACATTACATTAGAATGCGATCGGCGGAGGAGGTGAAATTTGTTGGTTGATTGTTGATCTAGTCTTGCAGTTATCAGTTCCATCATTCTTTCTAGTCTGGCCATTCTGGCCTCAGATGGTTCAGGTTCAGTTTCATTTGCAGTGTTTGCGTTATCCATTTCACTATAAATAGTTATAACGGTTATCAACACAGGCAGTCATTCGTGTAACAGTTTAACACATTAGCATATATTCAGTCATATCATAACCACACACTTTTCATGTTCATGTAATGCCCTAATTGCTTTTCTAGGACAACCTATAGCTCATTTGGACACGTGTGTGCGGTATAACTCGTGGTTAAGTATCGCTCTGATACCACTCTGTCACGACCCAAACCCGCCCCTATGGGTTTAGCATCAGAATCGCCAAGAATCCAAGATTACCAAGGCACTTAACAATATCTGATGTCTGAGTCTGAGGGCTTGGCGGAAATACAATGATTAAACAATGTCCAATGAGTCAGGACTGCGTATGCCAAAAAGATTTTTTCCATACATATTGGCAGAACAGTACATATACATACATGTCATTCAGAGAAATGGGGACTTAATCCCTATTACAGTACAGTACGGTGCAACATACAGTCTATACAATATTACAAAACAGTGCAAAAGGAGGAATTACTAAAACACCCCTAAGCCATAGCTTAGTTGGCTCGAAACCTCGCGGTGAGGCACAATGGTTGGCTTGACAAAACTGGAGTTTACTCCGACGCTCCAAGCTTTGGTCCGATGCCTGTACACCTACATATATATATATGAGCAGTGAGCTAAAGCCCAGTGAATAACATAATGCGTAAAGGGGGTTTAGAATGAATGTCCTTATAGTGGTGAAAACAATTCATTTCAGTCAGTATTTCAGTTGTTCAGTACAATCAGTCATATGTGGTACATCCATTAGCATAACAAGATAAGAAGCGAGGGTCTTAAAGACCTAACAAGAATGATGGCCATCAACAAGAAATGAGTGGTACCAACAAGGGAACCGACAGAGATCTCAGAATAAAGAATAAAGAATAAGAAATGAGGGTGCTAAGGATGCCACAAGACAGCCTGTAATATAGGACATACATTCATTCAGTAAACAATATCAATTCAGTAAACAGTTCAGTTCAGTATTCAGAAGATAATCATTTTGAATATATCTTTACACAATTGTTACTCACAGAGTTCTGGGCTACAGTAGGCTAGAGCGTCTCCTTGGAATGTCAACCCTATACAGTTAACAGATTGAACACACTCTAAGTTTCACAGTTGGAAAAGATAATTATTAACTCCCTATTATGCCTCGGTGTGTTATACACCTATATCCTCATTAAGACGTCTAAAACTAGGCCTAAGAATGTCTAGGATGGGATGAGGACGCAAAGACGTACACATAAAACATTTTCAGTGAAACAGGTTCCGCCGGCGAGGTTTCGCCGAGCGAACATGCAAACAAAGGACCGCTTTCGGCCAACTTCCCTTCGGCGTGTCACCCAATACTCCACTCGAGCGTACATTCCTCCGCTCGGCGGATCGATGAACAAAGGTAAATCTTGGATGCTCGATTTCTCCGCTGAAGTGCATCACTCGCCGGCGATCAGAAATAGATCAAAGTACTGGGAGCTCGATTTCGCCGAAGCGTCACTTCGCTTCGAGCGACGACCAAAATCTGGAAAACCCAGATTCGAACTCCAAGTTCAAAACCAAGTTTAAATGTAAAATTTTTGATCCTCTCGGGCTGAAAACCTGGAAAACACTTGTAAACACTAAAAACAACCTAATTCAAAGCTCAATTTAAGAAATCAAAGCTCAAGGGTGTTTAATTTAAACTCAATTTCAAACTTATTTCAAGAACAATCCTCAAACATGACATGCATGTTTTCAAACAAATTCAAAGCTTCAATTTGATGCTCCATTGAGCCAATTGTTCCAAAACAAGTTGAAAACATGGACTTAAGCCTAATGATGAACATGCATGTACAATTTGTCATGAACTCAACTCAAAATTCAACATTTCAACCATGCATACATGAATTAAGCTATAATTCAACATTTTGGACCAAATCATGACTTAGCTCTACAATGAAGCATGAATTATGCAAAAACTAGCTCAATGACACAATTAAGAGGATGAATGATCTACCTTAGGTGTAGGATTAGAAGTGGGGGAGCTCAATCATGCAATTAACCTTCCAAAACTACAAGTCTTCAAGCAATTCCTCAAGAACAAGCCAATACACAAGATGAAATCACTGTCTCACTTTCACTCTCCTCTATTTCGGTGGGTTGAGCCAAGAATGAGAGCTGATCAAATGTTTTGGTCACATAAATGAAGCTCAAGTGTTGACATAGTGGGCCACTAAGTGTGGCAAAATGGTAATTATAACTAACAATGCAATGAGCTCAATTTAATCCAGTTTAATCATACCTAACTGACTTTCAGATAATTATACTATAAAATCACATTAATTCCAGTGATCTTAAATCATCAATCTATTTCCGATTCGGCCGCCGATAAGGCCCTCAATTAGCAGTTTAAACATAAAACACGAACAAATAAATAATCAATCAAACAGATAGAATATGCAATGCAATAGATATACGCAATCAATTCGGTTTTCAATTTCAGTCAGTCAGTTCAGTAGTTTATTCAGTTCAATTATTAGTCATAATCAGTCTCAGTTAACAGTAATCAATGGTCATTCGGTAAACGGTGACGAGGGTTGTTACAGTTGTGCTTTGTGGTAGAATTCTTTAGGCTGCCATATGGATGTTTTGAGTCACTTCAAGTGTTTACTTGAAGATTTTAAATTATGTATGGATTTAAATTATTGATGTTGGATTAGACTTGGACTGTATGGAATTTGTAATATATATAGAATTGGACGTTGAAGATTGCTTTTTTGGATGCTTGGAGCTGAAATGTGTGTACGTTATTGAATGTTTTAATGGTTGATAATATATTTTTGTGTTGATGGATTATATTGTTTTATACAGGGTACAGGTTGTAATATAAATGAATACAGGTTGTTTACAAATTTTTTTTTTTTTAAAAAAAAAAAACAAAAAATTATTTGGCCACCAAATGTTTTGATAGCCAAATAGGTAATCAAAAGTTTTGGCTACTAATAATTTAGTAGCAAAAACATAACCCAAAACGTTTTTGCCACCAAATAATTAGTAGCTAAAAGATTTGAGAATGAGAGAAAGAAACTATTGGTGACTAATACTTTAGTGGCGGAAACATACCTTTTGCCAACTAAACTAAGATTAGTAGCCAAATGTGTACTTTCGGTGACCAATTATTTAGTAGCTAAAAGTGATACCTTCCCCGACCACAAGTTAGTAGCCAAAAAGCCTCATTCGGCGACTAATACTTTAGTGGCGGAAACATACCTTTTGCCGACTAAACTAAGATTAGTAGCCAAATGTGTACACTTTCGGCGACCAAACAAATTTTAGTCGCCAATACTATCGCCGACAGGGTAAAGGCGACAAGCTTAGCAACAAAAAATTTGGGTCGCTAAATCGTTTCGGCGACTAAATAAGTGACTTTTGGCGACCAATATTTTGGTAGTCAAAAGTGACATTTCTTGTAGTGATTGATGGGTATTTAAATCCCATTTTTTTGCATAAGGGTATAAGCCATTTGAGGCATCCAAATTTTCCAAAGGAAGAGAGCTACGGATGCTTCAAGGAGGGACTTGGTCAAAGTTAGTTATGCAAAAATTGCCACACGTGTGCGCCATTTGCCTGCTCGAATCGGGTCGGGTTCATGATCTGTGGGACTTGGGACTGGAATGGATTTCATAAGTGTGGGGGTTCGACTTGACCCATCCATCATAATCTTTTTGGGCCAAGTTAGATCTGTGAGCTGTAGGAATATATACACAAAACCTAGGTGTATAATAGAGCTAGTAACTCCTCTATTCATGATAGATTTAATCCATCAGCTTTGTAGAATAATACAAAATTGATTTCTACATTTGTGATGGGCCTTGATTCCTGGAGTCTCTTCCTTTATCCTTCCATGTATATAAAGGGAGACCTTTCTCCTTCATTCCTTTTGCCCATAATTTTTTTTTATCTTTGCCTTCTAGAAATTTTCCTTTAGTTTATTATATTCTTCTTGTGAGAGAGTGCTGCAAAGTTCTGTTCGTTGAAACTACTCAGTCAGTGCATTGTTGTAGCTGGTCCAACCGTTGTATCCTGGGAGACAGACGTCGAACAATCTTCAGTACCCAATTGGTGAGACAACGAATCTATTTTAAAGGCACTGTCTATTGCAGGCCTTGGTTTGCTTTCCTTTCCTTTGCTATTTTATTTTATTATATATTATAATTTTCAGTATAGTTTTTTTGTTCTGAAACTTCAATTATCAATTATGAATCTATTTGGTTATTTAATTACATAATTTGTACAAGAAGTACTTAGTCATATGCCACCTTATCCCTTGCGGATCCATCTTTGGCACCGCCCGGAAAAAAATCCACCAAGTTCAATCTACTAGCCTCCGCCATGATATTCAAAACCAAGTCCTTAAATTCTTTCCCAGTATCTTGACTAGGGTCTGCAAAATCCTCCGAAAAAATGGTGTTCGACAACACATTCATTGACGTCCTGAAACCAGCTCTCCCAATATCCACCGCATCACCTGTTCAAGAAATTAGAAATTAAAAATTAAATAATAATAGCATGGGTAGAAAATAGTTTGTGAGATTTTTTAGACATAGATAAACTGTCGTTTTAAACTAGTTCTAATAGATGAATTATAGACTCCAAAATACAACTCACAGAATGTTTTTAAACAAGTCAAAGTCTTTGATTCAATTCATTTTCAGCCTTATATTGACATTGTGGCTTTCATAAACTTTAAATTTAAAATTTTAATTATGTATGTGCTAACAACACCTTCTCGGCCACACTTGCGGGCGTAGTAGACAAGCTCCGCCACCTTCTGCTGCCGCATGCGTTGGGTGGTGTCGAGTCTGTTGCAGGTGAAAATGTTGGATGTCGTGATTTTTGGGAGGGTCCGCCACCTGCTCAAGACAGGTAACCAAACCACCGCGTACTGGTGCTGGTCGAGGGCGTGGACGGCATTGGGGACTGATCGGTTGGAGAAGGCGAGATCTTGCTTTTGGAGGACTTCTTTGGCCATGGTTGACGAAGAGATCACCACCGTGGTTACTCGGCCGAATTTCAGACTCATGATTGGACCTTGAGTTTTGGCTAGCTCGGTTAGAGATAGGTGGGGCTTGTCTCGTAGATTGAGGACGTTTCCGATCACTGGCGATGGGACGGGTCCCGGTGGGAGCTTTTGACTTTGTTTGGTTCCTCTTAGAAAGGAAAAGAGGGCTCGAATTGCAGTCAAAGACAATAGAAGATATAGTCCAAAGCTCAGGAAGTCCATTTTTTCCGGCGAATGCGTGGATGTGTTGGAGAAGGTTGGAGAGTTTTCACTGGTTTTTACAGTCTTGGTGAGCTGTGAACTTTGCATTAAACAATGAATAATTCTATCAACCCAATTTAACTACTCCTTACCCATTCGAGTGTGTGTTTGGGATTGACTATGAGGGAGATTTATTTATAAAATAAATTCGAACCATAAGATGATGAGTATTTTTTAGATAATTAAGACCGAATTTGTAGCATAATTGTTCAAAAATACCAGGATGAGGGAATCATAATCTCAATAAAAAAAATTATTGTAAATTTTTATTTTTATATATTTTTGTTTTTGTTTTGTTTTGTTTTGTTTTGTTTTGTTTTTTTGTTTTTTTTTTTTTTTTTTTTGTATTTGAAGCAATAAAGTCGTTTATATGCTCCTTTCATGTTGATCATATTGATCATTTTTTTTAATTAACTAATTTTTTATATGTCTCAATTTTGTTATCTTAATTCGAAACTAACTTGTTTAATATACGTATTATTGAATCATCTCATGTGAATCCAAAGAAAATCTTATAAAATTGGATA
This sequence comes from Camellia lanceoleosa, assembly GCA_025200525.1. NCBI lineage: Eukaryota > Viridiplantae > Streptophyta > Magnoliopsida > Ericales > Theaceae > Camellia > Camellia lanceoleosa. The sequence continues at coordinate 41,635,208 of CM045763.1, read as the reverse complement.
GGTTTTGAACATAAAAACAAATCAAAATGACAATAAAGAATGAAGTAAAAGTAAAAATAGAGAATCATCAAGAAGGTTTATTTATTTATTTATTTTATTTAGGAAATCAAACAATGGGAAATGAACAGATTATTAGGAAAACAAAGAAGCAACATTAGTCAAATAATGCTTATTTAAAGTGCCACGGAGCACATTCTCAAATACAGCAAAGCTTATATATTTTATATATGATTTGAAAAAATTATTAGATTACTAGCGATACTCATACTTTATGTGTGTAATTTCAAAAAAAAAATAAAATAATAATAATATAAAAATAATAATATTTTTTTATTATATATAAGATGTATTGCTCAAGTGATAAGGGTTTAATTTGTCAAATTTTGGTTTGATTGTCTCCATTAGCCGGATGTGACTTTGGTTCGGAAGACCACCGAAGATGCTACATGGACTGCTACTGTAATACCAAAAGACAGTGTTACCTTAAAAGGAAAAAAAGTTGTCTGGCTCTACTTGTATGATTTTCACATCATAAGTGTCCCCTACAAGGTGCCACGCAATGACGATTTTCCGATTGTCTTCATTTCTCTCACTTTTAAACTGTCTCAGTGCAGCTTCATATTTAGTATCTACAGTGTTCACAACACCCATTTCTTGGGCTGGGTTTTCCACATATGTGCCATTCTGCAATTTTCCTTTCTCATCAGCCTTTCTGGCTACTGTAGCTACCTCTGTTTCCTTTCCCTCTAGATTCATCCTAGTTTCTTCTTCCTTGTTTGGCTCATCACTTAGCCATCCGGTATTATCCGTTAATCCGTTTAGTTCAAATCACCCGACGTCGAAGAACTGCAAGTTGTCTAGATCTTCTTTGAGATCTACAAGGTCGTCCAACCCTTGGCTCGGGCCATCCTCCCTGACCACATTGATGCCTACCAAGATTGGTAGCACCACTTTAGGTCTGATTTGACTAGTTGGCATAATATAGTAACCCGGATCATATGCCCTTTCAAACAAGTCCCCAGGACACTCCGCCGACAGGCCAATACCTCCCTTTAAGGCCAGACCCTCCTTTACTACGGGTATTGTCACCAGATTATGAGGCTTAGGTTGTGGATTAAATGCGCCCATCATGCACAAATATGTGCCCTCAGGAATAAACAACATTGGTTTCGGTAGGTGGGAGGGGGTAATATATATGCTGGGGTCATAAGAAGTGGCCAGTGTATAGATCAGGTTAAGGTTTCAGGGTGGGAGAACTTGATTATGGGCTGGGATTGGATTTGTGGTTACATTTGGTTTCTAAGGTGGAGCGATAACTTTGTTGTTAATAAGATCGTGAATCTCATGACGCAATCGAAAGCACTAGTCGGTGTCATGACCGTGTTGCTGGTAAAAAGCACAGTACTTTGCGGGGTTATGTTTGGGTGGAAGAGGGTCAGGAAGTGGGTGAGGTTTTAAGGGTTTTAGATGCCCTTTCTTGACTAGCACTTGCATGGCTTTGGATAGGGTCATGTATAGTTGGTTAAAAGTCCTACCCTGAGTTTGGGTAGGGTTGGATGATGTTTGTGGGCCTATATTGGCAAAGGGGTCAGCAGTTTTTGTCGTGGTGACAACACTTACATCCGATGGCCTCGCAGTTGTGCTACCACCGGAAGCATTGGAACTGCGAACAAATGGCCTCTTGGCTGGCTCCTTATCCTTAGTAATAAGTCCTTGTTTCATGGCATCTTTGATTTGCACCCCCATTTCATGAAGCTTTGTGAAGGTGAATAGAGGTAAAACAATCATCTTCTGCAACAACCCATGCAAATTCCGGACAACCATTCTTGTCTGATTCTTTTCTAAAGGTCGAGTGGTTATCATTGAGGCTTTGGCCCTCCATTTTGTCACAAACTCAGAGAAACTCTCCTTCGGCTCTTGACGTGTTGCCTTAAGATCACGAGTTGTGACCTCAATCTACGTATTGTAAGAGTACTGAGCAATGAAGGCTCCGACCATCTCCTCCAAATTCTGTTTGACAGAATTTTCCAATTTAGCATACCAAATGGCCGCTATATCCGACATGGTGCAACAAAAGAGAGACAGCTTCCGTAGTCTAGTTAAGCCCATCGACTGCAAAATGTCTTAAAACAGTCGCAAGTGAACCATCGAATCCCCGGAGCTGTCAAAACAATCAATGTGCAACATTTTAAACCGATCTGACAATGTAACCGCAAAATCAGTGTATCCATCCTCTGTGTCTGGAATGGAATTGACCCCTTGCGCTCTCTTGAACAATTTCTACAGTTTGTTGACCTTGAGTGCAGTTGGGTCAACCTCGAATTTGAACGGAGCCTCAGTCTGATAAACTGGGGCTCTGGACGCTTGTGTCGAGATAGGTTCTGCTAGATTGCCCTAGTTTTCTTGAACATTTGCGGTATTAGCAGTGGCTCTGGGTGCTGGGATAGCTATGGTAGGTACATAGGATGCAGAGGCCTCGGCTGATTGCGATGGCTATTGCTGTAGCATGGTTATGACCTCGGCCTAACGGGCTGTAACTTTAGCCTGACAGGTTGCATCACGCTGTAGGGTCTCAACTGTATGTTGCAGATGGAGTAACAGTTCCTCCATATTGGCTGGAGGATACTGTGCCATTGGAATAGGTGATTGTTTTTGAATCGGACTAGAAGTGGATGACTACTCTTGAACCGTACTGAACACAGGTTAGCTGAGAGGTGATTGTTGTAAGAATTGGATTGGCGAACTCTATCTAGTTCTCCTCCGTCTTGTAACCGGTGAGAGTGAGGTAAACACGGGTTATCCCCGAACAAAATCCTCGGCCTTGCAAAGTCTTTAGACTCGAGTCCAGAATACTTGGGGAATATTCGAACTTTCTGAAGCTATGGTTTAAACTACCTAGCAAAAGAAATAAAGTAAAAGAGCAGCAATCAGAAACCGCACAACACCTCAGCTACAAGTTTTTATTAACACAGACATGATCAAAGCTGTAGGATTGTACTTAACACTAAATTCTACCCCAAAACAGATACCAACCTTGCAATTGATATGCACATTCCTGTACAATTTCACGGTAAATCACATACCAGTTAAGAGATAGCCAAAACACCCTATAAGGGGGGTAGGGTTACCCTGTCCTAGTCTTGTCATGAACTAGGGTTTACTATTTCAATCAAGCAGTTTCATGCAATCAGGCATTCGGGTAAGCGTCTTGTCATAGTTTGGAAAAGTCACTATGGCTAACTATATCCAGCTAGGCCAAATGGTCAAAGAGGGTACCTCAGCAAGACCACTTAATATATGTAGACACCCCATTTTCACCGGCCCTAAGACTTTGGCATTTTATTTTGACCACCCTCACCAGAAAAATCAAATTGAAATTTTAAATCCCGAAACTCACCCATTTTGGTCAAACTAAAATATTTTTATTTGAATTTATAATTTTGTATAATTTTATATAATTTTGTGTGTTTGTACAAATTTTTTAGGTGTGTTTATATAAATTGACATGTGATATTTGATAAAAAATAATAAAAACAAAAAAATAGAAAAAATAGAAAATAAAAAAGAAAAAGAAAAAGAAAGGTGATGGGCGGTGGTGGATAATATTTTTTAGTAGGATTATGATGATGTTTTGGTGGGTGAGAGACATAAGGCATCTTAAAAAAAATATAAAAAAAAGAAAACATCTGTGTAAAGGACAATACACAGCACATATTCGGTGGGCAAACAAAAAAAAAAAAAAAAAAAGAGAGATGAGAGAAAGGAGTGGGTGGGGTGGTTGGTTTAAAGAATCATATCTCTCTCTCTCACAAAGGGGGTTTTTTGAATTGATTTTAAAAGGATATTTTTGGGTCTTACAGAGGGGCTCTCTCGAGAGAAAAGAGGAACTCAACTTCATTTTCTCTGGGGACTGATACAAGAAAAGATATCAATCTTTCTCTCCCTCTCTCCCTCTCGGGTGGGAGGGGGAGAGCATTTCTTTGAAGCAAAATATGTACACACATACATGGGGGCTCTTTCTCTCGGCTGGAGGGGAGGAGGAGGAGAGAGACACACGGTTGATACAGGGGAGGAGACCCAAAACACCACTCAAAGGGAGAGAGCTCACGGACGGGACACACACACATAGAACACATCACACACAGCAGCTGACACCTCTCACACACCCACACACCCACACACAAGCACAGACCTCTCTCTCACCCACGGCTCTCACACAGACCCAGCACACACACAGCTCTCTCTCACTCACTCTCCAAACACGGCACCATTCTCATTGCTACACACACTCAATACACACACACACTGATACACGCTGAACACAACACACACAGAGGAAGCACCCACTCAATCTCTCTTCCCCTCACTCTCGGCATCAACCTGATATACACCCACATCATACACAGCAGCACCCATGCACACCCAGATGCACACAGAGGCAGATTAACACAAACACACAGCACACGACCACTCTCTCTCTTTGCACCTGATCTCTCTCTCTCTCGCTCCCTCACGGCAACAGCAACCCAGCTGCACACACTCTCTTTCTCGCTCTCTTTCGGCAACTCACAGATAGGTCACCACACGAGACCCATGCATGACACACACCCACACGATGCACAGAGGGGGCACGGGCTCTCTCTCTCTAGAAGAGGAGACCCACCACCACGGGTAGAGAGGAGGAGAATACACAACACATTCATCACACCACCGCAGCCACAACACCCATACACTATACACACACCACCCATGCATACACAGCCTCTGTCTAAAAGAGGAGACCCAGCACCCACTCAACCGGGCTCTTGCTCTCTCTCTCTCCATGGTGCACTGTAACCCCATGCATTGATCATTCATAGACACACACACACAGCTGGACATAGACCAAGGAACCATGCACTCTCTCTCTCTCTCGGCTTAGAGAGAGAAAATGTGGTAAGTGGGTGTTCATGGGTGTGGGTTGTGGGTAATAAAAATGTTTTTTTTAACAAAAAAAAAATGTTTATGTTGGGTTCACATAGGATTGTTATAAATGTTTATGATGGGTTCACATGGCTTCTAGATAGAAAATCTGTTTATGTTGGGCCCATGGCCTTCTGGGTTGTTGTGGAATTGGGCCAATTCTGCTATGTTCTTAATCGATGCTTAGTAGATCAAAGTGAACTCACATCTTTGGGCTTGCAAGCTAAGTTATTTTGGGTTGGGCCCATATGATTAAATGGAGATGAAGTGGCAGGATGCGTTTATATGGGCCGGATTGGATTGAAGACACATGGATGTTTGTTAGTTGCAGAATGGCTCGGGGTTTAAAACTTTTATTTTTATTTTGAGTGTTTGTGAGGTTTTATTTTATTTTATTTTTCTCTCCTCTCTCCCTCATTCGGATCTGTAATAATTCAAGTATTGTAATAATTCCCCCACCCCGCTTCTTTCTATCCCATTCTTTAATCGCTTTCCCTAACTATGTGTATGTATATATCTTGACATGTCATGCATATCTCTGCTTTACATCCATGCTCCATGCATAAGATTCGGCTAAATTTACATCTTTATGCTTCAATTGATTATCCCATAATTTTGTGCGCTACCTCATGTTATCGAGATGATTCACATGCCATATTTTAGAAGCCGAATCTTTAGTGCATCTCATGAGTGAATTGCATTAGGATTAGGATTCTGTATATAAGATCATGCATATTTTACTAACTTTGTTTTGTAGCTGTTTGAGGGACGTCGGTTAATCTGTGAGTTTTTATGCTTTAGCATCCCATCTGTGTGTGTTTTTCTTATTATGTTCAGCATCCTACCATGTGGCTATTTACTTAAGTGATAAACTGTTTGAATGCCTGTGGATGAAGGCTTGTTACTTAAATTGGAATGATTCAAAGATTTTATGTTTTAAGCCCACTTTGTAGTGGCAAATTCACAAACTTTAAGCCCACTTTGTCAAGTGACAAATTCAAACCCTTTTCGAAAAACAAACATGAAGTTGAATTGTTCCAATTTGAGCAAACTAGTCTATGCTTGTATGCTTCACATAGTAAATTTTAGGATTTATTCAATAATCAGAACATGAACATATAACGAAAATAAAAAGTCATATCATGGTTTAGTAGAGACCGATCTTTTGATCGGGTGAGCGGGGGTGCTCATTATTGACCTTCCCCTCTCATACCTAAGGTTCTGAGCCAAGCATCTTTGGTTACGACGAACAGTGGCCTTGGCACCGAGTCATGGGTTTCCTAATTTTCCAAAATATTAGGTGGCGACTCTGAGATCTGATGACGCAGTCCATTTTTGACAAAATTGTAATAAAATGGATTTTCAATAAAATTTGCCAAATCTGGACTCTCATCTACGTTTCACATTGCACTCGTGAGACTTGAGATCAAACAGATCTCGAGGTCCGAATCGTTTAACGCGAGTACCCCGGGCATGTTCTGATTTTGGCGACTTCTAACTTGGATTTATGAAACCTTGACTCGAACTTCATAAAATGACTTTTATTTTCAATTATATGTTTATTGCATTGCATGCATTGGTGCACTTAAAGTTCCTGTGTTGCCTAGATACTGGTGGGAGCCCATGCATACTTTTTGTGACACTACACCTATCTCTACGTTACTTTAGAGGCCTTGTGTTGTAACCTTTTGAGATTTGTCAAAAGGGTAGCTTTGCTATCTAGCTCTGCTATCTAAGGTTCTCAGACTCCGAAGAGAGGCTATTTGACTCTTCTGATTTCCTGGGATCTTTATTGGTTATGACCCAAAGGACTCTTTGGTAACGTCACCTTGACTTCAACCCTTAGAGTAGAGCTAACCTCGTACATATAGTGAGCCATAGTACCTTCCAAATTAGGACATGATGCTTTCCCATTGCTAGGATGTATGATACCGCTTGTCTGAATAGTGAAACCCTAGATCATTTCAAGGTAGGACAGGATAACCCTACCCTCCATAGGGGTGTTTGTTCTCTTTGCTGCTATGTGTTATGTGCAATGTATTGGATCTATACAGGGGTTCTCAAATTCAAATGAGTGGTTTAGGTACTTCAACTTAGCACCATTACTTCAAAAACCAAAAAAAAAAAAAAAAAGAAAGAAATAACAAAAACATAAAATCAAAAAAAAAAAAAAACCTCTAGTATCCCACAAAGTCGACCATTGTAAATAAATAGAGCTTGTAGGGGATCTGACCATCTATGTGAATGGGGAGTGACCGCCTGTTGATTGGACGAGTTTTATTTTGAATATTGCGGATGGCCCACACGTTGACTGGCAATTTGAGAATAGTTTTATTCTGAGTTCTAAATTAAGTATTGAGTCTAAGTTTAATTCCACCAAGTTTGTAGAGTTAGAGTCAGGCTCGAGTCAACCTAATGAGTCAAAGTCTGTTGATTTCGATAGTGCTAACCTAGACATTTTTGTCATGTCTAGGTCATCTTTGTCATTTTCTTTTGAGTATGTTGTCAAAAGTTTGTTGTCATTGCTGAGTCACAGTCTCTTTTCAAAAAAAAAAAATTTCAAAAAAAAATATCAAAAAAATGCCATAGAGTCTGCCTACTTTTCTGTGCCTTTAAATCATTGCATTGACCAAAGTTTTTCAAAATTTTTTTGAAAATGCTGATAAAAACAAAGATGAAGAATTACCTCGGGATTTGCAAATTTTGATCAACTGAGAGGAAGAGAGGTGTGCTAAGCCCTTGATGAATGAGATCATTTTTGTTAATGTGGGTACTGAGAAGGATCCTGGCTTGGTCCAAATTGGTTCTATCTTGTCTTCGTAAGAGTACGAGTGATTAGTCACTTTGTGAAAAGATTTCAAAAACTGTTTTTGCGTGGTTCTATGAAGACATGCCTGGAATTGATTATACAGCACAGGGTCCCTCTTGACTTGAGATCCGACCTCCTTAGCTCCTTAGCTTTCAAACCTTGATTCGAAGTATTTCATGATCAATCAAAGTGTAAAGTTTGCATAGCCAAATTGGAAATAGCCCTTGAACTAGAGGCCATGATGTGATTCAAATGGAGGCAGCCCTTCAACTAGGGGCAATAAGGTCGAATATGATTTAGATTGGAAATAGCCCTTGAACTAGGGGCAATGATGTGATCCAGATTGGAAACAGACCTTGAACTCAGGGCAGAGAATGTGATTTCAATTTGAAACAGCCCTTGAACTAGGGGCAAAAGTGTGAGGCTTGCATAACTGAAATGGAGGCAGCCCTTGAACTAGGGGCAATAAGGTACCACCCTTGAGAGGCTCGTTGGGCCGAAAACTCGGAAGGGCGACCCAAGCAAAAGTTAGAGCACAAAAAAAAAATAAAAAAAAAAAAGAAGGAAAAATAAAAAGAAAAATAAAGAGCTCGCAAGGTTGAAAACCCGAAAGGGCGGCTTTGGCAAAAGTTAGAGCGTAAAAGGAGAGTGTCAATACCCGAATGAACCTTAGCCAAAACTATGTAGGGCCTGTGATTCAGATTGGAAACAGCCCTTGAACTAGGGGCAAGAAGGTCAGATGTGATTCATATTTGAAACAGTCCTTGAACTAGAGACAAAAGGTTGGATGTGATCAAAGAGTTAAAACTGAATCGTTTTCCAAAGAAGACCGAACAGAAAGGCAAAACCCAGAATTTGAGAGAATGAATTTTATTATTGAAGGACAGTCGAGTTCCTATCCACTACACTAGGGGCAACACTAGGGGCAAATTCAGACCCAATTAGCCTAGTCTCTACATCATCATATCTACTGGTCAAGTGTAGCAATCGTTCTTATAGATGGCCTAGAGATTTCACATCTAATTAACATGGACAAGCTAAACTGAAACCCTTGAGGGGCTCGCTGGGCGGAAAACCCGGAAGGACGACCCAGGCAAAAGTTGAAGTAGAAAAACAAAAAATAAAAAAAAATGATAAAAAAATGAAAATGAAAAAAAATGATGAAAATGAAAAAAAAAAAAAAAAAAAAGCTCACAAGGTTGAAAACCCGAAAGGGCGGCTTTGGCAAAAGTTAAGCACAAAAGGAGAGTGTCAATACCCGAGTGAACCTTTGTCGGAACTACGATGGCCTAATTCCTATCTTTGGGATACGTAGGTAGCTTCATCTTGAAGTTCGGCCCTAATAATTTTTCAACTCATTCATTTTGTCCATGTTTGATTGGTGTATCTTTAGTCAACTTGGTTGTCCTATCTGTGTTTGATTGGTTTATCTTCGTTCTGCTTAGTTCAGTTGGTTTCGATTCAACTTGGTTCGGTTTGGTCCAGTTCTGCTGTTTCATTCGGTTCGGTTTGGCTTGGTTCGGTTTGCTTGGTTCGGATATCACCATTGATTATCTGGCTTGGGACTATGCACCTCAATGGTTGATTCCATGGTAGTTGAGTAGTGGCCATTTGCAAAAATAGGTTTTGATTAATTTGAATGAAGCTGACTAATTTTTCTCGAAAATTGTTCCATTTTTGCAAAACTTGGACCATTCTTTGGATTTGAAAAGGGAAAATTTTTAGTACTCACAGTTTAGCTTACATGATTTGAAACAGAAAATGGAATAAGTATGCTAATCTAACTCTCATGTTGATCAAAACATTTTTTTTTTATTTTTATTTTTTTACAAAAAAAAATCAATCAAGAGACAAAAAAAGGTCAAGGCAATGAACTAGGGGCATAGTCGAGTTAGAGATTCTGTCTTTTCTACCGCTCGAGTCAACTATTCAGTGTATATAAGTGTGTATTTATACCAGTCAGTGTATTCATACCAATCAGGGTATTCATACCAGTCAGCGTATATAAGTGTGTATTCATGTCAGTCAGTGTATCTATACCAATCAGGGTATTCATACCAGTCAGTGTATATAAGTGTGTTCCTTTTATAACAGTCAGTATATTTATACCAGTTGGTGTATTTATACTAGTCAGTGTATATAAGTGTGTTTGGATCGTTTTGCTTCGTTCTTGTTTCGTTAAGTTATTCTTTGATTCAGGTCAGTATAGAATCAATGTTTAATTCAGAGTTTAAAATTCAATCACTTTCAAATTCAATCAAACAAAAATGTTTTCAAATTCAAAGTGATATGCCAGTCACGCCATTGATATGCAAAAACTAAACTAATTTTATTGCAGTCAGGGGAGGACATCCCCGATTACAGAGACCAAAACAAAAAAAAAAACAAAAACAAAAACAAAGAGAGAGAGAGAGAGAAAGAGAGAGAGAGATGAATCTTTTTCTTCTTTCTTCGCTGGCAGCAGGCCGGCAGCAAAGATTGCAACCAGCTTTATTTGCACATAACTTCATTGCTTGACTTTACCATCAGCTGCCTCGCTTCGTCTTTACTCCTTCGGAGCTTTTGACTCTGCATCGGCCTTGGCAGAGCTTCCAAAGGAGATTATTCCTCGCCGGCCATCAAATTGGTTGTGCGAAGAAACTCCGAATCGAGTCACGGAGGTTGTCAGTCGTTTGAGCTCTTTGTTCTGCTTTTTCAGCGTACTAATTTCTACTCGAGCGTCTTTGTACATACGTTGAAGAAGGGAGAGTTGTGCATGCAACTGATCTACTTCACACATCCTGTTCTGCAGTCGATGGGACAAGTTGGAGACCGCTGTCACGGTCTCCACACATGACCTCAGTGTATACGAGTTTGCTTCGATGTCAAACTGTGCCGCCATAATTTGTTCAACTGACATCGCTGGAAAGTTGAAAACAGGAGAAGGAGGAGGAGCCCGTGGTTGAGGTTCAGGGGAGTCAGAATTGGTCATCTCTATCGTGGACTCATTCAGGTTTGGAAAAAGAGTGAGAGAACCGTGTGAAGAGGCCATGGCAGAGAAGAGTAATGCAAAAGAAAGAGGTTGCAGAGTGGTGGCAGAGAAAGTTTGCAGACTTTTGCTCTGCCTCTCTCTTTCGCAGGCCTCAACTTAAGAAGATGATGAAGCCAAAGAAGAAGACAAAGAGGGAGGAAGGCACGAGACGATATTTGACAATCGGGGCAAGATTGGATAGCCTGTCGGTCAGGCGCCGCGATTGTTGAAATCGCGCAACAGACACGATGCTCGAAGAAGATGAAGGAAGAGAGAGTGAGACAAAAATAAGAGAGGCGGGAAAGTTGTATATATATATATGTATATGTATTGTATATCTATGTATTATATACATTTGTTTGAACATTTGGGTCACAGGTGTAGATTGGGTTCAGTGGTTTGGCCCAGTGGTTGAAGAGTGAGAAGCTGAGCCTGAGGTAAGGGGTTCGAACCCCACATCGAGTGTTTCTTTTGGTTTGTTTTGATTTTGTGTGTATATGTCTCGTATATGTATATATATTTGTCTACATATCTTGTCACAAGAGTAGCGTGGTTCATTGGTCGAGAACTCAAAGACCAAGCCAAAGGTCAGGGGTTCGAAACCCCATATCCCCACATCTATGCATTTTGTGTTTTTCCTTTCTTGTTGCGTGTTTTGCGTACGTGTGCTGACGTCAGCAAACAGAATGTGCCTTCTCAGTAACGGCATCTTCCCACTGACGGTTGCAAACAGCATATTCTATGGCTGTGTATATATCCATATATATTTGTGTATATGTTCGTATATGTCTGTGTTGTATATACCTGTATGTATACTGTATATGTCTGTGTATATATCTGTATATATCAGTCTCTATGTTGTCTGTATATGAAAAAATGTATACCGTATCTGTGTATTTTTGTCTGTGTATGAACATATGTATACCGCATATGCATGTCTGTGTATATTGTTGTATTTGTATGTATTTTGTCTATACATGGTATATGTATATGGTATTTGGTTCGAACATACAATTCCTTCTTTCATCCTATGCATCTATCGCACAATAATCTCACATCATGCACCTACCACATAAATATCAATTTCAATCGCCCTGCTTTGGGCACCGCACTGCTTTGTGCATCAATCGCCTTGCTTTGGGCACCACACTGCTTTGTGCATCAATAGCCCTACTTTGGGCACTGCACTGCTTTGTGCATCAATAGCCCTGCTTTGGGCACCGTACTGCTTTGTGCATCAATCGCCCTGCTTTGGGCACCGCACTACTTTGTGCATCAATTTCAATAGCCCTGCTTTGGGCACCGCACTGCTTTGTGCATCAATTTCAATCACCCTGCTTTGGGTACCGCACTGCTTTGTGCATCAATTTCAATCGCACTACCTTGCGCATCACACTATCTTGTACACTCTCCCGGTCTAGGAGACCTTAAATCATACGGGGTCTAGGAGACCTTAAATCCTCTAAAGGTGCAATTCCTTTGGTGTTTGTCGTGCCCGAACAACTTCAGGCGGTTTGGTATAGCCACTTGCCTGTGTTTGCAATAAGTTCCTAGGAGACCAACTGCGACGGTGGAAACTAGAGTTCGAATGGCCAAGGCCTAGAACACAAAAGGTTCGGAATTTTCGAGACTAAAGTCTGGTTTAAATACCCAGGGGTGTATCCCCGGCTTGAAATCTATATGGAAGCCCCATAGGTTGAGGTAACGTGTATGCGCCTCAATTCTGGATACTGAACCAACCTAATCTGTCACCCCGTCAGAGAATAGGGAAAGTTGTGAATATGATCATGAAGAAAAGCGACATCCGTGGCTTCTACCATAACTTCTTCCACTCGCTTGAGATGCGTTTGGACTTCGATATCCACCTTTACTCCTTTCACATGAAACGTGTTAGGATGTGACGTTTACCCTGGTTAAAACCTTCCATCTCTCCGTATGAAATACGTTGAGATATGCCTGTTGGTTACACCATTGTCTTTCTCCTTGGTTAAAACCTTCACTCTCTCCGTATGAAATACGTTGAGATATGCCTGTTGGTTACACCATTGTCATTCTCCTTGGTTAAAACATTCCCTCTCTCCGTATGAAATACGTTGAGATACGCCTGTTGGTTACACCATTGTCTTTCTCCTTGGTTAAAACCTTTTCTCTCTCCGTATGAAATACGTTGAGATACGACTGCTGGTTACACCATTGTCTTTCTCCCTGGTTAAAACCTTCCCTCTCTCCGTATGAAATACGTTGAGATATGCCTGTTGGTTACACCATTGTCTTTCTCCCTAGTTAAAACCTTCCTTCTCTCCGTATGAAATACGTTGAGATATGCATATTGGTTACACCATTGTCATTCTCCTTGGTTAAAACCTTCCCTCTGTCCGTATGAAATACGTTGAGATACGCCTGTTGGTTACACAATTGTCTTTCTCCTTGGTTAAAACCTTCCCTCTCTCCGTATGAAATACGTTGAGATACGACTGTTGGTTACACCATTGTCTTTCTCCTTGGTTAAAACATTCCCTCTCTCCGTATGAAATACGTTGAGATATGCCTGTTGGTTACACCATTGTCTTTCTCCTTGGTTAAAACCTTCCCTCTCTCCGTATGAAATACGTTGAAATATGCCTGTTGGTTACACCATTGTCATTCTCCTTGGTTAAAACCTTCCCTCTCTCCGTATGAAATACATTGAGATACGCCTGTTGGTTACACCATTGTCATTTTCTTTGGTTAAAACCTTCCCCCTCACTGTATAAAATATGGTTAGGTACACATGTTGATTACACTATTGATTTTTTACCTGGTTAAAACCTTCCCCCTCTCCGTATTAAATACGGTTAGGTATGCCAGTTGGTTACACCACCCTTCCTCTTCTTGCGTGAAATGCGTTTGGATTGAAAATCGGTTAAAAACAGCAGGTGCGCCTATCTATTTATACCACATCGGTTAAAATACAGTCAGGTGCGCCTGTCTGTTTACACCACCTCGGTTAAAAACATCAAGTGCGCCTGTTGTTTACACCATCTTTCCTCCTTTTGCGTGAGACGTGTTTGGTTGTTGATTACTTTTAGTTGAGGTCAACCCTCTCTTGCATGATCATAAATTTTTCAAAAACAACCGACTTCGTGAAGCGTGTAAGTCCAACTTTCAAATTGCATTTTGAGCATGTCACTAGTATTCTGCCCCCGAACTACGCTGGTTTGATTCCTTGTAAAGGGATACGTAGGCAACCTTCGGGTTCAACCACTTGCATTACATCTGGTTTGCACTTGCATTACATCTGATTTGTTTGTCCAAGTCTTACGGCCTTGTCAAAAGGGTCGTCTTTGGGCTTTGACATTCACTCACGTCATTTCATGACTTCGAGCTCTGTCAAAGAGGGGCAACTGTAGACACCCCATTTTGACCGGCCCTAAGACTTGGGCATTTTATTTTGACCACCCTCACCAGAAAAATCAAATTGAAATTTTAAATCCCGAAACTCACCCATTTTGGTCAAACTAAAATATTTTTGTTTGAATTTATAATTTTGTATAATTTTATATAATTTTGTGTGTTTGTACAAATTTTTTAGGTGTGTTTATATAAATTGACATGTGATATTTGATAAAAAATAATAAAAATAAAAAAAAGAAAAAATAGAAAATAAAAAAAAAAGAAAAAGAAAGGTGATGGGCGGCGGTGGATAATATTTTTTAGTATGATTATGATGATGTTTTGGTGAGTGAGGGATATAAGGCATCTTAAAAAAATAAAAAATAAAAAACATCTGTGTAAAGGACAATACACTGCACATATTCGGTGGACAAACAAAAAATAAAAAAAAAAAAGAGATAAGAAAAAGGAGTGGGTGGGGTGGTTGGTTTAAATAATCATATCTCTCTCACAAAGGGGGTTTTTTGAATTGATTTTAAAAGGATATTTTTGGGCCTTACAGAGGGGCTCTCTCGAGAGAAAAGAGGAACTCAACTTCATTTTCTCTGGGGAGTGATACAAGAAAAGATATCAATCTTTCTCTCCCTCTCGGGTGGGAGGGGGAGAGCATTTCTTTGAAGCAAAATATGTACACACATACATGGGGGCTCTCTCTCTCGGCTGGAGGGGAGGAGGAGGAGAGAGACACACGGTTGATACAGGGGAGGAGACCCAAAACACCACTCAAAGGGAGAGAGCTCACGGACGGGACACACACACACAGAACACATCACACACAGCAGCTGACACCTCTCACACACCCACACACCCACACACCCACACACAAGCACAGACCTCTCTATCACCCACGGCTCTCACACAGACCCAGCACACACACACCTCTCTCTCACTCACTCTCCAAACACGGCACCATTCTCACGGGTACACACACTCAATACACACACACACTGATACACGCTGAACACAGCACACACAGAGGAAGCACCCACTCAATCTCTCTTCCTCTCACTCTCGGCATCAACCTGATAGACACCCACATCATACACAGCAGCACCCATGCACACCCAGATGCACACAGAGGCAGATTAACACAAACACACAGCACACGACCACTCTCTCTCTCTGCACCTGATCTCTCTCTCTCGATCCCTCACGGCAACAGCAACCCAGCTGCACACACTCTCTTTCTCGCTCTCTTTCGGCAACTCACAGATAGGTCACCACACGAGACCCATGCATGACACACACCCACACGATGCACAGGGGGTTGCACGGGCTCTCTCTCTCTCTAGAAGAGGAGACCCACCACCACGGGTAGAGAGGAGGAGAATACACAACACATTCATCACACCACCGCAGCCACAACATCCATACACTATACACACACACCACCCATGCATACACAGCCTCTCTCTCTCTAAAAGAGGAGACCCAGCACCCACTCAACCGGGCTCTTGCTCTCTCTCTCTCCATGGTGCACTGTAACCGCATGCATTGATCATTCACAGACACACACACACAGCTGGACATAGACCAAGGAACCATGCACTCTCTCTCTCTCTCTGCTTAGAGAGAGAAAAGGTGGTAAGTGGGTGTTCATGGGTGTGGGTTGTGGGTAATAAAAATGTTTTTTTTAACAAAAAAACAAAATGTTTATGTTGGGTTCACATAGGATTGTTATAAATGTTTATGATGGGTTCACATGGCTTCTAGATAGAAAATCTGCTTATGTTGGGCCCATGGCCTTTTGGGTTGTTGTGGAATTGGGCCAATTCTGCTATGTTCCTAATAAATGCTTAGTAGATCAAAGTGAACTCACATCTTTGGGCTTGCAAGCTAAGTTATTTTGGGTTGGGCCCATATGATTAAATGGAGATGAAGTGGCAGGATGCGTTTATATGGGCTGGATTGAATTGAAGACACATGGATGTTTGTTAGTTGCAGAATGGTTCGGGGTTTAAAACTTTTATTTTTATTTTGAGTGTTTGTGAGGTTTTATTTTATTTTGTTTTTCTCTCCTCTCTCCCTCATTCGGATCTATAATAATTCAAGTATTGTAATAATTCCCCCACCCCGCTTCTTTCTATCTCATTCTTTAATCGATTTCCCTAACTGTGTATATGTATATATCTTGACATGTCATGCATATCTCTGCTTTACATCCATGCTCCATGCATAAGATTCGCCTAAATTTACATCTTTATGCTTCAATTGATTATCCCATAATTTTGTGCGCTATCTCATGTTATCGAGATGATTCACATGCCATATTTTAGAAGTCGAATCTTTAGTGCATCTCATGAGTGAATTGCATTAGGATTCTGTATATAAGATCATACATATTTTACTAACTTTGTTTTGTAGCTGTTCGAGGGACGTCGGTTAATCTGTGAGTTTTTATGCTTTAGCATCCCATCTGTATGTGTTTTTCTTATTATGTTCAGCATCATACCATGTGGCTATTTACTTAAGTGATAAATTGTTTGAATGCCTGTGGATGAAGGCTTGTTACTTAAATTAGAATGATTCAAAGATTGTATGTTTTAAGCCCACTTTGTAGTGGCAAATTCACAAACTTTAAGCCCACTTTGTCAAGTGGCAAATTCAAACAATTTTCGAAAAACAAACATGAAGTTGAATTGTTCCAATTTGAGCAAACTAGTCTATACTTGTATGCTTCACATAGTAAATTTTAGGATTTATTCAATAATCAGAACATGAACATATAACGAAAATAAAAAGTCATATCATGGTTTAGTAGAGGCCGATCTTTTGATCGGGTGAGCGGGGGTGCTCATTATTGACCTTCCCCTCTCATACCTAAGGTTCCGAGCCAAGCATCTTTGGTTACGACGAACAGTAGCCTTGGCACCGAGTCATGGGTTTTCTAATTTCCCAAAATATTAGGTAGCGACTCTGAGATCTGATGACGCAGTCCATTTTTGACAAAATTGTAATAAAATGGATTTTCAATAAAATTTGCCAAATCTGGACTCTCATCTACGTTTCACATTGCACTCGTGAGACTTGAGATCAAAGAGATCTCGGGGGTCCGAACTGTTTAACGCGCGCGGGTACCCCCCGGGCATGTTACAATATACCTCTCACACCTAACACCGAGAAGTGAAAGGAGGATGAAACGGTACAGCTGTAGTCCAAATCTAAGGGCTGTGTTCCTAACATAGCAGAGCCCATGACCGGTCAGCCTTTTGGCCAGCTTTTGAGCAAGCCGCCAGCAAACCATCTAGGAGTCGCAGTTGGCAAACATAATGACTTAAGCGCACTAATGCAAATGCAATGCAAAAAACATATAAATGTAGACTAAATTTCACACCATGAAGTTCGAGTCAAGGTCTCTAAACCTCCCTAACAAAGTCGCTGGAAACTATAGCTTGCTTTTCGTGCTCCTTTCAGATATGACTAGCCCTACAGTTCGGACTCCCATGGTTTTGAATCTGATTCCACAAGTGCAAAGTGAAATAGATAAACACAACTAAGTTCAAATCCGGCAATTCTTTTGAAAAATCGATTTTGAATAAAAAATGCCAAAAATAGACTACTTTTGCCAAATTATAGAGTCGCAACCTAAATATTGCTTTTTTCAAATTTAGAAAACCCGAGACTCGTGCCAAAGGCCACTTATCCATCATCACCAAAGTGTCTCATCTCGGGAACTTAGGTACGAATGGGGAAGGCCATGAATTGAGTACCCTATTTGCCTAATCAAAGATTGGCCTCTATTAATCATAATGTGATTCTTATTTACATTATAAGCTCTTGTTCCGATTATTAGGGTAATTTTACTATGTGATGCACACAAGTATAGAATAATTTGCAAAAATTGAAACACTTTGAGTTCATGTTTGTCTGAAAAATGGTTTCAATACGTATCACTTAAAAAAATGGGCTCATATGTACATTAAGCAAATTATCCCAATTTAAGCAATTAGCCTTCATCCACAAGCATTCAAACAGTTATATCAATTAAACACTTAACCTCATGGAATATGCTTGACGTGGCAACAATCGCACGCATGCTATATGCTAAAGCAATAAGTGCTCACCTCGTACTCCAAGGCAAGCCAAAAGAAGCAAAAGAGTTAGAAAAAATGCATGATCCTACGGATGCAAAATGACTAATGCAACACATGTAATATGCAATTAATATGCTCGGCTATCAGCATGACATGTGAATCACTTTGATAACATGCAGTTTAAGCACATTTTCAAAGAAGCAATAAACGACATTGCTTATTAGAATGATGCGCTAAGCCTAATGCATGCAAGACAAATGAATGCTTTATACATGGGAAATGTTAAACAAAATATGATGCTTTAAACTATCCATCATAAGCGGGTAAATAAAAGGGAGAAAGAAATAGGATTTGGAAGACATACGCATTATTACAAGTTTGCCCTCGCACAGGAGAGTCTGAATGAATGAATTAGCTAAGCTAGCTAACTACCTCTAATTTAACTAACTATTCTAGCTAATTAAATAATTACGACATAAAATTAATTAATCTAATTAATTACAACACAAAATTAATTAGTTATTCTAACTGAGCATTTAAATATTACAAGTCCGTAAGTTCACGGTCCTTGAGAAATGAGGGAATGGCTTATGCATGAACATGATTTGCTCCCCCAAAAATGCCTTTGTACTGTTTTGCACCTCAGCCTCTGCTTTGCTTTGTGGAAAAAATGGTATTGCCTAGCTGAAAAAAGTGAGAAATACAAGGGAAAAGGCCGAGGAAGCGAGGTTCAAAGAAGGGTAGTCAACCCCTCTACCTTTGATGGCCTTAAACCATAAATTTCAGCCCATAAATATAGGTGAAAATAGTATAAAAATAGCAAGAAAGGATGGGAAAGAAGTAGTGTAAAGGAGCTAGGATGTAAACCTCTTGAAGATGAGTGATCCTTTGAATTACAAACCACAAATTTTACATTCTCAAGAGCTAAAATGCAAGCTTAAACACCTCAACAAATAACCCTCAAGATTTCGTTTAGAGTGTCTAGGCAAAGGGTATAGAAGTTGCAAGGGTGAAAGAGAAATGTAGAGAGAGAAATATTTTTTAAAACTTTGCTCTAAAAATTTTTCTAACCCTAATTTTTGAGAGGGAGTCATCTATATATATAGAAATATATAAGACTATCTTGAAAATATCCATACAGACAAAGCTGGTGCAGTGCATGCATTTGTGGAGACAGCTAGCACAACTGGCAAAAAGATTGAGTTTTAACACAAGTGGCCGGCAAGCCACTAATAATGGGCGGCTGTACACTAATAGTGGACAGCAGGCCACTAGTGGGTCTGTAACCCCCTGGATGGTCAAGCTTGAAAAATTGCTATTTTGGTCCAAAAACAAAGCACAAGGTTTGTAGGTTTCTGAGGCTCAAAACTGAGGTTTTTTGCTAAGGAACTCGAACATTTGGAAAAGCGTGTAGATTCATCATCGAGTGATTAATCGACGGCGCCCAAGTCTTAAGGGCGGTAAAAAATGGGGTGTTTACAGTAGGTTACACGCTATAAGCTATTTGATTTGTCTGCTCTATCTGTCTGCTTTCGGAGCCATCTGTGAGTAATAACTTAGTAAAGCTATGTTTAACTTTATTTATTTTCTGTATGATGATATAAGATCTGTTTTTTGAAATGTTAAGTTCTATACAATGAATGATTGTCCAATTCTAACAATATATTTATGGCATCTTTAGCATCATATGATATCTGTTAGCTATTACCTAGTATCAAAGGTTCCATAATGGAACTTAATATGTCTGTTATCTATTACCTGTATCGGAGGCTCAATTATGGAGCTCAGCATATCTGTTTTTTGTTATCTAGATCCGGAAGTTCTTTTATGGAACTGGTTGTACATAACCACCATCTGTTTTGTATCTGTCTGTATTTGATCTCTGTCTGTTCTATTAATGCTAATGGATGTATTACGTATGATTAAGAACAAACTCTGATATGAATATGAATCTGTTTTTGATATGAACTCTGATTTCCGAATCTGATATGGGACATCATTTAATTAAAACCCTTTACTCTGTTATTATTCACTACGCTTCCGCTTACTATTTATATTATATATGTAGGTGATCAGGCACGTGACCAGGCTCAATGATGATCGCCTAGAGCTTGTTTTGTCGACCAACCCTTGTGCCTCCCGAGGAGGTTCTGAAAGTCATGTGGTCATGTTTTGTGAATGTATAAGACTTGTTTTCTTTTGGTATATGAACCAGTTTTCTATTTATCTATACTTTGGCTAAGTCCCCTTTTGACTTTGTTTGTGTAAATGGGTGACGTAAGGTTCCCATATCTATGACGTCACATGTACATATATAAGTTTTTTTTTTTTTTTTTTCAAAATTCTATCCCATGTACATCAGCACAGCTCAATAGATTATGTATGCTTATATATTTTACTTCTGTAACCCCTTAATATGTGATAAACTGTTCAGAGGCCTTTGGTAATCCAAGAATTACTGGTTTTAACGATGCAAAACCTATAGAGTGGGTTTGGGTCGTGACAATAATAATAGCCCAAGTGGAAAAAAGTCCAAGGAATATTGGATCTACAATTCTAATCCAATTTGAATAGGGCTAGTTTCAAAAAGAATAGGGCTAGTTTCAAAACCATGAACAAACTTTTAGGCCCTTAAACACACACAAATGAAGAGAGAGAGGGAGATATAGAGATATATATATATATATCAGATATATATGTGTATTAGGTCTGGATTTGATGAACCAAAAACAAGGAGAGGGTTTGTTGCCTTATATAGACCATCCAAGGTGCTAAGCTTCCAAGACAAGCTAATTAAAAGGATCAAGGTTTCTTCAAGAAGCCAAGGCAAAGGGGTCAAGGCTTCCTGAGGAAGTTGAGGCAGGGTTCAAGCTTCTTGAGGAAGCTAAGACAAAAGGTCAAGCTTTCTCAAGAAGCTTGACCAAAAGAGTGCAAAAGGGGCAAAACAGCCACAGAATTGCACGGGGGCAGGTCTTGTGCATTCCAGCTGGCATGCACCATGCCTGAAAAAGGCAAAAAGGTGGTATCGGCCAGAAAAGGAGGCCATCGGCCAAACAGATGGCCGGCCGGCTACACCAAAGGCCGACCGGCCAATGGTATACTTTACCAATGGCCGGTAGCAAGAGGACACGGCCGGTGGCCTTAAGCTAGGGCCGGTGGGTGCCAGGGGTAGCTAACAAGCTACTCTCTACCCTCAGAAACAAAAACACAAGTGCTTGGTGCAAAACCAAACACAGAACAGTCGAGTTGAGAGATCCTGAAGCAAGGCGCATAGCCGAGACCTCCGGGAACTCAAAACGAAACACGAACATGGGTAATCACCAAGTGCTGCAGCAGTGACGTCCAAGTCTTAAGGATGGTGAAAAATGGGGTGTCTACAGTTGCCCCTCTTTGACAGAACTCGAAAGTCATAACAATGACGGGAATGATTGTCAAAGTCCAGAGACGACCCATTTTTGACAAGGCCGAAGACTTGGACAAAGCATACATGCTGCAGACAAAGATATGTGCCAGAAGGCAGGGGCAAAATGCAACCGACAATGCAAGAAGCCGAGCATAACTTATGATCATGCAATGAAAGTTGTAACGAAGCACAACAATGCAACAGTTTTAAGCTAGCATACACCGAACTACACTACAATGCAGTGAGTATGTAAGAGAATCATGTAATTCTCACTATGTTTCACACGGAGAATACAATACTGTGCGGTTAAATGCAGTCGTGCGACTTCAAATGAACCGTACATACAATATCGTGCCTGAAAAAGAAAGAAAACTTAATAGGTACAATATTGTTAGCAACATGCACATTAATGCAATTGAAAGTGCGTGACAACGCAAAACAAGTGGGAAGCATAGCAATGCTATGAAGGCACAAACACATGTAAGTAAAGAACACGGGACAACGTGCGCAATGTGTGAAGATGTAGACACATGTAAGTAAAGTATACGCGATAACGTATATAATGTGTATAAAAGGAAACTTGAACACATGTAAGTAAAGCAATGCACGCATGCAAGCAATGTGTATAGAAACTTGAACACATGTGAGTAAAGCAATGCACGTATGCAAGCAATATGTATAGAAACTTGAACACATGGTAAAGACAAGTTACTCATGATGTTGAAATTCAAAGCACTACAACACAGTATAGTTGAAGCGACTTGTGGAGTTCACAAGATACAAAAAGGATATGGGAAGGGGCATTCCTCGCACGTACGAAGCATCGATGGAAGAAGACACGGCCTGAGGTCAACTCGAAAGCCTACCAATGTTCCGAAAAAAAATGCACTTCCTTGTACCGTCTTGAGTAATGAAGGTGCCACACCAAACAATTGACCCGAACAAGGGCGCGAGAGGTGCATCGACCGCAAGGGGAGGTTACCGGTATCAACCCCGATACTCTGTTGCCCTACTCTCTTTTGCTTTACTTTCCTTTTTACTGGTAGTTTAAGCACATTGCACTGCCTCAGGCAAGTTTTATATTTTTCAACATAGTGTACACTTTGCAAAATACATGATGGAACTGAAACAGCTATTTTGTTTAAAAGGTGTTACATTTGTATGCTTTATGCATCGCATCGCATGACATCACATAACAATGTGAATGAAGTTAAAATAATTCGTTTGAAAATGGAGCACTTGCATCGTAATAATCAGGTAGTGAACTGACTTACAACTCGATAAGCAAAACAGAGAGACTCGATAAAACCAACCAAGTGCGAGTATAACTCGATAAACAAATCAAAGACTTAAAGAGGGTGCAATACAACTCGATAAGCAAATGTACAACAACTCGATAAGCAAAAGGGTGTGACCCGGCAAGAATCGATCACCGGAGGGCATCGGTAGAGGTTCTAACCACAATCCCTTAGCATGTTCAACTCATAAACAGCTTATGGAACAAGAAGGAAGGCCACCGGCCAAAGGTAAAGGCCATCGGCCATGAGAAATGGACATCGGCTAAAAATGGTAGTCGGTCGGCACTACATTTGGCCTGCTAGCCATAAATTGCCAGAACCAGCATAATGCTGACATCTGTCTTCCACTCAACCTTATCTTCTACAAAAGGCCTCAGCTTCGTGGTTCTTCTCAATTCAACACGAATTTGTTCCCAATGGAAGAGTTTCTTACCCAAAATCTCATAACTTGGATTAACAACTTGGATGGCTCGGAAAAGCTGAATTTCCAGGGCTTCAGCATAAACGCACTATTCACTTTGAGTTATACTCCGCTGCACCTCCCGTTTCTCCATGCCGCGGCAAGGTTTTGGAATCCGGTAACACATGTCTTTAGTTTTGGCGGGCAAGAGGTATGTCCTTCCTTCGAAGATTTCCAAGCTCTAATGGAATCTGCACGCAACGAGGAGATCTTACCCCAGCTTAATTTTGGCCATGCCCGAACCTTAGGGCGAATGTGTGGACTCACTATGTATGACGCTCGGTCTCTGGTTTGTGACAGAATGCTGGATATTCCGAGTTTGATTTGCCGTTTTTTCGATGCCGATGACCGCGGTGACCATCATTGGCAAGGCTTCCGGCGACATGCCCTCTGTTTGTGCATGCTATCTCATTTTCTATTTGCCTCAGGCTCCGGAGGATCTAGCGTTTGATTGATCGAGGCTACCCAAGGCTTGAAGGAGGGCAAGAGTTGCATTGCTACGACTCTGGCTGAGACGTTGATGGGCTTGGACTCCTTCTAGCACCGAGAGACAATCAGATTTGCGGGGAGTCCACTACTGCTGCAGGTAATGTTTCTCATCCAATCTCACATATGTATTGCTCACGTCACTCAGCCCTCAAGCTCGGCTTTTCTCACAAAACCCTTTTCTCACCTTTTCTCTCATCGTACCTCTCTCTATTCTTTATTCTCTCATTTTTCATCCCTTCCCAAGTGTGGATGATGGACAAGTTGCAGGTTGTGGACTCTTGCCCAGCATACTCAGCTCTCGGTTATTTCTTCAGGCAACGTCTGGTTGATGCCCTCGATGAAGGTTGGTGGTTCGACTGGATGTGCAGCTTGTCCGCAGACCGCATTGCTTGGCGGTGCCCTTGGCTTAACCTACTGGCGATGGGCTACAGCATGTCCTGGCAGACTGGGATTCAGTTGATTGGCTTTACTCACTGCATGTTCTATTTCCCATTCGGTTAACGCCTTGGTTAAATATGATCGACCTTGCCTGCAGAGGGGATAGAATATCCAGCCGCCTTTCTGTTCCGAGGCGCGCAACTTGTTTGGCAGGCCGCAGCGTGGGGGACAAGAGAGCTCCTGGCCCCTGCTCCCACTTTCAGTTGCACTTTGTCTGATGAGTGCATAGATCGGGCCTAGCTTGGCATCAGAGGCTTTGACCAGCTCTGGGAGGGGGCGCAGGAATATCTAACTTATCTATGCCCCAGATTTATTGCTTTATTAGTACTTCCAAGTTTTCTTTATGAATGTAATAAAAAGCAACTTCAATTTGTATGCAAGAGCAGGAGAACTCTGTATTGAAATCAATGAAATTGAAGGTTGTGGTACTAAAAATTTTCCGTTTTGGTCCAGAAATGGTCTTAGTTGTAAAAAGATTTATTTGAACAAAGTCAACTTCTATTAAAACTTTTCAAAACTATTTTCAATATGGATCAGAACTGGACACGCCTGAGATCTATCACTGGGATGCACAACCTCGGATTCCAGCAACTGGAAAGTTGCCCCTAGTTTAAGTAGCACTGTACCGGAGATTACAACCGAAGCTCTTGAATACTGAATAGACAAAGATGACCAAGCTGATCAAGTGGACAAAGTTGATCGGGAAAAAGTTGATGGCTAGACTTCAGGATGAAGTTGCCTACGTATCCCAAAGATGGGAATCAAGCCTACGTAGTTCGACTTGGGTTCACTCGAGTATTTTCACTCTCCTTTTGCGCTTTTACTTTTGCCAAGGCCGCCCTTTGTGGGTTTTCAACCTTGCGAGCTCAGTTTTTATAATTTCAAATTTTTAGTGCTCTAACTTTTGCCTAGGTCGCCCTTTCGGGTTTTCGGCCTAGCGAGCCTCTCAGGGGTAATATTTCTTCAGCTTGTCCATGTTGATCGGTTGTGAGAACTCTAGGCCATCTAGGTCCATCAAAACCACAGCTCCACCCGACCAAATAGACTTAATGTTGTAGGGACCAGTCCAATTGGGTCTAAACTTGCCCCTTGGGTCGTGGATGGGGGCTCGGTTGTCCTTGAGTACCAAATCTCCTTCCTTTAGATTCCTGGACTTAACTTTCTTGTTGAAAGCCTGGGCAATTTTGCGCTAATAACCTTGAACATGGTACAGTGCTTTCAATCTCCTCTCGTCAAAGAGCATGAGTTCCTCAAATCTGCTCTGCTGCCAATCTGCTTCGGCTATCTGGCACTCAGCCAACACTCGCAAAGACGGAACCTCAATTTCGATAGGTAGAACGGTCTCCATCCCATAAACCAATGAATACGGAGTCGCCCCGGTAGAAGTTCTAATTGAAGTCCAGTAGCCCCACAGAGCAAACGGCAACTTATCTGGCCAGTCCCGATAGGTTTCTACCATTTTCCGCAGTATGTGCTTGATGTTCTTGTTGGCGGCCTCAACCGCTCCATTGGTCTGCAGCCGGTATGTGGATGACTTATGAAAAGCCACATTGTATTTCTCCAGCAAGTCAATCACTTCTTTCTTGAAATGGAAACCGTTATCTGAAATTATCTCATTTGGGACTCCGTAACGACAGATGATGTTGTTTCTAATGAACTTTGCGACATGTGAAGCCTTCAACACTGCATAAGATTGGGCCTCGACTCACTTTGTAAAGTAATCTATCGCGACCAGGATGAATTCATGCCCATTCGACCCGTTCGGAGTAACAGCCCCGATCACATCGATTTCCCAAACTGAAAATGGCCATGGCGAAGTCATGTTGTACAGTTTCGGCGGCGGGATGTTCATGCGGTTTGCATAGATCTAACATTTGTGGCATCGCCGAACAAAGCCAATACAATCCTCCTCCATGGTAGACCAGTAGAAACCCTGTCTGAGGATTTTCCGAGCCAACATTACCCCGTTTATATGTGCACCACATTCTCCTCCATGGATGGCCTCCATCAGGCGCTTCGATTCTTCAACTTCTACACATAGCTTATGCATTCCCAGATGACCTCTCTTATACAACTTACCCCCATAGATGACGAACTGAATAGCCATTTTTCTTATTGCCCTTTTATCCTTGGCATTTGCCCCTGGTGGATATGTCTCTTTCTCCAGGAAGTTTCAAATGTCGTAATACCAGGGGTTGTCATCCTGAGCCTCATCTATAGTAGCAATTGATTCATACGCTGGCATGAACTTCTGGTCAATGATGACTGGACGTATCTGGATTCCAAACAGGATGTCTATCATGGAAGATAGAGTTACTAGTGAATCTGTGAACCTGTTGTTCTCTCTTGCTAGATGAGCAAAGTTTAGCTTCTCAAACCGAGGAATTAACAAATCCAAGGCCTGGTGGTACATTATCATCTTTTCTTCCTTGACTTTCCAGTCTCCTTTTGCTTGAGATACAACAAGGTTGGAGTCCCCAATGACGTCCAGCCGTTTTGCCTCTAGTTCTAGGTCTGCTTCTAGACCAGCAATGAATGCTTCATATTCTGTTTCGTTGTTCGAGACTTTGAACTGGAGTTTGAATGCTAGAGGGATACGAGAATTGTCAGGTGCTATCAACAACACTCCTATCTCATATCCGTACTGGTTTGACGCTCCGTCAAAGTGCATCGTCCAAGTTTCATCTTCGATGTACAAAATGGCCTCATCTGGAAATAAGTACTCAACAGCTTCACCCCCTTCCACTGGATGATCGGCCAAGAATTCTGCTACTGCTCTTCCCTTGACTGACTTACGTGTCACATATTTCAGATAGAATTCGGAAAGCAACAGCAACCAACGAGCTAGTCTACTCGTAAGTGCCGGTTTCTCAAAAAGATATTTGATGGGATTCAGTCGTGAAACCAACATTACGGAGTGAGCTAACAAGTAGTGCGCGACTTCACAGTTGCCCATACCAAGGCTAAGCAAGCCTTCTCCAACGATTATGTAACGAGTTTCATATTCCAACATCTTCTTGCTCAAATAGTAGATGGCCCTTTCCACCTTGTCTTGATTCTTCTTGCGAGCATACTGACCCATTGTAGTTTTGATCCGAAAGGTACAATATCAACGGTCTCCCGACTCTGGCGGTGACAACCTGAAGGGTTCTGTAAGTATTCCTTGATTTGTTCAAAAGCAGCTTGGCATTAGTCGTCCCATTGGAATTTCTTTCCTTTCTTCAGGAGACCAAAAAGTGGTTTACAAGTCAAGGTTAATTTTGAGATAAACCGTCTTATGAATTGCACTTTACCCAGAAAGCCTCACACCTCCTTTTCAGTCATTGGTGGTGGCATTTCTAAGATGGCCTTGATTTTGGAAGGGTCGACTTCGATGCCCCTTTGTGTAATCAGAAACCCTAGCATTTTCCCTGCTGTAACACCGAATGTACACTTCTGAGGATTCAACTGCAACCAAAATTCTCTAATCCTTTGAAAGAACTTTTGCAAGGCGGTATAGTAGCCCTCTCTTTCTTTGGACTTGACAATCATGTCGTCCACGTACACCTCAACCCCTTTGTGGATCATGTCATGTAATATCGTGGTTGCGGCCCGTTGATATGTAGCTCCAGCGTTCTTTAATCCAAATGGCATCACTCTGTAACAGTAGGTCCCCCACGGGGTTGTCACGACCTGAACCCGCCCTTATGGGTTAAGGCCATAACCGGCCAGTAATCACGAGAATACCTACAGCCTCAAACCAAATAAGACAAGAATCATCAGAGTAAAAGGGGCCAAACGGAAGCAAAATTTAAAACTTTGTCCATAGAGCTGTGCTTATATGCACGTCATAACATTCCAGACACAAATATGTTAACAACTCACATCAGAAAATATAGTAACAAAAGGTTCTGTACAGACAGGATCATTATTCTAAGTCACCCCGTCAAAACTGTACATAACAGATACAGAGTCCTCGCCAACATGACAAAATATAAATACCAAACAAAAGGGCGAAGACGAGTCTCGTGCGTGAGACGTAGGGGCTGACTCTCAAAACACAGTTTTCTGCTGGCTTCACTGGAATTTAGTGCGGACCTCTCTTAGTTCACCTACAAACACATGAATGAGTGTGAGCGAAAGCCCAGTGAATAATGTCAAATAAGAAGATACAACAATATGTAGAACAACATATTCCGAACGGCTTTGGACCCAATTCATATTTCTGTTTCACATATATATATATATACAACTTAAGTCAAGTGACTGTGGTTCCAAACATACTGGCCTTTGGCCCATTTATCTTTCCATAACAAACTGGCCCTTGGCCCATTTAGACTTTCGTTCATGTCAAAACGGCCTCTGGCCCATTCATTCTATTATTCAGATCGAACTATTATTCGTGTCAAACTATTACTTATATCAACTATCATTCGTGTCAAACTATTATTTATGTCAAACTATCATTCGTG
The DNA here is from genome assembly GCA_025200525.1 of Camellia lanceoleosa. Classification (NCBI taxonomy): domain Eukaryota; kingdom Viridiplantae; phylum Streptophyta; class Magnoliopsida; order Ericales; family Theaceae; genus Camellia; species Camellia lanceoleosa. The sequence goes on along the minus strand of CM045763.1, from coordinate 41,606,422 downwards.
TCAAACTGGCCTTTGGCCCATTCAGACTTTCATTTATGATAGAACGGCCTCTGGCCCATTCATTCATGTCAAAACGGCCTTTGGCCCATTCATTTGGGTCAAAACGGCCTTCGACCCACTCATTTATGTCGAAATGACCTTCGGTCCATTTATTTATGTCAAAACGACCTTCGGTCCATTCATTCATGTCAAAACGACCTTCGGTCCATTCATTCATGATAAAACGGCCTTCGGTCCATTCATTCATGTCAAAACGACCTTCGGTCCATTCATTTATGCCAAAACCACCTTCGGTCCATTCATTTATGCCAAAACCACCTTCAGTCCATTCATTTATGCCAAAACGACCTTCGGTCCATATTTATATCAAACGGCCTTCGGCCCACATTTATATCAAATTGGCTCATAGGCCTTTCATATCAACTGTGTCCACTATTCAAATTAATGAACTTTACAAAACTTACATAGAAGTAGCCATTGGACAATAACATATGTTAGATATTACTCACAGTGATCGATTGGTTGAATTGCCCTAGAGCTTGACCCTACATATCACATAACACATATGGGTCACAAATAATTCAATCCGTTCTTTAATTCACATATTCTTCTTTAGGCTTCATTCTTGTTTCTTTAACTCAATTACCATGCTCAATGTATGCCTAAAAGTGCTTAGAAGTGAAAGGGAACGGAAAAACAGAACACAGAATGCATTTTCAAAATTTCAGAAAACAGGGTCCCCGCTCGAGCATGAAATACCCCGCTTGAGCAGACCCTTAAGGCCTGCAAAAGTACTGGTTGCATGACAAATACGCTCGAGCGTGAAATAAGGAGCTCGAGCGAAAGGCCTGTCTATGTAGCTCCCCCGCTCAAGCGTGAACTCAACCGCTCGAGCGGACACCAAGTCTGCAAAAAGTACTGGGAGCACGTTTTTCTCGCTCGAGCGGCCATTACCCCGCTCGAGCAGACATCAAAATTCTGGGTTTCCCAGATTGTGTTCTTGAGCTTAAATTCGATCTTCAAGCTAACATTTCTTGCATGCAATGGCTCAAATCTCAAATATAATTATACTAACATGGTATAAACCCCAAATTACAACCCAATGAAGCTCAATTTCACAAATAGATCACATGCATGCCCCAATCTCCCATCAAACTCATTCTAACATAACAAATTCATGCGTTCAAGCTCATATTCTCATGAATTGTACATGCATGAGCTATATAACCCTTACTCTCAACTTAGATGATGAAAAGGTAATCAAAACATGAGCTTCAACTACAAATTTATAAGGATCATACCCTTTGAGCTCAAACATGCAATATTCAAAGCAATTACACACATGCATGCACATATGGGTCTTCAATACAACAAAATCAACTCAGCTCATGCTCTTTATTCTTATTCAACTCTAAATTTACAAATGGCAAACAAAAACCCATGATTCAAGGGTTAATTACTCACCTAGGAGCCTTAACACCCAAGTTCTAGCCAAATCTTGAGCTTAATCTTGAAATTCCCAAGCTTGAGCCAAAAATTACACAAGTCTCTCCCCCTCTCTTTCTACAGCTGGCCCTCTCTATTTTGAGTCCCCAAAATCAATCAAATGAAGTAAGGAAGAGAGAATGGAGAGTGTAGTGCCCTTACACAACAAATCCCACTAAGTCATTATTTTAACAATAAAGTAATTGGGCACTAATTCATTAATTTAATCAATCTAATTTGATCTGAATCAATTTCCAATTAAATTTCATCATAGGTTCTAAAAATTATGCCAACCACAATGGTGTAATCAATTTCGGGTTTCGTGGCCAATAGAGCCTTCAATTTAATTTCCGAAGCGGGAGAATCAAACAGATATTCCTACGGTGAACAGATAGAAATTCAAAACCACATATTTTCACATAATGGCACACAAAATTATATTAACCACATAATCATACTCATTTTAAGGATCGATTAACATATTACGGAACAGGGGCATTACAGGGGTGGTGAATGCAGTCTTCTCCCGGTCTTCGGGTGCCATCACTATCTGATTGTAGCCTGAAAAGCCATCCATAAACGAAAGCAAAGCATGCCTCGCTGTGAAATCCACCAGCTCATCAATATGCGACAAGAGAAAGTCGTTCTTCGGACTAGCTCTATTAAAATCCCTGAAATCCACGCATACCCGAATCCTGCCATCTTTCTTTGGCACCGGAACAATGTTGGCCAACCAAGTCGGGTATTCGAATACCAGCAGGAAGCCTGCGTCGATTTGTTTGGTGACCTCTTCCTTAATCTTGATGGCCCAGTCAAGGCGGATCCTTCTAAGTTTCTGTTTGACAGGTCGGGCCTCGGGGTCACGAGGGATCCGGTGCTGTACAATCTCAGGATCGATTCCAGGCATGTCTTCGTAGGACCACGCGAAAACATCCTTGAAATCTTTTAATAAAGCGACTAAGCGCTCACATCCCTCCGAAGACAACGTGGACCCGACCTAGACCAGCTGCAGGTCATTCTCAGTACCAATATTCACAGTAGTGATTTCATCAACTAAAGGTTTAACAAATCTTTCCTGCTCTTGATCAATTAATCGTTGCAAAACTGAAGGAATTTCTTCCTCGTCGTTTTTGTCAAAATTTTGAAAGTCTTGATTCAAGCAATAAATCAAAGGCACAGAAAAGTACTCAGAAACCACATCCACATCATTCTCATTAAATACTTCCAAACCGTCCGATTCTTCTGTTTCAACAGACTCAAAAGAGAAAGAAAAAGACGACCTGGACAGGACTGTGGCATCCGGGTTATCACCCCCAGGAATACCGAACTCAGACTCAGTCGAGCTGGAACCTGATTCCGACTCACAAGACTCGGTGGAATCAGATTCCGGCTCATTACCTGACCCGGTGCTGTTTGACAAAAATCCTTCTTCGTACTGCCAAATGAGAGAGGGTGCGATGGATGCATCCAAAATAGTTGATGGTAGGCCCGCAGTCGTTTCATTCCCGATCATGGACATGAAAGAGAGATTATGCCGTTGACAATGAATCTCTATAGAGATTAAGCCATTAAGCGTGAATCTCTAGTTCATGTGTTGAATAACCATCAACCGATTGAAACAACTCTCAAAATGAAAGAATTGAGTGGCATGTTAATTCTTAAAATGAGGTTATTACCGTGAAAGTTAGACAAACAAAGGCTAAGAACAACATAATACAAGCTATGTACAAAGACCAATGCTACAACAAATGAACTAATCAAAGCTTGAATCAATTAAATAAATTAGGACAACCCTAAAACAGTCTCTAATAAGCCAAAATAGTGGCTGAAAATCCAAGAAAAGAACTCAAAGAGCTAAACAAAAGGCAAAGACACTAAAGCTATGTAAGAAAAAAACAAGGAGGGGTGGCCAACCCCTCCAATTTTAAGGCTTCAAACCCTGTTTTTTTGGCTGTAGTTCAACTTTGAAAATCAGTTCAAAAATCAAAGAAAAAAAGTGTAAAGGAACCAAGGGTTGAGCTTTAAAAATAGTTGCAAGAAAGGGTGTTAACCTTACCACCTTTGGTAGCTTATCTAAACCCAAGTTCTAACACTTAAAATGAATGCAAAACAACCCAAGAAGAAATAGGTAGAAATGAAGTAAGCAAAAGCAAGAACAAAAGTTACAAGCTTATACCTCTCAAAATAGAGTAAGCTTTGGTTGATGATCAAACTCACTCTTGACACACTCTCAAGCTTGAATTATACTTCTCAAGGGTCAACCAAGGCTCTAAGATGATGAGTCAAGGTTGTGTATGGTGGTATATAGATGATAAAAGAAAGGTAGGTTAACTCAAAGGTAGCCTGCAATGGAAGAAGGAGGAAGAAGGAGCTCTCTCTATGTATAGGCTTTCTCTCAATTGTTCAATCCCCAAAACAGAAGTATATGGTCGTATTTATAGAATTTGAGCAAGAAGCATCACAAATATCTTCAAAAATGGATAGCTGGCGGCCTTCCTCTCAGAATAGTGTTTCTCGCTACTGAAGTCCGACCAGCCCTAAATAGCCACAATCAGCCCTTAATGAGGCATGGTCGGGCCTCAATGAATTCCCCTATTTTTCTGTTTCAGCCTCAACACAAGGTGGCACAAGGTGTAAAAAAGGATTTCTTGGGTATGATCAATGGGAATATCAAAGGTTTGGGGTTGTTTCGAAGCTTGAACAAGACTCCTTTATTGAGACCTTGAACCACGCATAAGACCAATTTCATCATCGAGTGTTCCGAGTAAAGCACTCAAGCCTTGCAGACGATCAAAAATGGAGTGTCCACAGTTGCCCCTCTTTGACAGAGCTCGAAGTCATAAAGTGACGTGAGTGAATGTCAAAGCCCAAAGATGACTCATTTGATGAGGCCGTAAAGCTCGGGCAAGAAATCAAGACATATATGCAAAGATTGAACTCGAGGCAAAATGCAAAAACAAAATGCAAGAAATAACTTATGATTATGCAATGAAGCAATGCAGTGAAACATAATGCAAATGAAGCAATAAAATGACGCTACAATCTAGACAAGTATGCAACGTTTGAATGACAATGCAAATCAAAGCAAAATAAACCTCACTGTGTTTCACACGAAATGAAGTGAATAAATAGGCACGCTTCGCATGAAAAACATAAAGAAGGCACAAACCAACTAATGTCTCACGTAAAAAGGATGTAAGAAAATACAGACCTAACTATGCCTCTCGCAAAAAGGGGGAAGGGCGACATAACCATCGAGCACACCTAAGGTCTTAACTGAGATCCTAATGCGTTGCACACGAGAAGAGAAAGGGTGGTGTAAACAAACAAGTGCACCTGATTTTTTTAACTAAGGTAAACAATCCTCATGCGTCATATGCGAGATGAGGAAAGATGGTGTGAACAACAAGCGCACCCGCTATTTTTAAATGGGGGTACAATCCTAACGCATCACACGCGAGAGGAGAAAAGATGGTGTGAACACACAGGTGCACCTGTTGTTTTTAACCGAGGGTACAATCCTTACGCGTCACATGCGAGAGGAGAAAACCGATGTGAACATCGGGTGCACCCGATGTTTTTAATCGAAGGTACAATCCTAACGCGTCACATGCGAGAGGAGGAAATGTGGTGTGAATACGGGAGCACCCGATGTTTTTAACCGAAGGTACAATCCTAACGCGTCACAGGCGAGAGGAGGAAATGTGGTGTAAACGAACAGGCGCACTTGTCGTTTTTAACCGAGGGTACAATCCTAACGTGTCACATGCGAGAGAAGAAAAGGTGGTGTGAACGAACAGATGCACCTGCCATTTTTAACCGAAGATACAATCCTAACGTGTCACACGCGAGAGGAGGAAAGGTGGTGTGAACGAATAAGCGCACCTACTATTTTTAAAAAATACTTAAAATTTGAGGTGCTAACGCACCAAAATTTCCAAACGGCGTCAGAGTAGCATGAAACTTGGTATACACGACCACCTAGGCACGAGAGACTTGTAGGAGAAGACGGGACTCGAATCGAGTTCCCGGTTTAGGAGTTAGAGCCAGATTTCACTCTTAAGAAACAAACTAGTTTCTTAAGAAATTTATAATTTGAGGTTTTAATGCTCCAAAATCACCAAACGGCATTAGAGTAGCATGAAACTTGGCACACACAACCGCCTAGGCACAAGAGGCTTGTGGGAGAAGACGGGACTCAAATCGAATTCCCGGTTTAGGAGTTAGAGCCGGATTTCACTCTAGACAAACTAGTTTCTTAAAAAACTTAAAATTTGAGGTGTTAATGAACCAAAATCACCAAACAGCATCAGAGTAGCACGAAAGTTGGTACACACGACCGCCTAGGCACAAGAGACTTGTTGGAGAAGATGGGACTCTAATCGGGTTCTTGGTTTGGGAGTTAGAGTCGGATTTCACTCTTAAGAAACAAACTAGTTTCTTAAAAAACTTAGAATTTGATGTGTTAACACACAAAAATCACCAAATCGCATCTGAGTGGCACGAAACTTGGCACACACGACCTTCTAGGCACGAGAGACTTGTGGGAGAAGGCGGGACTCGAATTGGGTTCTCGGTTTGGGAGTTAGAGCTGGATTTCACTCTTAAGAAACAAACTAGTTTCTTAAGAAATTTACAATTTTAGGTGTTAATGCCCCAAAATTAACAAACGGCGTCGGAGTAGCATGAAACTTGGCACACATGACAACCTAGGCACGAGAGAATTGTGGGGAAAGACGGGACTTGAATCAGATTCCCGGTTTGGGAGTTAGAGCCGGATTTCACTCTAGACAGACTAGTTTCTTAAAAAACTTAGAATTCGATGTGTTAACGCACCAAAATCACCAAACGGCGTCGGAGTAGCACGAAATTTGGCACACACAACCACCTAGACACGAGAGACTTGTGGGAGAAGACGGAACTCGAATCGGATTCCCGGTTTAGAAGTTAGAGCTGGATTTCACTCTTAAGAAACAAATTAGTTTCTTAAGAAATTTATAATTTGAGGTGTTAATGCCCCAAAATCACCAAACAGCGTCGGAGTAGCACGAAACTTGTCACACATGACCGTCTAGGCACGAGAGACTTGTGGGAGAAGTCGGGACTCAAATTGGATTCCTGGTTTGTGAATTAGAGTCGGATTTCACTCTTGACAAACTAGTTTATTAAGAAACTTAGAATTCAAGGTGTTAACGCCCCAAAATCACCAAACGGCGTCAAAGTAGCACGAAACTTGGCACACATAACTGCCTAGGCACGAGAGACTTGTGGGAGAAGACGGGACTGGAATCGGGTTCCTGGTTTGGGAGTTAAAACCGGATTTCGGTCTAGTCAAAGTTATTTGCTTAATTATCTTTGTAATTGTATAGTAATTAAATTTTTATGTTTTTTGTAATTAACATATTAACACATAATGATATTGTTATTAAATATATTTAGTTTTTGTTTTCAAATATTGCTTAAGTAGGAGTTTGCTTCTTGTAGAATGCGTAATGCATGAAGAATGCCACTAACTTTCGTTTTTGTTACTCACGGAGAATGATGAGCAAAAACTATAATTTTAGTTTATGTTATTTTGAATTATGAACAATATTATGTATTTAAGCATTATATATGTATTATGGAATATTATATAATGGGGTAATTTTGTTGATGTGTAGTCATGAATGCAAGAATATTTGTATTATGAAGAAATTTTTTTTCTATCTGAGAATTTTATATTATTATACAATTATTGGTTTCTTTTTCAATTGTTTTTCATTTAATACAGGTAATTTTAGTAATTTTAATAATTTTAATATAGTTTTTTTTTTTTTTGCAACGGCACCACACTGTTGCAAAAACAAGTAATTTAAATATTTTTAATAATTAATTTGCATTTTTTTTTTTGGCGACGGCACCACACCGTCGCAAAAAATATTAGAATCATTGGCGATAGTGGGCATGCCGTTACAAAAATAAATAAAACCATTCGCGACGACATTTTTTGCCGTCTCAAATAAAACTTTTAGCGACAGTAAAAAGGTGGTATCGCAAAAGGTAACAATTACCTTCGCAAAAAAAAGGCAATGGCACGATGCCGTCGCTAAAAAAATTTTGCAACGTCCTTTGTTGTGACCCCCCATTTGCTGTCACTAAAAGTCATTTGCTATCGCTAAGAATTTTTTGAGACGTCATTAAAAGTATTAGCGACGACACTGTACCATCGCAAAAAACCAAATTTTTTGTAGTGTCCTTACCCATATCCTCCCTCGGGTCCACCAAATCCTCTGAAAAAATAGTATTCGACAACACATTAAAAAAAAAAAAAGTGTTTATACCTAGGTAAAGTTTTAAAAAAATGTAAAATTAATTTAAAGTGTTTTAAAATTGATAAAATATATATATATATATATATCTCATATTCTTTCTCCTTTATGTATTTTTCTTTTATAACGCATCCATGAAAAATAGATACATTCAAGTCCAGCATAACAAATCAAATGAAGTTGAAATAAAAGTTGAGTGGGAAGCACTTTAAATCTAGTTTATACATAAATGAGCAAAGCTTTTATAGGGCTAGACTTGCTGTCACAAAGGTGTTCTGGCATTTACCCAAGGACAAAAGGAAATCACTTTGCCACACGCGAATTAAAGTACCAAAACAATAATGCTATAGTAACACCAATTTTTTATCATATTTTTTTAATATTATTCATTACATGATAGATAATCATTGTATTAATAAGATACATAAGTCATAAAATTTATTAAACTAACATAGTAATTGTGCATACAGGATTCCGCACTACATGAAAGTGGATTGGGGCTCCGTTCTCGGTTGGACTATCCAAGGACTAAGGTTCCTGCCACAAGAAGCACCGTTAGAGCTGCCCGGCCGGGGTTGGCCGGATAACCCCTCTAGTGCGGGAATTAGTGATCGGAGAAGAAGTGTATATTGAGTTTATATCTAAGTATAGTTTTTCTTGGAATAGTTCAGTTCCATTTTCAATTACCTTCAATGTGAAGTTCATGTTGTATATATAGTGTTCCGTGCTTGCTTCTCAAGGCGGTTTCATGGAGCTTAGATGCTGCCAAGTGTCCTTTTTGCATTGTTCAAGATGGGGGACCACTTAGTAGTTATCGTTGAATGCATATACTCATTGTAGTCATGCTAATAACAAACCACATTCCTTTGGTTCAACAACTTCCTTGATTTTAGGTGTAGGGGACCAGCTGAGGTGGCAACTTACACATGCACACATTCACAACTTCTATGTTTCCCTGCGAGGTTTCCTCGGCTCGGTACCGTTGTGCCTCAGCTCGGCATCATTATGCCTTGTCTCGGCCTTTTACTAGGTCATTCATAGAGATGGGATGATCTATTCGAATATCCTTGTATAGGCTCGGCCCATTTCTGTTCGGCCCAAAGGTTGGGATTCTGCGGCTCGGCCTAGCCAGTGTCATGTTGGATTAGCCTTTCCACTGCGGGTTGGGTCCAAGTGCTTGAGGACTTGGGTAGACTGTTAATCATGGAGTTGGGCTCAATTGGCTTGCCCATATATTCATCTAATCCATTTGAACTTGGGCTTTATTGGATTGGGCCAGCCCAAGGCTTGGATTCGACCCATTTCATATTCACCCCATTCATTTGCCCCCTAGCTCACACTAAGGTTCCCCTTGGGGAGAGCTATTGTTCTGCTCTCCAAGCGTCGCGTCGCTTCGGTTCTTCCTCAGTTTGGCCTTGGTGACGGTTCAATCCTAACACACAATTCCTGCATGTGTCTTTTTGAGGTGACACATGGCGGTGTGGGATAGGTGTGTAGAGATAATGCATCGATTCCATACCGAAGGTCGTGCTTCTTGTACCTGCGCGCCGGCTGGTGCAATTAATGTTCTGGCTGTCACTTCAAATCTCTTTATCTGCTTCTTTGTTCTTTTAGAGAGTTTCAAAGAGAGAAGAAGAACTCTTCCCGTTCCTCTAAACTAGTGTCGTTAGTGCTCTGCTCGGACTTGTTCGTCGCCGATCGTGCTTTGCTACTACTACTTTACCTCTGTGAGTCCTCTTGTGATTCTTTTTCTCTTGCCTCTTTCTGTCTTAATCATCTTGTCTGGCCCTTGCTCGGTTGTGTTCCGCGTTCTGTTATCTGAGTCCTACCCCTGTCTTGTTAGGTCTGTTAGATGGGAAAGTTTTGCTCTCTAGTTGATACCCCCGAGGCCATGGCCATGTTCCGCCTGGACTATAATATTCCCGACGACATTACCCTTTCGTTGGTGAAAGTAGACGCCAAGCGTATGGGCACGAGGAATACCATCGCTTTTCTGATTGCGGCCATTGTCGAGGTAGGGGTTCGGTTTCCCCTTGACCCGTTGGTGTGCCGGTTTCTGCATCAAGTCCAGTTAACCCCAATGCAAGTATCTGTGAACCTTTTCCGTGTAGTTTGTAGCGTATCCGCCCTCAATAGACGATTGGGTTTGAACCTTGACATATGGGATATTTTAGGCTGTTACACTGTTTCCCATAACAAAGACCATAGCACGTATTACTTGCGTGTTCGCTCGTTCGATTGCCATTTGGTGACTAGGTTGACCGATTCAGATAAACACAATGAAGATTTCCTGCAAGTTGGTGGCAACTGGGAGTTCCTCACTGGAACTGAGTTTCAGTCTGAGTGGATGCCCCAGAAGGATGGCTACCCAGGTTCTGGCCTTTCCTTCTAGTGCCTTTTGTATTTCTTACTTTATTTTGGATGTCGCTCTAATGGGTCACTTCTTTTTTGCAAAGGCCTCTCGTTTCCAACGAAGACCGAACCGAGAAAATGCTAAAGCCATAAAAGCTTCCCTGAGGTATAAAAAGAGATCTGCACTCGAGTTATTGGATTACCAGTCAACTTACTGCTCCACCATTCCAAAGAAGGCAAGGCTCGATGCTTCTCTTCTAGACTCTGATATCAAGACTGACACCTCTCTCACTCCTTTGATTACTAATCATCGCAGGAGTCAAGGTACACTTTCTGAGAGAACGCCCTCTCCTACCCCCAGTTTCACGGGGGGCGGGTCTGTGGCGAAAAGAAGGGTGTTGGTGGATTTAGAGGCCAAGGCTTTTGGAGCCTCCGATATTTTGGAAACCCCTCTGGAAAACACCGAGGCGAAGAGCCTCATGGAAGTGAAGATAGAGGTGGGAGCTTCTGGGACCCCTACGACTACTGTCGAGCCCTCAGCTTCGATCGCTGCGCGAGCAAAAAAGAGAAGAAGAGAGGCTGGCAAAGCAGTGATAGGGGAAGCTTATGAGGATCCTGCTGAGGATGAGGCATTTGAGAAATAGGAGCCGCCAATGTTGCATAAAGGCAGGCCCATTTCCACTTCTGATTTAGTTGTTACTTCATAAGATTTTGCTTTTGATTTGACTAAGTTTTTATTGATGCCGGTTGATATGGCCGACCATTACGCGTGCTGAAGAGCTAGAAAGGGCCGTGCTGGAGGCCGCAATGAACGCTGAAAGAATGACTGTAAGTCTGGAGACAGAGAAAGAAGGACACCGAACTGCAGAGAGGCAAGCATTTCATTTGAACAAGATCGTTGCTTCAGCTGAAAAATCGAAGGAGACTGCTATTAGGACCCAGGCTCAACTCGAGGGGAAGGTGGCCGAACTGGAGGCCGTTATTGCCGTGATGGCTGCCGAGCATTCTGCGCTGGAGGCCAAACACTGGCAACAAGGCTGGGATGAGGCTGGGGCTGCCTATAATGAAGAGGTGCTAGTGCTGCGAGATAAACTCTTTCTAAAGGGTTGGACGAGTGCTTTGGCTCTTGTCTTTGGTTCTGAAGGCTCTTCCTGTTTGAGATGTCCCGCCTTCAAGATCCTTGGGTTCAAACATTGTCTCTGCCCCCACTGTTCTTCTAGTCAAAGTTTCCCCAGAAGTTGATCTGCAGACAAGACCCAAGACAGTAATGTTGCCGCTAAAATGGTGAATGTTGAAGGGATTAAAGCCCTGGAGACCGAAGCCATGGAAGATGTGGTTAAGGAGGCTTCTACTTCTCAGGAAGTTAGAGTTGCCTCTACTTTTCCTCTCTAAGGCGGCCTAGACAAAATTGTGGATGCTGCTCCTGAGCTTCCCTCTGTTAATGAAAGTTGAAGTTGAAAGGATTTGAACCTTTTTGCTTTTCTGTTTTGATGTATTGTGGCTCAGTCTCCATGACGAGCTTTCTTTCTGCACTTGTCAAGACAATTTTTCTTTTCTCTTCTTTTTTTTTTTTTTTTTTTTTTTTTTTTGCTTTGCTGCTGGTTATGAGGCCATCTGTGCCTTCTGTTGGACGATAGAATTTTCTCTTTGAATTTGGAATCTAATGCTATTTAGCTTTTATGTCTAAATGTTTTCTATATTGCTTGCCCCCGGCCGAGCACTGTTGGACCCTCGGGGCCGAACATATGCTCGGTCTGGTTCTGTACTACTTTTAAATAGATGCTCTGTCTGATTCTGTACTGCTTGCCCCCGGCCGAGCACTGTTGGAACCTCGGGGCCAAACTAAAGCTCAGTGTGGCTAACGGATATGTGGTATGGCTGTGCTTGAGTTTGTAAGTGGATCTTACTTAGGTCCAGGTTGGTTTTAAAAGAAAACAATTATTTTCCCCCACCTGGTGGTAAGTAAGATTTGTACTGAAGATTGTGCTCTTAGATAGAACTGCTTAAGTCTGTTGCAACTTTGATAGCGTAAATGCATTTGAATGAGATAAAAGCATGAAGAGGTGTCTTACTCGAGTCGAGTTGGTTTGAAAAAACAATTGTTTGCCCCACCGAGTTGAGTAAGACTATCTTGCCGAGTTTGCTCTGACAAAGCCTAGTCACGCTTGTTCCAACTCTTTGTTTGAATCAATCTTGAAGTGTTGATGTGTTGGTATAAGGAATTACGTGGATGCGAGACGCGTTTACTTAAGATATATTAGTGTGGTTTCCACCAAGCAATTCTACTTGGCTAAAGTCCAATTTAGTTGCCAAACATTATTCCACCAAGCAATACCACTTAGCATGTTTGAGTGCTAACCAAATTTAAATTCTGTTCAGTCATTCTGAAACTAAGCCATTTGGGTTAAGACCAAAGTTAATTCCGTTTGATAAACATTAAAGCTAATTCCATTTGGTAAGAACCAAAGCTAATTCCGTTTGATAAACATCAAAGCTAATTCCGTTTGATAAGAACCAAAGCTAATTATAAGAATTTGATAAATTTGAGAGAAGTGGGGAAGCATTTGTATTGGTCAATAGACAAATGCTTTTACATTCTGATAGAGAAGTTGGGGGATAATTCTATTGATAGTATTTCTTGAGATTTGCTACATTCCAGTGCCGAGGTATAGATCTGCCCTTTAGATCCTCTAGGTAGTAAGCTCCATTTCCAACAACAACTGTGACTTTGTACGGACCCTCCCAGTTAGGCCCAAGTTTGCCCTCGCCAGGCACCCTTTTGTGATCCATAACTTTCCTCAAAACCAATTCTCCTGGTGTAAATTGCCTTGGGAAGACTTTTTGGTTGAAACTCTTGATGAGCTGCTACTGGTACGCTACAAGTCTAATCAGTGCTGCTTCTCTTTGGTCCTCTGCCATATCCAATGCTTGTGTAATAGCTTCCTCATTACTAGTGTTCCCAAACAATTCAGACCGAAGGGTTGTGAGACCTACTTCGAGTGGGATGACAGCCTCCATTCCATAAGTTAGGGAGTAAGGTGTTTCCCCCGTTGAGCGTCGTGCTGTGGTTCGGTATGCCCATAGCACGTAGGGTAACTCCTCAACCTATTTTCCTTTGGCATGCTCAAGCCGTTTCTTTACTCCGTTGATGATGGTTTTGTTTGACGCTTCTGCCTGTCCATTGCTTTGCGGGGTACCCTGGAGAAGAGTTCCTATACTCGATCCTGAGGTTGGCACAAAACTTTCTGAAGATCTTACCATCGAACTGCGTTCCATTATCCGCAATCAGTACCCGCGGGATGCCGAAATGCACCACCACGTTTCTTATGACAAACCGCTTTGTATCCGCTTCTTTGATATTTGCCAATGCCTCGACTTCAACCCACTTAGTAAAATAGTCAGTTGCAGCAATGAAGAATCGCATATTCCCAGTGCCTCGCGCCAATGGTCTGATAATATCCAAACCCCATTGGGCAAAGGGCCATGGGCTGGTGAGTGGGGTGAGAGTTTTGGCTGGCTGATGAATGAATAGAGCAAACCTTTGACATTTATCACACTTCTATATGTACTGCTGCACATCTTGTTGCATCTGTGGCCACCAGTACCTGTGAGTGAGGGCTCAGTGCGCCAGTGACCTTTCGCCAACGTGGCATCCACAAATCCCATCATGAATTTCGTAGAGAACATTCTCGACCAAATTTGGATGCACACATAGAAGATAAGGGCCAAGATAGGAGCGTCTATACAGCTTCCCGGATGGTGAGATCCAAAACCGAGCTGACTTATGTCTGACTTTGTTGGCTTTTGTTTTGTCTTCGGGGAGAGTACCAGATTTTAGAAAAACAAGTATTGGATCCATCCAGCTCGGCTCTACACTACTGCAGAGAACTGCAGATGTAATGCTTGGTTCTGGCACGAACTCAACCCAAACTTTTTTGGCATCTTTGGTATCCACTGATGAGCCGAGACAAGCCAGAGCATCAACATGATTGTTTTTGTCCCGACTAATTCATTCCACTCGTATGGATTAAAACCTTTTGAGTAAGCCTTTGGCCTTGCCTGCGTACATGGCCATTCTTTCATCCCGTGTTTCATAGACCCTAGAAAGCTAGTTTACCACTAGTTGTGAATCGTTGAAAACAAGAAGCTGTTCTGCACTGAAGTGTTCGGCATTGCATAAGCCAGCCAACAACGCTTCGTACTCTGCCTCGTTGTTCGAAGCCCTCCAACTGAGCCTGAGAGCCTGTTCCCAGATAAATCCTTTTGGAGAGATAAGTACTACTCCTGCCCCCGAGCCTCGGTTATTAGACAACCTGTCAACATAGAGCTGCCAAATGTTTCCAATGAAGAGTTTCCAGGCTTCCGAAGTGCAGGGCTTTCCTTGTTCGGTGATGCGTGGCACCTGTGCCAAACTAGGATTCCTCGGTTCGGTACTCTGGGTGGAAGCAAATTCTGCGACGAAATCTGCTAAGACTTGGGCCTTAATTGCTGTCTTGGGTTGATACTGAATGTCAAACTCACCAAGTTCTCTTGCCCATTTTTCGTTTACGCCAGAAATCGGCCGGTGAATCTGGATCTGAGGGGGAATTCAGTGAGGACATTGATGGTATGCCCCTGGAAGTAATGTTATAACTTCCTCGAGGTGATAAGCAGCGCGTAAGCTAACTTTTCCAAGGGTAGATACCGTGTCTCGGCATCTAATAAAGTCTTGCTGACATAGTATACTGGTCTCTGTTCCTTGTTCACTTCTCGAACTAATACTGTGCTTACGGCATGATCTAAGACTGCTAGATAAAGGTACAGCTCCTCTCTTGATTCTGGTGTAGACAAAAGAGGTGGTGTGCTGAGGTATTTTTTGAGACTTTTTAGTGCTTCGGTACATTCGCTACTCCATTCAAACGCTGCCCTTTTCCTCAATAACCGGAATAAGGGCGTCATTCGATTTGAAGATTTACTGATAAACCGATTTAGCAAGGCCGCCATTCCGGCCAGTTTCTGTAGCTCTTTAGCCTTTGTTGGTACTTCAAGATCTTGTATTGCTTTGATTTGGTCTGGATTTGCTTCGACTCCTCTGTAAGTGACCATATATCCCAAGAACTTCCCTATTCCTACCCCGAAAGCGCATTTCAAGGCATTGAGGCGAAGCTTATGGTTTTTCAAGATGCCAAAAACTTCTCTCAAGTCTGTAAGATGGTCTCAGAATCTGAACTTGCTTATTACTACCATATCATCTATATAAGCTTCCATGGTTTTCCCAAGTTGGTCTTTAAATATCCGAGTGACCATCCATTTGGTAGGTTGCTCCGACGTTCTTGAGGCGAGCGGCATCACTTTTATGTGATAAGTTCCTCTCGGAGTGATAAATGCTATCTTTTCCTGATCCGGACTGAACAGTGGTATCTGATGATAGCCGCTATAAGTGTCCAGAAAGCTCATACGCTCATGCCCTGTTGTTGAGTCCACTAGTTGATCAATGCAAGGCAGCGGAAAGCTATCTTTGGGGCAGGCTTTGTTCAAGCAAGTGAAGTCAACGCAAACTCTCCATTTTCCGTTCTTCTTCTTGACTACAACTGTGTTGGACAGCCATTGCGGGTACTGAACTTCTCTGATTGATCCTGATGCCAGGAGTTTTTCGACTTCGGCAATTACTGCTTCAGTGTGCTCAACTGAGGATCTTCAACTTTTACACTGTGGCGAGCTGAAGGGTTGATGTTAAGCTTGTGGCAAGCAAATTCTGGGTCCAACCTTGGAGTATCATATGCTGACCATGTGAATACCTCCATATTTTCCCTCAGTAGTTCCAACAGCTGAAGTTTCTCATCAGCGCCTAGCAAGGTACCGATAAGGAAGTACTTTTATGGATCATCCTCTTTTACCAGGACTCACTCCAAATCTTTTGCTATCTTTTCCTCTGGGGCTCCCCCTACATCTTCCAAGACTGGCTGTTCGGCCACTTCTATCGTCTGTACCCAATTGCAAAGCTGCTTTGCCTTTAATGCTACCATGAAGCAATGTTTGGACACAACTTGATCTCCTGAGATTTGCTCTACTCCGTGTTCCATTGGGAAACGGATGAGCTGGTGGTAGGTTGAAGGGACCGCCTCCATTTGATGCAAAAAAAAAAAAATTCTTCTGAAAGTGTGGTTGTGAACCACGCTTTCAATACACAAATGCTGTTGCTGATTTGTGAACCACGCTTGGACCAACTAATAGATAAAGTAAAGTGAACACAGTTGGTCCAATAAAATTTACGCTACCTTAGTGTTTAGGGATAAAATTTATTTTTTATTTTATTAAAATAAAAATAAATAAATTTTAAGAATTAAACCCTAAACCCTAAAATAAAAACAATAAAATTTATCCCTAAACACTAAGGTAGCGTTTTGTAACGTTTATGTTTTTTGTTTATATTTATGACAATTTTATAAACTGATTTTTATTTATTTTTTGAAAAATATAAATTACAAACGCGTTTGGTTTGAACAAAATGTTTAAAAAATTTTAAAAACATAAAATTAAAAAAATGTGTTTGTTCAGGTCTAAAATATTGAAAAAATAATTATTTGAAAAAAAATTTAATTGAAATGAAAGATTAATTGAAAAAAAATTAATAGAAAAAAAATAATTGAAAAAAATTATTTGGTCTTAATTTCAATTATTTGGTCTTATTTTTTTTCAATTATATATATTTTTGTTCAAGTCTAAAATATTTATATATTTTTTTATTATTTATGACAATGGGATCACACATATTATAATTGAAAAAAAAATAATTAAAAAATAGTTTAAAAAATTTAATTTTAAAAATAATTAATTGAAAAAAATAATTATTTGAAAAAAAAACATAATTGGGAAAAAAAATATTTGAAAAAAAAATTAATTGAAAAAAATTAATAGAAAAAAAAATTAATTGAAAAAAATAATTAAAAAAAACTATTTGGTCTTAATT
The DNA here is from genome assembly GCA_025200525.1 of Camellia lanceoleosa. Taxonomy (NCBI): domain Eukaryota; kingdom Viridiplantae; phylum Streptophyta; class Magnoliopsida; order Ericales; family Theaceae; genus Camellia; species Camellia lanceoleosa. Next base: position 41,589,328 of record CM045763.1, on the reverse strand, counting down.
TCAAATAATTGAAAAAAAATAAGACCAAATAATTAAAATTAAGACCAAATAATTTTTTTCAATTATTTTTTTTCAAATAATTTTTTTTCTATTAATTTTTTTTTCAATTAATCTTTCATTTCAATTAAATTTTTTTGAAATATTTTTTTCCCAATTAAATTTTTTTTTCAAATAATTATTTTTTCAATATTTTAGGCCTGAATAAACATATTTTTTATTTTATGTTTTTAAAATTTTTTAAACATTTTGTTCAAACCAAACGCGTTTATAATTTATGTTTTTCTAAAAATAAATAAAAACCAGTTTATAAAATTTTCATAAATATAAACAAAAAACGTAAACGTTACCAAACGCTACCTTAGTGTTTAGGGATAAATTTTATTTTTTTTATTTTAGGGTTTAATTCTTAAAATTTATTTATTTTTATTTTAATAAAATAAAAAAAATAAATTTTATCCCTAAACACTAACGTAGCGTAATTTTTTAGAAATTTATTTTTATTTTTAGAAATTTATTTTATTTTTTATGAAATAGATTTATTGGACCAACTGTGTTCACTTTACTTTATCTATTAGTTGGTCCAAGCGTGGTTCACAAATCAGCAACAGCATTTGTGTATTGAAAGCGTGGTTCACAACCACACTTTCAGAAGGAAAAAAAAAATTGGTAAAAAGTGTGGTTCACAATCACGTTTTTAGAACAAAAAAAATTTAAGCTAAAAGCGTGGTTCACAACCACGCTTTCAGAAGGGAAATTTTTTTTAATTAAAAGCGTGGTTTGTAACCACGCTTTTTTAATTAAAAACATGGTTTGGAAACACGCTTTTACGATTTCTCAATTTTCACGCGGGATAGACACACAAACGTTAAAAGCGTGGTTGTGAACTACGTTTTACCCTATTTTGGGAATTCTTTCAAAATTAGGCTTAGTTGAGAATTAGGTTGATAATTTGACTTATTTTGGGAAATGGCCCCCCAAATTATGTTGCATCACCACAACTCTTCTCCAAATCCAAGACTCTCACCATAGCCTATCTAGTAGCCTTCTTTTTATTTATTTATTTATATATTTTTTTTTTCTTTAGGGTTACAGAAAATTCACCCCCCTCTCCCATAGATTCAAGGTAGCATCATTTATAAAGATCATTAAGATATCTTATTATCCATTCTGAATCAGAGACAATAATTTGAGAATTTATCCTGACTTTTTAAGACAAATTCTACTTAAATCAGGATTTATACAATGAAAGAATATTAAATTCATACTAAATATTGTAATAACAACAATTTGAGACTAATCCACTGACCAACTACGTCACACCCAATAGATGGACTCAAAGAATTTCAAACTTAGACATGTGGTCTTAACCCCAGGCCTATTTAGTAGCCTTACATGCAAAATAACATGTGGTGGATTGATTAACCCCCACCAGCCACCTAGCACACTTCTTTTTATTTTTTTTTAATTAGATGATAAATCTATATAATTGTGTATTTGTATGAGTTTCTTAAAATCAATAAATTAAAGTTTTCAATTAAAATATTTAGTAAGGATAATTATTAAGTTGAATTCTTGTAAAAAATAATTACAAATGACAAATATTGAATACCCATAAAAATATTATTCTTAACAATATATTTATTAGTGACTTAAATTAGAATAGTTTTTACTTGATTTATACAATAATATATTTATTAAATAGTTTTTAGATAAAATTAATTTATTATTCACATCTTATAATGTATTTTTAAGAATAATTAAATAAGGATTCTCACAATTGGATATAGAATAATGCATGAAAAAAGGTAATTTAATATTAAAAAAAAAATCTTAGTATCTTTGAAAGAATTTTTTTTTTAAAAAAAAAAAGTGAAACACAATTGATATTGAATTTGTGAATTATTTCAATTTAATATTTGTCAAATAGACTTTTAATAATATATATATATATATATATATGATAAGAAGATACGTTTAATTAAAAAAAGAAAGAGAAGTATTTAGCCTTTGTTTGGAATGTGGGTTGGTTTTTTGACTTTTTAGCTTTTTGGCTATTTTAATCTGGGACTAAAAAGTTTTGTTTGTGATGACTTTTTTGTTTTTTTGACTTTGTGAGAGAAAAAAATAAAATGATTTTGGTTTAGATGTAACATTTTGTCTTATTGACTTTTTAGTCTATTTTATCATTTTGTAGCTAAAATAGCCCCAAAACTACATGTCAAACATAGCCTTTATTATGATATTTAAATCTTGGCTGGTTTGGCATAGTCTAATAAAGACAAAAAGTCAAAAAGTTATCACTATTAATATATATATATATATAAAATAAATTTATATAAAAAAAGTACAAGTCAACTTTTGTAATGAAGTGATGGTACTGTCTGCAATGATGGTACAAACAATCAAGCGGATGCACTTCTCATGATACATAGGACAATGCTATTGGGCCCATGGAGGTCCATCACAAGTCCCGTTCTGATAATTTGAACGGTGCAATGTGTAGAATTTGTCGAGTATTGTATGCCTGTAAAAAAATCACGTCGATCGAATATCGATAAGTATATGATCAAATCAGTTTTTGTATAAAAAAATGGACGGTGAATAAATTAACGGTTGACAAAAAACTAATTTTATAAGATATTTATCGATATTTGATTAATGTGATTTTTTACAGGCATATAGTACTTGATAAGTTCTACACATTAAACGATTCCGATTATCAAAACGGGACCCATGGTGGTCCCTACGGGCCCAACAATACCTGCGAAGCCTCATCATATATACATATATGTTATGAAGTTATCACCATTTCAAAACAATCCGTACTATCCTTCAATCAGCACTGTCAATGCACATAGGACAGAGGGGTAAGAATGTAATTTTTTTATTTTATACAATATTTTAATACACATTTTTTTTTATAAAAAGTCAAAAAGTTATCCTAAACAATCATCTTTTTTCCTCTACCTTTTTATCTAAGTAGTCAAAAAATGTACTTATTTAAACCATTATAAATAACTAATTACATTGTTTTTTTTTCTTTACTGTATAAAATCCTTAAATTCAATCTTATTTTCATTTAAAATCTACAAATCCAATTGTAATTTAAATTTATCAAGATTGCACAAGACAATTTTTTTTTTTTTTGGTTTAAATTTAATTTTTTTTTATCAATAGTAATTTCTATTAAGAATAAGATTAGTCAAACCATAACTACAAAGAAATTAATAGTACACTTATCGAGATTGCCCAAGACAATTTTATCATCTAATAAAAAAGAGGCAGTTTGTTTCCGCTCCACAAAGTGGATTGTACGATGTTGTTGGGTTCATAGGGTTCATTATGGGTCTTGTTTTGAGTGTTTTATCTCTGTAAAAAATTGCGTTGGTCGAATATCGATAGCTACTTGAACGGATCAGATTTTTGTCAATTATTTATTTGAAAAATTATATTTATCGTTGACAGAAATCTAATCCAATCAAGTAACTACCGATATCTGATCAATGTGATTTTTTACAGAAATAAAGTACGCGATGAGTTTTACATATTAAATCGATGAGTTCTATACATTGGACGATTTAGATTATCAAAACGAGATCCGTAGTGGGCCCCACAAACACAACAATACTCTTCAGTCCAATCACGGACGGGAGAGAAGCTTGAGCCATAAAAAAACTATTTAAATCTCGTTTGAGAATATATTATTTTAATATTTTTTAACTTTTTATAAAAAAGATATATAGAAAAATAAATAAAATGATGTCACAACTTATAATATCCTTTTAACTTTGTAACTAAAATATATAATTGACAAATCTTAGTATTAAGAGTACTATTATAACATACAAACAGGATACTTGCAATCAATAAATCTGCATAATCGGCAATGCATAAAATTTGGTTTTGTCTCTTGTTGAATTGATTAAGTGATGTTTTGGAAAGTTGGTAAAAAATTAATTTTTTTAATTTTTTAACTTTTTTGACAAAAAGCTAAGTTGTTTTGGATAAAAAAAATTGACTTTTTTGCTAAAAAAATTAAAAAAACTAAAAAATTAACTTTTTACCAGTGTTCCCAGAAATAATATCTATAGTCGACTTCACCAATCCTATAAATAATTAATCCGATAACACCAAATTAACAAACTCCCTGTTAGGTCCACTCATTGCAAAATGACCAACCCACAAACTGTTTGCTCGATGCGACGTTTATTCAGCGTTTTGGGAAGGTTGACATTTTGGGAATGTACTAAAAAACGTTGAGTTTTTTTTATTTGCCAAAACGGCACATTGTATGGAAAAAGCCAAAAAGTTGAAAAAGAAAGAATTATGGTCAGCCACCCCGTGAGTTTTTGTTTCTTCTTTTTCTTCTCTCTCTCTCTCTCTCTCTCTCAAAGGCAAGAAGTCCATTTACTGATAATGGTGTCTGATTGGCACTGATGCTGATAAAAGGCTAAAAGACATAAGAAAAACAAAAAAGCTTCATATGAAAAGATAGGTTCTGTTTCATCAAAATTCTTTATTTTATAAAAAATTTTCTGTATATTATTTAAAAAAATTTTAGATTAATTTGATAATCGTATCATGTTTAATTTATTACATTTGTCTAATAATAAATAAACGACAAGTATTTTGAATAATAGATCATACACTTTTTTTTTGACAAATTAAATATATTACAATTATCAGATCAATTAATTTTTTTATTTGTTATATGTGGATAATAAACATAAAGATTCTAACAAAATGAAAATTATCAAAACAAAATAAACTCCACAAACCTAAACGGAAGGGAAGCCCTTAAAATATTTACATGTATATAAATTATATACTAAATATTGTGGTAATTATATTCTAGAGGTGGTAATTATATTAAAACAATAGGTGTTAAGACTGCCGCATCATTTTAAATAAAAATATTATATAAATTTTATTTGTATAGTACTACCTAATTGTATTGTAATAGTTCACATCCTATATCACAAATATATAATTTTGTATGGTTTCTAACTGTACACAGACCAATCATCTAGCAGTGGAAAGAGCTTTTGAGATGATTATCAACTATGGTAAAGCTAAATGTAATTCAAGTCTATCATCATACAATATGATCTCTGTACGGGGGCGAAATATCCACGTCTCTCCGTACGCCTTGAACGTCGAGCTTCTGGTAACGGCGTCTGTCTCTGCAAAACAAGAACGGTGGGCCGCCTGGTGTGTGCGAAAAAACCCTCCGACGCTCAAGTCGATTCATGAGCAAGAAGACGAGAAGAGAGTTTTGAGAGAGAGAATTCGCATACCGTAAACGTCCGCCCTCCTTCTCTATATCTAGGGCGCCTTTACTCAGAGATGTCTTGCGCACTACCTCTGCTGTCCTTCCTGGGCAGTGGCGGTCTTCGCCTCTCACCACCTTACACGTGTAAAGGTTACGTCCTCCTTCCGCACATGCGAATCGCTAACGGTATTGAGGCGTTAAATGGAAGCAGATGTCCTCTCCCTCACACCATTGGCCCAGGTGGCACCCTTGACCGAGGTGCCATGACCGGCCAAACACTTGTGGAAAATTGCCGTCACACAGCCGTGCTACATTTCGCCGGCTTGTGACTTGATTCAGCGAAACCCAGCGCAAATCTTAGAGCTTCCCTCGCCCGGTCCATCTCGATTGACCGGTTATGAGCATGCCGGCCTCCAACCGTTTCGTCTCCAATCCCGGTCAGGTGCAACCGCTTCGTCATGGCTGGGCGGCCAGTGGTACGCCGGCCACGCCGCATCCTCGGCGTAGCCCGGCCAATCCTTCAGCTCGGTTGCATCTTTGCTATGAACTTCGCCCGACCCAGCGGTCTCCAATTCGGTCCCCGAGTAGACACCGGTTGATGCCATCGCTTGAGCAGATTGGTTGCTCGGTCACTTAGGCCGTCCATCTTACTCGGTTCCCCACAGTCCGTGACGCCGGGCGTTATTCTTGCCCGGCCGTACTAACAGGTGGGAATCTCCCCACTCAATTGCCCCTTAAACCCATCCGAGCTATCGTGATTGGGTTTACCTTATCCGAGCAAAGGTAGGGTCGCACCCTTGCCAGGCCGAGCTTAGTTGGGAAGTTTTCGTTGCCGAGTGACAGTCAAATCGGGTACATTCTCGTCGCCGAGCTATCTCAATCTGGGACACATCAATCGCCGAGCTATGGAATTTTGCCCGGCCGTCAAATCCGCAGTCACATCAAAGGTCGTACAGCCGTACTGACAGCCGCGATGCCAGTGCCACGTGTCACCAATTCATTGGGTCGTGCTGCCAACCGTCTGGCACGCGCAGAATTCAAACGGCTGCGCCGTTTGGGTTTTGCCTCCAACCATAAACCCTAAGTGATGGGTTTTGTCCCTTCACTTCTCACCCTCTCTCTCAGACACCAAACCCTAGCGTCCAAAACTGCTCCCCCCTTCCTGTCATCGCCATTGCTTCGTCTCATTGCGCCCATCGAGCCTCTTGTCTGCCATTTTGAAGCCGTGCTCGAGCTCCCATAACCCTCGTGAGTCCTTGGTAAGTCTTTCCACTCCCTCACTTTGTATTTCCATTGCCATTTTTGGATTCATGAGCATGTTCTTCATTTTAGGTACCATTATGCTTTGCATGTTGCCTTTTGTTGCTTAAGTCTTGCTTGGATGCTTTACACCCTAGGGAGATAAAAAGCGGAGGAGGAGGGGCCCTCGTGCCCCCATTTCCCCTTAGGTAGATGAATGGGCTAAGAACTTAGGAAGAACACGATGAATTCTGGGTAAAACCGAGCAAAACGCTCATTTAGATCCACCATTAGCGCTGTAACCGAGCAAAAAGCTGTTTATGGCTCTGTACTGAGGCCATAACCGAGCTATCCACCTTAGATCGGTAATGTTTAACCGGGCTCAAGGCCTGAAATCAGAAGCCAATTCCTTGATCTGGGGGTCGACCGAGCAAAAACCTCCTATAGAATCCAACCGGTCAAAACTCCTAGACCGAGTAGAGACCAGCACCAAAAAGAGGAAGGCTAAATCCGCCATCCTGATGGGCCGAGGTAGGGGAGGCCGGCCAAACACCCAGAGCCTTTTAGAGCTATTTCCAATGCAAGCCGCGCAATATATGCCGTGCTAACCCTTGCCCTTTTTTCATCATGCAGAACAAGTAGGACCGACCATTCCAGCATCAACGTTCGTGGGGCTCAAAGTCCGAGCAACCACTCAATTTTGACCGAGATACCGTAGAGTAAATATAGCCGCGATAATGGGAAAATACCGCTTTAGGGTTAGCTCGCCCGGGGCAATGGCGGAGTTCCGAGAAGAGTTCCAAATCCCTGAAGACGTGGTCTTAGAGCTCGGCAAAAAGGGAGAAACTCCCTGGGGCGATTTAGAACGGTGCCCCTTCACCGTGGTGTCAATAATAGAGGGCGGACTTCGCTTCCCGGTCGACCACGATCTGCGAGTTTTAGGGCGGACAGGCTTTGCCACCAGTTTCCAACAACACCTATAAGATAATAAATGGCGTTGTTGAAATTTGAACCGACGGTCTCAATCTCGGCCTCGCGGAGATTTTTCACCAGTACAGCCTCAGTTCCAATAAGGGTGGGTTTTGCTACTACCTTAAAGTGAAGAAGGGCCGAGCAAAACTCATCGAAGGCAACCCGGACAAAGAGTCAAACGATGATGACTTTTTGTGGGTGTCCGGTCGCTACGAAGACCTAGAGGCACCCATACCGGGCTGGCAAATTAGGAAACACTTCGGTAGAGCTGGTAAGGAGCCCGGCTGACCGTACCATTATCTTTCTTTTCTTCATTGTTCTTCATTGCACCGGTCTAACACTTGTCTCTTTTTGCAGATAAAAATTTGGCCGCGCGTTACAACCGACCAAACCAAGAGGCAATCCGAGTGTTGCTGCGCATACCCGCCGAAGAGAGGGAATCACCAGATTTGCTCGGCTTCGAGCAAACGTACAACTATCAAGCACCGCGCAGAGGCAGGGTCACCGACTTCCTGCGCGAGCCAACCCCGGAACCAGATCCCACTTTGCCGCCGGTCAGACTCGTCCCCACTACCGCCGAGCAAGAAATGGCGAAAATCAGAGCCATTAAATCAATGATCACCGGGGAGGAAGGCGAGTCCCCAACGCCAGAAGCAACCGGGGGAGGATCTTCAACTCCAGGGGACAAGCGAAGGCGGTGCTTGCCACGGCGTGACGACGGCTAAGCCGACCAAGAAGAAGTAGAGGAGGCGAGGCCGAGCCTTGTGGATGAGGACTCCACCGAAATGGCGTCTCTAGAGCTCGGCGACGACCGAGCAACAACTTGCCCATAAAACCAAAGGCAAGGCCCTGCTTGCCCCGATGCAGGTGCGAGTTCACCTACAAGGGCCGAGCAGTCTCCGCCACAGATTCGATCGCCGAGGACAAGGACATCTCGCTCGGTTTCAACTTGACCGAGGATTGATCTGCCGGTGACATGAAGAAGCATGAAGAGTGACCGACCTCAAGCTCCTCGCTCGGCGCGAATCTATTGTCGTAAATTCAACATCTTTTCTTGAACTTTACGCTCGGTTTTTCGCTCGGCTTTTAGATACTAATCATCTGTTCTATTTTGCGCATCGCACAAAAGAACTATCTTGCCCACGGCGAATGGTTGCGATTCGGAAGAGTCTCAGACGCCATCACCGAGAACAAAGTGCTTGAGCCGAGATAGAAATCTTTGAAGGCCGAAAGCAGTGGTCGCTGGCCAGACGAAGCGAGGACAAGAAGAGGGCGAGAAGAAGGCCAAGGCAGTACTGGCCGAGCTCCGCAAATTGAGGATGCCCACAAGGACGCCTGGACAAGGCGGTCGACGAGGCGAAGGACCGTGGGTATAGCGAGGAGAGAAGGCATAGGCGCCAAATCCGCTACTAAGGACATCTTTTTCGGTCGGTGGAAAATTGCCGTGGAAAAAGTTGGCCTTGGCCAGATCGGAGATGTTCATCAACCCACCCACCGCTTATATCGGTCTACATGCTAGCCTACTCCCAAGCCGAGCAAAACCGTCTGATAGCGGAGGCGAGGAAAGAGGCAGAGGAAGAAGCCGCCGCCGAGAAAGAAGCCGAGCAAACTCCACCCGAAGCATCCCACAATGCTGAGGATGAAGTGATTGATCGGGATGTTGTCTCGGTGGAAGGCACAGACGACGATGCCGAGGACATCCTGCCCGAGCAAACCCTGCCGAGCGCCGAGCCGACGGAGGAGGGAGCCGAGCAAAGCCTTGATGACCTAGACTGATGACTTTGCTTTCTGTGTACTTTTTTACTTTTCCTTGTCTTTTATTTTCTTATTTTTGCAATGTAACCGGGCTATGCTCCCCGACTGTACTGAACTTCTTCGATCAATGAAACAACTTTTTGCTCGTACATGCTGCTTCCCGTTCGGCTTGTGTAATTTGAATTTCTTGTTCCAAATTTTGTTTCAACTTTTTGATCGGCTGAACCGCGCAAACAATACGTCCTCACGTAACCGTGCAATCCCTTTCCAAATAGTATGACATGTAGGATTGGCCGAACAAAATCAGATCGGCCCCACTTTGCTGCAATGATTATCCGGCCGAGCAAAAACTCGCACGCACGTCATTTGTAGTTTGTTCAATTGCCATTACGTCTTTTCGGCCGAGCAAATTCAGCTCGGCCTTGCAATTGATGGAAAGGACACCGACATTGCCATTCCCCCCCGAGCAAAATCAGCTCGCTTCCCATATTGGGCAATTCACCAATATGCTAAGTGGGCCGAGCAAAATCCGCTCGGCTACTACATTGGTCAATTCACCAACGAGCTAAATGGTCCGAGCAAAATCAGCTCGGCTCCTGCATTGGGCAATTCACCAATGCTTCAGTCAGGTTGGTCATGCCACCAACACTCCCACCGGGCGAGCAAAACCAGCTCGGCTTGAATGTGCATCGTTCCATGCGCAACAGTTTGTGTGGTCTGCTCCCATTCCGAGGAATACAGCCCGGTTTGCTTGGGTCAATTCTTGCCCTTGGCATACCTTACAACCGCACAGTGCCATACAGGGAAGTAATACAAAATACAACAATGTAATACAGCAACAGCAATATGACTGGCTTTTATTACATAAACATTGCAAAGGCAATGCTATCTTTTTACATGTAGTGCCAAAGGCTAAAGGTCTAAGAGAGCTAAACAAGAGCAAGTAGCTAAACAAGAGCAAGTTACATCTTAAAAGTAAAAGACCTTAAGGTTGGCTGCGTTCCAAGGTCGGGGGACTGCCTTGCCGTCCAAATCTTCCAGATGGTATGCCCCCTTGCCAACTAGGCCAACCACCTTGTATGGTCCTTCCCAATTTGCGCCAAGTTTTCCTTCGCCAGGGACCACCGTGTTGCCAAGCACCTTCCTCAAGACCCAATCCCCAATTTTGAACAGCCTGGGGTGCACTGCCTTGTTGTATTTTTTAGAGAGTTCCTGCTGATAAGCCGCCAGGTGAATTAGCGCCCGCTCTCTTCTTTCTTCAGCAAGGTCTAACTCCAATGCCACAACTTCATTGTTCGAGTCTGGCTGGAAACTCTCCGAGCGGATGGTTGGCATGCCAATTTCCAGTGGGATAACAGCCTCCATGCCATAAGCTAAAGCGAACGGTGTTTCCCCAGTCGATCTTCTTGGTGTAGTGCGGTATGCCCATAGCACGTTAGGGAGCTCTTCAACCCATTTACCCTTAGCTTTCTCGAGCCGCTTCTTCAAGCCATCCAAGATGGTCTTGTTGGAGGCCTCAGCTTGACCATTTATTTGAGGATAGTAGCGTCGGTGTAGAATTCAATCTTCAACTCCTCGCAAAACCCGCGAAAGAGTTTCCCATCGAATTGAGTACCATTGTCTGAGATTAAGGCTCTGGGAATACCAAAGCGAGTGATCACATTCTTCCAGACGAATTTCTTCACATCCTTCTCCTTTATGGTTGCCAGCGGCTCTGCCTCTACCCACTTCGTGAAATAGTCGGTGGCGGCAATGAAGAACTTACGATTGCCCGGTGCAACTGGGAGTGGTCCAACGATGTCCAATCCCCAAAGTGCGAACGGCCAGGGGCTTGTGAGAGAGAGCAACTCTCTGGCTGGCTGGTGGATCTGGTGAGCAAACTTCTGACATTTCTCACACCTGCGAACATATTTCTGCGCGTCCGCCTGCATGCATGGCCACCAATAGCCCTGCGAGATTGCTCGGTATGCTAGAGATCTGCCCCCAGTATGGCTGCCGCAGATGCCTTCATGAATTTCATAGAGGAAGGCTTCTACCTTAGAGGGGTGGACACACTTTAAATATGGCCCCGTGAAAGATTTTTTGTATAAGGCGCCCGGTGAGAGCCAAAACCGCTCGATTTTGCTCGGATCTTGTGGGCGCCTTCTTTTCTTCCGCAAAGTTCGATCTTTCAAAAGGCGATGATGGGGTCTATCCAGAGGGTCCCAAGTCGGTCAGAGTACCTCATGCCTCTACTTCCTCTATGCTTGGCGAGGTAAGAATTCAATCATCGAGATTGAAATCTTTATGCGAGAGGAAGCGAGACCGGCCAATTCATCGTAGTGCTATTTCCTTCGCGGTTGATCTGTTCGACCACGATCGCAGAGAACTTCTTGATCTCTTCTCGGACCAACGCTGATACTTGGCCATTCTTTTCGTCCTTGGCCTCATACTCCCTGAGACTGATTAACCACCGGCTTGGAGTCACGAACACCATAAGAGCTGTGACCTTCATTCTAATCGCTTCTTAGCCGGCAAGGAGGGCCTCATACTCCTTCGTTGTTGGAAATTTGGGAAGCCGAGCGTAATTGCTTGCTCTATGACGAGCCCATCTGGTGAAGTTAGCACAACCCCTAGCCCGGCCCCATGTCTGTTAGAGGCTCCATCAACGAAGAGTTTCCACATTTCGCCAACGAACAGCTTCCAACAATCGGAGGGATTCTGTGAACTTCTCAAATCAAAGTCCCTGGTCGGTTCAATCTGGTCTCTTTCCTTATCCTGGTTTTTCTCACCTCCCACCGAGCCGTCGACCTTAGGTTGACCGGTTGTGTTTTGCTCGCTTCTGGGCGAGCTAACACTTGTTGCCAAAACCATGGGTTGTGCTAAATCGCATCAACCAAATCAACCGCAAGCAGGTGTGTTCGGGGCAAATTCGCCACAAAATCCGCAAGTGCTTGTGCCTTAATGTCGCGGTCTTGTGATCGAACTTGATGTCATCTTGACCCAATTCCATGGCCCACTTCAGATTCTCCTGTGAAGTCTGCCTTCTCAAAAGCACCTTGAGTGGAAATTCGTCAATACCACTATTGTATGGGCATGGAAATAATGTGCGACTTTCTTGGCGCCATCATCGAGGCCAACGCCAACTTCTCTAAGGAGGTACCTTGTCTCGGTGGGGCGAGTCTTGCTCACATAAAAGATTGGTAGGTCTTTGGATGCCTTCAAGACGAACGATCTGGCGCTCACGCGTGTTGAGAAACAACCAAATAAAGGAACAACTCTTCGCCCGGTGAGTGACGAATAGGCGCCGTGGAAAGATAAACCTTCAAGTCGGCCAGCGCACGGTCGCACTCATCATCCCACAAGAATTTGGACTTCAAGATCTTGAACAAGGGCCTGCAACGATCCGAAGACCCACTGATGATTCTATTCAATTGGTGCCATCGACAAGATGTTGCACGTCCTTCGTGAGTTAGGCGCTCAATTCTTGTATGGCTTTGATTTGCGATGGGTCGGCCTCGATTCCCGGTTTGTGACGAAAGCCGAAATTTTCGATTGCCAACCCCAAAGGCACACTTGGAGGCATTCAAAGTGAGCTTGTGGCGCTGAGTATGGCGAATTTCGCTAGGTCGGCAAGGTTCTGAGACTTCTCTTTACTCTTCACCACCATGTCGTCTATGTAAGCTTCCATAGTGCGGCCCAAGAGTGGAGCGAACATTTTTGTTACCATCCGCTGGAAGGTTGCCCCGGCGTTCTTCAGTCCAAATGGCATGACCTTGTAGCAGTATAAGCCTCTGGGAGTGGTGAAGGACGTTATCTCCCTGTCCGGCTTGTACATGGCTATTTGATGATAACCGCGATATGCATCCAAGAAGCTAAACCTCTGATGGCCAGCGGTTAAGTCCACCAACTGGTCGATTCGAGGGAGAGGGAAGCTATCTTTTGGGCATGCGCGGTTGACAGTTTTGTAATCCACGCAGACTCGCCATTTCCCATTTTTCTTTGGAACCACCACCGTATTAGAAATCCACCGGGGGTATTGCACTTCTTCTATCGCTCCAGCTTCCAACAAGTTCTTTACCTCTTCTGCCACCACCTCAGCATGGTGCAAGGCAGAGCGGCGTGTCCTTTGAATAACCGGCCGTGCATCAGGGAAGACATTCAACTGGTGGCAAATGAAATTTGGGTCGACGCCAGCATATCGTAAAGGCGTCCGCAAAAGCCTCCAAGTTAGAAACCAAGAAGTTGACATATTCTGACCGCTCGGCATTGGACAATGATGATCCCAAAAGGAAGAACTTAGTTGGATCATTTTCATCGATGCGCACCTCTACCAAATCTTCAACTGATTTTTCCTCGGCCTTCCGCCCCACATCTTCAAGGACCGCCTTGCCCTCAGGCCCCTCGATCATCTGGACAAATCCTTTTGCTGCTCGGCTGCCATTTACCGCAACAAAGCACTGTTTCGCCATCACTTGATCTCCCCAAACTTCTTCTATTTGCCCGTTTGACGCTGGAAAACGCATGACTTGGTGGAAGGTTGAAGCGACCGCTTGCATGGCGTGCAACCAGCCCCGGCCCAAAATTAAGTTGTAAGTTGACGGAACCTTGAGCACCCAGAACTCCACTTGCTTTACAACTGACCCCGCTTTGACCGGTAGAATGATCTTCCCGATTGGCCACTCCGGCTGCGAATTGAAGCCGACCAAAGGGGATGTTGCTGGTGCTAAGTCTTTGTCTTCCAACTTCATTTGCTTGAATGCGTCATAGTACATGATTTCGACCGAACTTCCCTGGTCGATTAAAATTCTTCTGATTTCAAAGTCCTTGACGCGCAGGGTCACCACCAAGGCGTCGTTGTGCGGCATTTGGATCCTTTCTAAATCTTTCGTCGAAAATGTGAGGATATCTTTCTCTTCGGTCTTTCCCTTCTTCACAGCAGGTTGAACAGAGAGAACTTCTCTCATGTGCTCGGCCTTCTTGATCATCCCTCTAAGCTCGCAGACTCTGGCCGGTTCAACGATGCCATGGATGACGTTGATCACTCCTTGCGGGGGGGCCTCTAAGGCGGCCATTCCGTTTGGCTCGGTTTGACCGGTTGGCGCAGCCTTGACTCCCCCATCAATATACTGGTCAAGATGTCCCGCCGCCACCAACTCCTCCAGATGCTGTTTGAGCGGCAAACAGTCCTCTGTTCGGTGCCCCCGTTCGTCATGGAAGGTGCAGCGATACTTTGGATTGAAGCCGCGCTGCGCATTCCCCAACTTAGCTGGCCAACGTACAAAAGGCTCTCCTCGGATTTCGCTTAGAATGCGGTAGATGGGGATTTTAAAGACTGTGGTAATCCCAGTCCGTGCCTTTAGTTTCCTCTTGGCATCTTCTGCTGCGTCGCGGGGTGCATCAGCCCGGTCATTTCTGCGACCTTTGTTTTTATCATTTTGGCCGGTCCCTCGGTGATGATCTTTTGATCGGTCAGTAGGGCGGTTTCCTCTGCCTCGACGAATGAACTTTCCGCTATTCTTCTCGTCCACATGACGGATTATCCTTCTCGGTTGCTGAAGCGGCATCCTCTTCCACGCGGATGTGTTCGTTGATCCGCTGCATCAAAGACTCCATGGTGGTTGGTTGATGCATCGTGAGTGAGTCTCTCAGCCTATGTCCGACTGGGAGACCTCTCTTGTATTGAGTGATGGCCAGGTTGGTGGGGCAGTCGAGGATTTCGTTGTAGGTTTCCCAATACTTTGCATTGTATGCCTTCAGTGAGTTCCCCGATTCCATCTTGACGCCCAGGAGATGGTCTACCTCCTTCGGAGTTCGGGTGTTTGTCTTGAATTGCAACGGCTTCCGCCACCGCCGCCACCTCGATACTCCCCTCCGGGAGCCTCTCGAACCACTTCAAGCCCAGCTCTCCCAAGCTTGCTGGGAAAATGAGGCACATCAAGGCGTCGTTCCGTCGGTGGCCAGCCATTACTTGCCGGTAATGACTCACATGCATGTACGGATCCGTCTTGCCATCGTACAGTGTAAATTTCGGTTGGTGGAATCCGGCAGGGAGCGGGGTGCTCTCGATCTCTGGTGACAATGGGGTGGCTGTTAGTCTCGCTAGCTCCTTGTCCACCCCGGCGTTATTATCACTTTGGGCGCCGGCATCGCCACCTCTTCACTGCAACGGACTGGAGCACTCAACCTCTGGAGCGCCGGCACCCTCTGAGCTTCCCGACGGCGCGCTCTCTCCTCCAACACGTCCCTGAGGTCCCTGGAACGGGAGGAGGCAGAGTATCGCGTCGTCGATGACGGGCGCGAGGGGCGATAGGTGCTATCGCGCGTGACTGATCTGTCTTCTCGCTGGTCAGAATCTCCAACCCCATAATTCCTGGTGATTGAGATTGAATGGGTCCTCCTCTGGCGGCGACTGCTAGAACGAGGGGAGGGGGTGCGCTCACTGAGGTTGCCCTCTCCAGCAACACCCTTCCCCCTCACTTGACGCTTCAGAAGCTCCATCTCCGCCGCCATTTTCCGAATGAGGGCTTCTTGATCCTTGAGTTTGTGCTCCAGGCACTCCTCACGGGACTCCCGGCGCGGCCTCCTGACTCATGAACAGTCGAACTCCTCCCACGCTTGCCGCGCGCTCCTCGCGAAGAAGTTTCTAGGCCCGCCATGGCTGGAACATTGGGAAGGCCTTCTCTCCTACGGACAAACTCCAGAGTAGCACCATCGCATTTACGGACAATGAATCTCTTCATTGTTGGCCATGGAAACGGCAAAAGCTCAAGAACAAGGGTTGATCAAAGATATTCCCACGACGGCGCCAATTGTACGGGCGAATATCCACGCTCTCTCCAGACGCCTTGAACGTCGAGCTTCGTAACGGCGTCTGTCTCTGCAAAACAAGAACGGTGAGCTGCCCGGCCGTGGTGTGCCGGAAAAACCCTCCGACGCTCAAGTCAGTTCAGTGAGCAAGAAGACGAGAAGAGAGAGAGTTTTTGAGAGAGAATTCGCATACCAGAAACGTCCGCCCTCCCTTCTCTATATCTAGGCTGCCTTGCAGCTCCGAGATTGTGCGCGCACTACCTCTGCTGTCCTTCCTCGACAGTGGCGGTTCGCCTCTCACTACCTTACACGTGTAAAGGTTCTGTCCTCCTTCTGGCACATGCAGAACCGCTTAACGGTATTGAGGCGATCGTGGAGCAGATGTCCTCTCACACCATTGGCCTGTGGCACCTTGACCGAGGTGCCATGACCGCCAAACACTTGTGGAAAATTGCCGCCACACAGCCTTGCTACATTTCGCCGGCTTGTGACTTGGATTCAGGCGAGAGCCCAACTGCAAATGCCGAGCTTCCCTCGCCCGGTCCATCTCGATTGACCGGTTATGAGCATGCCGGCCTCCAACCGCTTGCCTAATCTCGGCCAGTAATCGCTTGGCTATGGCAAGGTTACAGTACGCCGCCACGCCGCATCCTACAGTCTTGACCAATCCTTCAAATTTCGGTTGCATCTTTGCTATGAACTTCGCCCGACCTGGTCTCCAATTCGGTCCCCGAGTAGACACCGGTTGATGCCATCGCTTGAGCAGATTGGTTGCTCGGTCACTTAGGCCGTCCATCTTACTCGGTTCCCCACAGTCCGTGACGCCGGGCGTTATTCTTGCCCGGCCGTACTAACAGGTGGGAATCTCCCCACTCAATCTCTATCTTAAGTTCATCATTTCATGATCTTCCAATTTTACAACTTGGTTAAAGATGGGAATTATAGTCATTTACTATAGCATGGGAGACTTCACCGGTTAAAAAGCATTGGTTGTGTTATTAAAATTGCTAAAAAAAAACCTTCACAATTAAGACTATATGTTAGGATATTTTGAAAAGATGGTTAAAAACTGTTTTTTGAATTTTTCGTGAGAAAGGAAAGTGGATTAAAAATTGAGAAGTGACTTTTAACCCACTTCTCAAAGTACGCCGTTATCACAAACAAGGCACTCGCACAACTGAGATTCATGTGATCAAAGCATCAAACCACACTGGTGGGCTCACGAATGAACATTCTACACGTCACATGCCACAACCTAATTGTCCAACCTTGTGCTAATACGCCCTTGCCCTTAACCAAGGGTATATTAACAGATCAATAATGCATAATCAAATCATCAATGTGCATCGCCAATAGCCACCGGTCATGCACACCCCATGACACCAAGGGTCACTCATGAGGCCGTGTCATGAGGGATAGAAAGTGCACAACAAGGACAAGGGTCAAACTTGCAACCTGCTGCATAGAATAACCTTTCTACTAGAGTTAGGAGGCTTATTATCATCTAACGAGAATCCAATAAGTGATCACTCAAATGTAACCAAATAACATCACAGGCACAACCCCTCAAAACACCAACCTCTTCCTTTATTGGTTTTCAACCAGATTTCAGACCAACCAACTTAGTATTGGAAAATGGCTTTGTATGGACTTATTTTTTGTTAATTTTGAGTATTAATTAAGGTAGGATCCAAGTGTTATTTTTGATATTTCTAATTAGGTTCATATTTAATGTCGCGTAGTCAATAACATCGTGTATTTGGTTGCTCAAAACCATTTCCGAATGAATGAGAATTCAACACACATTTTCCAGTTCATGGAAATGGATTTAAGTAAGTTTCTTACACGTTTGTAAAATGTGCTTGTCCCACATAGAAAATGCTTAAAGATTTATTTGAATATATATACCTTGGCTTGCCACACTTGCGATGAGCCCCAAGGGGCACCCCAAGTTTTGTAAGGAATGGAGTTATGGACAAAGTGGGCTTGGCCCAAAATCACTACACGAAGGCCGTCCACTGTGCCTGTCTTAACTTTAATTTTTTGAACAAAATTCGTTTGAATTTTCCAAATTTTTGCAGGAAATTTTTTTTCTTTATAGAAATAATTCAAATTTTGCTCCAAAATTTTAAATTTGAATTTTCAAATTTTTCTAGTCGCCTCCTTTCCGAACCGATGTTGTTCCGGTTGCACCTTTCCGGCCATGACTGAACTGCCACCAAATCCAACCCGTATAGGTGCATGCTAGGCTATAAATAGCCTAACATTCCATCA
Source organism: Camellia lanceoleosa (assembly GCA_025200525.1). Classification (NCBI taxonomy): domain Eukaryota; kingdom Viridiplantae; phylum Streptophyta; class Magnoliopsida; order Ericales; family Theaceae; genus Camellia; species Camellia lanceoleosa. The sequence goes on along the minus strand of CM045763.1, from coordinate 41,571,027 downwards.
ATTCATTTCATCAAATTTTTTTCTTTTCTTCTATTCATCCTCCTATGCTCTTGCATCGCTTCATTATTTAGTTTCTAATAAATAGAGTTACAAAGATTATTTGGTTCAGACTTGATTTTATAGTGCTACAAATCAAGTAGTAATTGTTGCATCCTGGGCAGTAGACATCGTTAAATCTCGAAACACAAGAGCGAGGGCGAAATTACTTTAAGGAGATTGTGTTTAACATAAGCCTCGACTTATAATTACTGTAAGCTATTAATCTGGAATTTAATTCATTTAACTATTCTCTAGATTATTTAATTTTATTTTGTTATTTATTTTATTTACACATACACACAACCACTGGGCTATAACACTTAGTAGTGCTACATTTTATGTCATACTCAAGCTTTGATTTGCTCCGACAATTAACACCTAGATTAAAATTAATCAGCTTGCTTGGTTGTGCTTTTTTTAAAACATTTTGAAAATTCTATTTTCTTATTTTTGATTTTTTTTTTACTGAATTTTTTATTTTTAGACATACCTAACATAAATATACCTAAAAAGTAAAAAAATTGTGAAAAAAAACCTTTTAAAAATTCACTAAATTTCAAAAATACAAAAAAAAAATGAGAATTCGGTATATTTTTTGTATTTTTATGTATTTATTAAAATTTTAAAATATTTTTTCACAATATTTTTACTTTTTAGATACATCTAAGTAAGGTGCATCGAAAAAAATAAATAAAAAATATTTAAAATTTTAAAAATATTCACTAAAAACAAAAAAATACGAAAACTAAAAAACTGAATTTTCAAAAAACTTAATTTAAAAAACTCAAACCAAACACAGTGAATAATTTTATGGCACTTATCAATTTTATATGGTTTACAATACAAAATTAACAAAAATTTGACAGAATGAAAAATTTAACAAAAAAATTCTCTGGCTAACTAAACTAAAAATTAAAAAAATTTAATTGAGTAATGGCCTCATTGCAAGTGAACAAGCAACTGGCCAAGGACTTGGGCACCCACATAGCAATCAAAGATGGACACAGAAACATGTAGAGTTGCATAAATGATGAGAACAAGAGGTAAAAGAAAACTCTTTTTTTTAAACCATTTGAAGCATATTATTGAGAACCATACTATCCAACATATCTAATGTAGTACACTAAAAACAGTAAAATTTTACCTAATTCAACTAAAAAGCAGTACTGAAGTAGCTCTTCACAACATTGTCACACAGAATCTGCAACACAGTGCTATTAGCAGGCCCCACGCACCGCGGCATTTTAAACTGGCTGACAGCAGCTCCAAGCCCTACATAGTGCTCTAGAATCTTCTGGAAGGTTCCCCTCTTAAGAACTCGGAGTTCCAACGCTCCAATGGTTTTAACTTTACGTGAGCCCACATAGCCCGCGTCTACAAATGACCGGTCCAAGCAATTGCAACATTCCCTCAGAAGGTCGTCACCTGCTTCCCCGCTCACTTCCCAGCAGATGACGTAGTGACCAGGATCTGTTGATAAGTCCACGTGGCTCGTGAAGTCAACTACTTCGAGTTTTTCGTTGGAAAACAACTTTCCTGCTGCTTCAACAGATAGTTGTAGATCTTTCTCGGTGTTCTTGTCGATGTTGATGGTGAGGAGAAGATTGCTCCTGCAGATAAATAGGAGTTCTGGAGTAGAGTTGTGGAAGCCCACTACCTTAACCACATCTCCGAGCCTATACCGATACAAACCTGCGAGTTTACCATATAAATTTAGTAATTCATAAGTTTTGGTTGAAATTGTGTGTTTTACAAGTCACAATAATATAATAGGAGCCAAAAGAAATTGGTGTTGGGTGTATGCACATCCAAGTCCTGGTGAAATTTGAAATTAAAATGCTAAGTAAATCTAATTAAAAGCCGCCACTTTGATTTTAAAAACTAAAGAAAAAGAGAAATCCTCTCACAAAATGAATTTTTTAAAACGGCAAAACTAAGCAGTGTTTATTGGTGAGAGCGTGTGGGCAAGCTTTCATATAAATTTCCTTTTTCTTTTGTTTTTATACACTCCCAGCCGCACAATGTGGCGGAATTTCAAGATAGGATCCTATGGCTAAGAATGTATCAAGACAGAGTGACAGATTTGGGTACAGAGGATCATTGGCTGTCAAACTCCCAACACATTTCACACATAGAACATTTAATTACATTTATTGCAAAAAAATAGAGAAAGAAAAGAAAGTTCAATGGGAAAGCATACACAATTCAAACCTGGAACATTTAATTATATTTATTTCAAAAAAAGGAAAGAAGTTCAATAGGAAAGCATCTATTACAACTAGAAATTGAAATAATCAAATGTTCTTATCGTCATCTAGAGGAAAAAAAGAAAAGAAAAATTGAATGTAGATGGAGGAGGAAAAAGTTAGAAAAATCATAATTTGAAATAAAAAAACTTGAGCAGTAACATAGAGGCAATTTTGGCATAAGAAAATGTGACATGGAGGTTCACATCAAGTGAATTGTGCTCCTTATATAATATAAGCGATAGAATAGATATACAAAGTTCATATATAGAATTCATGTGCATACGGATTTATGCAAGTAATTGAAGAAAATTAAAAATAAAACAGGGTCACATCGGTGAAACCACAGATATTTGCAGAGAGAATTCAGTTTCCAATCCTCACGAATACAAAACTATTCCACAAGATATCTTTTAATTTGTTAGTAGTTTAGCATTTAAATTAATGTACCACCAAAGCATAGTGGTGACATACACATGGATAATCCAAGAAAATTTGACTGTCATACATAGGGGACATAGAAGAGAGCACCTACTGGTATTAAACCCTTTAATAATTGGAGGAATCTAATATTAAGATGTCAACCATGAGATGCATAACATATAAGTTATAGCATTCAGAACAAATTATAGATATTTGTGTCTCAACCGACCAGTTTGGTCATGTGAGCTAGTAAAATGGAATAATCTCGTTCATATTCCACGGGATAAACCAAAAGATTGAAAAATACAAGACAGTATGGGGAGAAGTCAGAACTGCACAAGGATAGAGCTATTGTAACTGTATCCAACACTCACATGGTGAGAAGTAGAGCGAATGCTCATTCTGTTGGAATAAAAACCTAGCTTAGTCATGTGAGATGGTGAAATGGAATAATCTCATTCATATTCCAACGGATAAACAACCAAAAGACTGAAACAAATGAGACAGTATGGAGAGAAGCAAGACCTGCACAAGGATAGAGTTGTTCTAACAGTATCCAACACCCACATGGCAAGCATTTTGGTACTCAACTATAGCTTATTGGCTTAAAATAAGCCCACAAATAAGATAGTGCTTAAAAAAACTAGTTCCTTTGGCATATTTTTGGCTTTTAGGATTTCTTAATGGCTTTTTAAAGTGGCTTAAATTGATTTTTTGGTGGGAAATGAGTATGGCAAATGACTTGAAGCTTTTTAAGCAAAATAGGCTTATAAGTCATCCCAAACGAAGGGAAGTGAGGGGTTTCAAACAATCAATAAATGGATGATAGTGAGTTTTATAAACCAATGGCTCAATGCATAAATTTTGAGCATTTTTTTTTTTTTTTGATAGTCTAATGTCATCAATATGTAATCTTTTCATGTGGAAAGAGCCATAAATTTTGCAAATTTGTTGACGTGTAGGAAGCAGGCGTAATTTCTAATATTCATTTTGACAGGCTTTCACACTATCCAAAAAACAAATTTAGTACCTGCAAAAGTAGTGAGGATGATCTCATACTCTTCACCAACTTTGACTTCAGTCAGACCCACTGTCTTAGGCTCTATGGAGAGAAAGGAGGATTCGATTTCATCTTGCTTTGGAACCTCAACATTAGGAATAAATTCAAAATACCCAATATTAGGCAGCACAGCGAAAGTGGCCAACTCAGGGGGCAATTTCGGGTTCACATTTGCTCCAATCCATCCCTCAGGAAGACCCATAATCAGCACTCAGCAGTGGCAGCTCACCCGCATAGTGCCTCAATTTTTTCAAATAAGGTTCCATTGACCCAGTCATGATCCCATAAATGTACTTTGCATTGGGAAATAGCTCCGGTATTAATCCATACCAATTACTTAATCCCGAGCATTTTTTATGGATCTTATCAGCCAATTCTGGGTTTGGCTTGAGCAATTTCGACATAGCTGTTCGTATGGATGGGACAGTGATTTGGCTGGTGAGAACCCCTTCTCGGATGTCAGTACAGAGTTCTTCCCAAACTTGTTCAAAGGTTCGGAAAGCATAAACAATGCTGTGGGCAAATGTAGAGGACACTACTTGGACTTCATTCCAGTAAATGAATCCGCTTAGAAGATGGCAGTATAAGGATTGCTGGAAGTCGGGACCAAATATCACTTCATCAGGGCTACAACATTGGGTCCGCATAGCCTTCATTGTATTCTTGAACTGCAAACCACTGAACACGTTCGTAGTAGCAGTTCCTGCAGCCAGACCCCCTTTCGTTTTGAATTGCTTGCTGCTGTAAATGAACTGCAAGGCCTTTCCATTCCCAATAGGAAATTCCCTGCAAACCAGTAGTTCTTCACATCAGCAGATATCTTATTAACGTCATGCACAAGGGAGGAAAAGCAGAAACACATTAAACGCTAATATGGGCAATGCAGAGAATTTTAAAACATAAGGAAAGGTGGATGGGAGAGTTTGATTCCATTTGTATGGGTGTGGAATTTCCAAACCAATGGCTCAAATTTGTTTTTGGATGTTCGGAAGAATGAGACAGAGAGAGAGAGAGAGAGAGAGAGAGAGAGAGTATACACACATGCCTCACAAAGATTAATAACCATCTTAGAAACTTCTAAACAGAGGATAAAAAAACAGTAAAATCATTTAATCAACTGTAAGACTACAATTGGCAAATGGGGAGAATTTTAAAACAAAACTTGTTATTGCCTAGTGACGAGCATTAAACAAATTGAATTCCCTAAAAAAAAAAGGAGCATCTCGATTGTGGAAATGTCAAAGTCAGAAAAATGCCTAATTGACATATTCATGAACGCTTTGTATATTGTTGATTCCTCCAAACAAAGAAAACAAAATTTAATAGACAAGTAAAATGTAACTTCCAAAACATTTAATAATCACTTACAATTCCAACTAAATATTTTTAAGGTCAACTTGAAAGAAAAGGGCATCTGATACTAATATGAACTAAAAATCTTTTTGCAATAAACAGAGGAATATAACCTGTTTCTAAATGCAAAAGATGTCTTATATATCTGCATAGTGGATTCCATCAAGTCATTATTGAACGGGACAAACTTGGGCTTTCCTTGAGTGGTGCCAAGACTGCAAGAAACAAAAAATTGACAGACGCTATGAACTTCACATCCAAACAATTTTTATCAGAAAAAAAAATTCACTAAAAAAAGCATCAAGAAAATAACAATTAATTACAAGTACCTTAATGAGATGGTTGTTATTGGTTTTCCAGTAAGGATGGGAGAAGTATCACCATCCACCATTCTCTGAATGTAAGGTTCCAAATCTTTGTGAGTGACGAGGGGGACAAAATCCTTAAAACTCTCATGGTCAGTTCTTCCATTAAGACCCTTTAAGTACTCTGTGCTGCCATTTTCTTCCAGTATTTTCTGCAGGGTCTCCTTCTGAACTCTCTCAGCATCCTTTGTTAGCATCTCAAATTCTTCTATGACTTCCTCAAGGTCAAATTTTGTGTCCATCACAGACCTTGAATGGCTTGCTACAATTATCAAAGGACTTACTGAGAAATACTTAATATGTAATTCAACACAAAACCAATTTTGAGAAAGTCTACATGACTTCTAAAACATGAGCATACAATTCGAAGAAGCAATTTCGACAAAATGTAGAGAACATAGTAACACTATTTCACTTTTGCAAAACACTGCAAAAAAAAAAAAATGATTGATTGATAAAAAAATGAGGAAAAAATAACACAAGCCTTTTAGAGAGAGAGAGAGAGAGACGTTAGTTTTTATTTTCTTGGCTCATTTTTGAGTTGGAAGAATATGGAGTGATGGAAGATTCTTCGAGGGTTTGCATTATATAGAAGTTCCAGAATGCCGTCCACCAAAAGCGCCAAATTGTTTCCAAATATTACCCCTTGAGTTTTGTTCGAATTACGAAAACACCATTGTTGTTGTCTAATTACATATTTGTCCTTCAAGAATGCTTGATATTACGATATGATCGCCGGAATTCTCTAAATTGTGAGGATCTAAAAGCGAAGACACGTAAATATTGGAAATTTTGGATGGAGTTGGATTCCAAATAAATATTTTAGAAATTTTGATATTAATAAATTACTGTGTGTGGGTCCCATTCTCATGTGAGAGATTTGGTAGAAAATTTGATAATTTATTTGGGATCTATAGCATTTTTTTTTTGGATATGATTTGCTTAAAGGGTAATATTAGAGATATTAAATTTTTTACTAAACAAATGACCAAATATCTTACATGGGTGTGGAGTTTGCAATTTAGTGGACCCCATATCCATGTAAGATATATAGTCATATATTTGGTAAAAAAATTTGAGAACTATAGCATTTTCCTTGCTTAAAATATTAAGGGTGCACTTTCTAAATTTTTAATCGCATAATAAATTTTTATTGTATAATAAATAATTTATTTTAATTATTTAATTATTAAATTAATTAATTAATTTTTAATGATGTCAAGTAATTTTATTTTTTGTACAAAAGGGTACTTAGAAATTTTATTTTTTTCTATTAACTCTATTAAATAATAAACTTTGATAAGAATGTATTTATAATTTTCAAAATTATAAAGAGTAATTTGTATTTCAAACAAATTTCAGTAATTCATTCATAGGATATTTGCAATGCGGTAAATGTTACTTAGATGGAAAAATATTTAAAATTTACTAAATCTCAATAGTATTTTTCAAATAAATTATGATAAGAATGCATTTATAATTTTCAATTTTATAAAAAGTAATATGTATTTCAAATAAATTTTAGTAATTCATTCATAAGATACATTACTTAGATGGAAAAATATTTAAAATTTACTAATTCTCAATATTATTTTTCAAATAAATTATTATAAGAATGCATATATAGTTTTCGAAATTATAAAAAGTACTAGGTATTTCAAATAAATTTCAAGAATTCATTTATACAATACAATACTTAGATGGAAAAATATTTAAAATTTACTAATTCTTAGTATTTTTCAAATTTTGAATAATTTTAGGGTAACTAGAAATTTTATTTTTTTCTATTAACTCTATTAAATAATAAATTTTGATAAGAATGTATTTATAATTTTCAAAATTATAAAGAGTAATTTTATTTCAAACAAATTTCAGTAATTCATTCATAGGATATTTGCAATGCATTAAATGTTACTTAGAGCATCTCTAAGAGCATCTCCAATGGTTTGCGAGCTGCCAAAGCTATATTGTAGCAGCTTTGAGAAAAAAGGGTTCTCCAATGGTGAGATATAGCAGCTGTTAAAAATGACAAATGGCAAAGTTGTTGCCAAGTTTGACAACAACTTTGGCAAATGGCAAATCTGCCAGCTTACCCCAAACCAGCTGATTCTCTTCTTTTCCTCCCTCCCTTTCTCATATGTTTGTAGAAAAACTCAAACAAAAACAGATCAATTTTTCATTTTGCAAAATTCATAATTTTTTTTTACAACATTTTTTTTAAAAACAGAATTTCACTAAAACAACAACATTCAAAAAAAAAAAAAAAAATTCAAACACCAACAACTACAACATTCAACAAAATCAATGATAGATGTATCTTCATTAGGATCTAAAAGCTTTGATTTTTACCCTAATAGATTGATATAAAAAATAAAAAATAAATATATCATACCTTGATCGGTGATTGAAACTGAGAGTCCAAATCAAGCTGGTGAGACGGAAAGAGATATAGATTGGTGACTGAAACCAAGCTTCGGCTTCATCAATGGAGACTGAGAGAGAGACGGAAAGAGATATAGAGAGAAAGACGGTTCAACGATGGAGAGTGAGACAGAGAGAGGCGGAAAGAGATATAGATCGGTGACTGAAACCAAGCTCCGATTTCATCAATGGAGACCGAGAGAGATATAGAGACGGAGAGAGAGAGAGAGAGAGAGAGAGACGGTTTAATGGAATGAGAGAAAGAAGGTGAGAGTGAGGGAGAGACAGGACTTTGCAATGGAATGGAGATGTGTGACTTTGCAATGGGATGTCTGAAAGAGAGAGAGGAAGAGTATTCTGGAACTTGATATCAGCTTGGATATAAAGACAAATATATTTTTTTAATGAAAAAATATATTTTTAGTATAATTTATAATTTTTAATAAAGTATAATGGAAAAATAAATATATTTTTTGAAATGAAGACAATAAAAAGATAAAATATATTGATTGACATTAAAATGAAGATAATTTTGTTATAATAAAAAGACATTAACTATATTTTTTTCCCAAATTTTCAAATTTTTTTATATTTGTCTAGTCAGGACTAATATAAATATATAATTTTTTTTACAAACAGTTAAAAAAAGGTCACAAAAAATAAAAAATCACAAAAATAAAATCACAAAAAAACCTATATCCAAACAACACATACATATTTAAAGGAAAAGTTGGTTGAAATTTGCTAAAATAGCAAATGACCATTGGAGCATCATTGCTATAATTTGACAAAATAACACTATTCATTGTCAAATTATAGCAATGGCAATGACAATATAACAACAACCATTGGAGATGCTCTAACCATTGTTGCTGTAATGCCATTGCTATTGCTATAATTTGGCAATGAATAGTGCTATTTTGCCAAATTATAGCAATGGTGCTCTAATGGTCATTTGTTATTTTGGCAAATCTCAACCAACTTTTTCCTCCAAGTTTGTAGGTGTTGTTTGGATATTGATTTTTTTGTGATTTTATTTTTGTTTATTTTTTGTCTTTTGCAGCATTTTTTTTACCTGTTTGTAAAAAAAATTATATATTTATATTATTTCCAACTAGACAAATATAAAAAAATGAAAAATTAGAAAATATATATATATGTATAATTCACCCCACCAAAAAATATATCACTACATATTTAATAAATTTTTTTAACTACACAAAAAATAAACAATCACCAATTACCCACCAACAATCATCCATCATTCACCCATCATTCATTCACCAACAACCAACCACCAACAACCATTCATTATTAACCCAGCATTCATTCACCAACAACTACTCACCCAACAATCACCCATTATTCATCCACCCACCCAACAACCACACATTATTCAACCACACATTATTCATCCACCCATTCAACAACCATCCATTATTCATCCACCTACCCAACAACCATCCATCATTCACTGCCCACAATTTTCTCCATAAATATAACATAAGGTTTTCTACAATTTTCATATTCACCTACCCATCATTTTCATATCTTCTAAACTCTCTGTACCCACCCAATAGATTTTCTACAATTTTCATATTCACCCACTCACTCATCTACCTACAATGAACAATTTGACTAAAGTTATATTCAATGGAGATTTTGATGAATCTTCATCATCTGATGATGATATCATCATAATGGCTAAGGGTGGAGGTTTCGCCCTGGGAAGCTGGGGAGTTTGTGGTTAGGTGGCTAAAGGTGGAGGCTTCGCCAAGGTGAACACGAACATAGCTAATAGCAGATTAATGAAGTCCTAAGAATGCATGTACTAACTAAATAGAACTGAGAATGCAAGTGCAGCAGCAAGGTTTACCACTGCAAGTGCATTTCTTTGAGGTTCGACTAACAGGGCAAGTGCAACGACAAACACTCCCGCCGCAATTGCACTTTGCTGAGGTTCAAAAGGGAGTTGCAGCGCCAAACACTCCCATCGCAACTACACTTGCTGAGGCTCAAAAAGGTAGCTGCAGAGGCAAACAAATAGTACACGGTACATGCACAGGAACATATGGCACCTTCAGCCTGGTAGCTCAAAGCAGAATATTCTATGTGATCCTTAGGGACACCTGTCTTCTCTCTATTTGGCCACTTGGTGTCCTCTTGGTACCAAGAAAAAGACTATAAACAGGACTCATTTCCCAAGGTCCAAGAAGAAGAATTTTGGAAACTTGGGGGAGATTTTTCCCATTTGTGCACTAACATTCATTTCTGTTTGAGTTTCCTACTTCACCCTCACCTAGCTACTCACTCTTCAATCATTCCACCATTGTTGGACTATTAACATAGTTTTGCCTCTTTAATCATCTTCTTAATCTCAAACCTACAATGAACAATTTGACTAAAGTTATATTCAATGGAGATTTTGATGAATCTTCATCATCTGATGATGATATCATCATAATGGCTAAGGGTGGAGGTTTCGCCCTGAGAAGCTAGGGAGTTTGTGGTTAGGTGGCTAAGGGTGGAGGCTTCGCCAAGATGAGCACGAACATAGCTGATAGCAGGTTAATGAAGTCCTAAGAATGCATGTACTGACTAAATAGAACTGAGAATGCAAGTGCAGTAGCAAGGTTTACCACTGCAAGTGCATTTGCTGAGGTTCGGGCTAACAGAAGTCTGTGCAACGGCAAACACTCCCGCCACAACGTACTTTCTTTGAGGTTCAAAAGGAGTTGGCGTAAACACTCACATTGCAACTACACTTGCTAAGGCTCAAAAAGGTTGCTGCAGAGGCAAACAAATAGTACACGGTACATGCACAAGAACATGTGGCACCTTCAGCCTGGTAGCTCAAAGTAGAATATTCTATGTGATCCTTAGGGACACCTGTCTTCTCTCTATTTGGCTACTTGGTGTCCTCTTGGTACCAAGAAAAAGACTATAAACAGGACTCATTTCCCAAGGTCCAAGAAGAAGAATTTTGGAAACTTGGGGGAGATTTTTCCCATTTGTGCACTGACATTCATTTCTGTTTGAGTTTCCTGCTTCACCCTCACCTAGCTACTCACTCTCCAATCATTCCACCATTGTTGGACTATTAACATAGTTTTGCCTCTTTAATCATCTTCTTAATCTCGAACCCCCCTACAATATTTTATCTCTTTATGTTATTTTAATAGTTATGTTTTTAATTGGGTCAATTTTGACTCTTTCTTTTAAATTTTATATCAATTTAATCCAATTAATAATATTATTTATGTTTTTTTAAAGAAAATTATCACTAAATTTGTTGGGATTAATTCACTAAATTGAATAAGTTTATAATTTTGTCCTTAAAAATATGACATAAAACATTTATATGCATATTTTCTATATAAAAAAAAATGATAAGAGTTGGTATTAATTAGATTAAATTGAGACAAAGTGATAAATTCATAATCAAAATTGAGTTAATTGAAATTACAAAGACTAAAATGACACAAGAACCAAAATACAGGGACTACCATCATAATTTGCTTTACTTTTATTACATTGAATTTGAATTGAGTAATTATTTAGTCTGACTTGGTACAAAAATTGTGTTACAGGATTTATTTATAGCAGGGATAGACACAACTTTAAATACATTAGAGTGGGCAATGACAAGAGCTTTTACACAACCCGGAGACTCTAATGTGTGTTTGGTTAGGGGATTCAGAGAGGAATTGGAAAGGAAAATGGAAAAGGTTCGAAACTAGGAGAAATGTAAGTATATTTTATTCACATTTCACCTAACTTTTCATTCTCTTTCCAAATCTCTCCTCAAATCCCCAACCAAACACAGTGTAAAGAAAGCTTGAACAAATAGTTGGCAAAGGCAAACCAATATCGAATCGGATATTGCCGCCTACCTTACTTGATGGCAATTGTTAAGAAACCTTGGATGCACCCGATGGTTTGGGCGGTGTTTGTTTCAGTTGGTTGTGTTTGGGAGCCAAGGGTTGCCGAAATTTTTGTCCTTCGCCGGCGAGGAGTTGGTCGCAGCGAAGCTTTGAGTTTTGTGTCCGTGGGTCGAGCCAGAGTGGCTTCGCCGAGCGGCGATTCGTCTGCAATCGACTGAACACCATGATTTCTGGCTCGAGCGAGCTTTTCTTGGCTCGAGCGATCTGGTTCGATCTTCGCCGGCGGCGGTTTGTCGCTTCGGCGTGCGTCTAGTTGCAGACTGAAGGTCGAGCTCGCTCGGCGAGCTTTTCTTCGCTCGAGCGAGCCAGGATGTTGGCTCGAGCGAGACCTTCTTGGCTCGAGCTAGGGTTTTCTGTGTCTGGTCGCTCGAGCGACCAAGTCTTCGCTCGAGCGAGCCTATTTATATCAGTTCGACAGCAGCGAGTTTTAAGTTAGATTTTTTATAAACTTTTGATCCAATCTTCAAGATCTGAGAGCTTCTCTCTCTTACTTTACATTCTCTCTAAGGATTGATCTATCTAGGATCATTTCCTACCCTTCTTGCTTTGTTAAAAAGGTAGAGGTCGTCAGGGGCTTCGATCTAATCTGAAAAAGTCGGTGTTTGGAGCATTTTGATCTTTGGGTCTTCATCTCCTTTTGGGCTTAAACTTTGAGGTAGGGATATCCTACTCCTCTTTATGGATTCTGTCTTTGAATTTTGACATTTTGATGTGTTGGGGATAGTTATGTAATTTTGAGAAAGTTTGGGGCTTTTATGCAATTTTATAAAAGTTTGGGGTTTTGTTTTAAATAAACCAATATGTATGTTTAATACATAGAAATGAGATTAATGTGGAATCATTGATGAAAATGGGACCTTTACGGTTGAATTAATTGGGTTAATTAATTGTGGAATTGGGATGTTGATTATATATCCATTGTGCATTTATTTTCTGTATAGAAATAACTGCTTTGGGCTATCGGTGGAGGATAGTCGTGTTTGTTGTAGACAATGCATGATGATTAGGTAAACTGAAACTAATCTGCGGAAAGTGTCATGGAACTTGACGATTTGTAGAATACATTAATTGTATTGATTAATTGTATATAGAACCAATGTGTTTATATGCATTATGTGTAGAGGAGGAGATGGGGGATGTACTCCGCGGTTTAGGGGAAGATGGGGGATGTACCTCTAAACCGAATAGTGTTGGGAGAAGATAGGGGATGAACTCCGGAGGCACAGCTCATATGCTTGTCTTGAGAAATATAGATACAGCCCATGTGCTTGTCTTGGAAATGTGAAGTAGCTTATATGCTTATCAGTGGTTGTATAGATATAACTAATATGTTTATCTATGTTGAAATGGAAAGAAAGGAAGTATAGACTTGAATGTCTTGGAATTGTAGTAAATTGTAAAAGAATGTAAAAGTGTTGACCAATGTATCAACTGTTAATCTTTTAGGCGTTATTCATAATTGGTTTAGTATATTTCTACTGGGCTGTGGCTCACCCTTTATGGGGATATCATTTTGTATCAAGACATGCCACCTCCAAGGACTTAGCTTGGGAGGCTAGTGGCAGATGGACTTTTTGACTTCTATTTACTTTTGATGTGTTACATGTAACTTCAAGCCAAGGGCTTTACGTGTATTGAGCTAGAGCTCTCTTGATTGTAACCAAGTGTTAACTTGGAAAGTTGTAAGCCTTTAAGGCGCCCGCTTTTTATTGCTTACATGTAATACTTTTGTACAGAACAGTTCAGTTAAATAGAAGAAGGTGGACTTTTATTATGTTGATGCATGTTTAATTGATGGGTTTATTGTCATTATTTCGAGGGCGTTACAAGTTTCCTTCTTAATTCCTCGTAAAGTTGACTCAGACGAGCAAGTATGTGGCTACACAATCCCAAAAGGGTCCCAAGTGCTAGTAAATGTCTGGGCTATTGGCCATGACCAAAGCATTTGGCCGAACCCCACCTCATTCATGCCAGAGAGGTTCTTGGACTCGGACATTGATGTCTAAGGCTGCAATTTTGAGTTAATTCCATATGGTGTAGGTCGAAGAATATGTCCCGGGCTACCATTGGCGACAAGGATGATTTTAGTGATGTTGGGTTCACTCTTAAATTCACTTGATTGGAAGCTTGATGGTGGGATTAAACCGGAGGACTTGGATATGGAGGAGAAGTTTGGCATGATCTTACAGAAGGCTCAACCTCTTTTTGCTGTTCCAGTCCAGGGTTGACAATGTGCATTTTTTTCCTCCCTTCTTTTTTGGTTCTTCAATTCGTGTGCGACAAAAAGAATGGTTCTAGTGGTGTTGGGTTTGCTCATAAACTTATTTGATTGGAAGAGTGAAGGTGGGATTGAACTAGAGAGCTTGCACATGGAGGAGAAGTTTAGCATTGCACCTTACAGAAGAAGGAACCAACCTCTTCTTGTTATCCCAACCCAGGGTTGACATTATGTTTTTTTCTCTGTTTCGGTACCTCAATTGGTGTGTGTGGCAATGGTCCTAGTGATGTTGGGTTTGTGTGGCAGTATGGTTTCCTTTTGTGCTTGAGTAAATGCCGGAAAAACTTTGTCGCAATTAGTATGGTAAGGTGCTTATGTATATCATTGTAAACTACATTAAAGTGCCTCCCACTCAACTTTTATTTCTACTTTATCTGTTTTATTAAGTTGGATTTATTCCTTTCTGTTCATTTCAACAAAAAAGAATACTTTTCATAAGAAATATTTTTTTGATTTACAAATTTGAGATTAATATATTAATGATTGCATTAGTGTTGATGTTAGTGATGATGATGGTTACGGTGCATGGAGTGGTGAGGTGGTTAAGACTTTCAATTCCTTTCACATTTTTTGAACTAGTCAATTAAAAATAATTGATGGTGTTGTTGTTGGTTTGTGGCTAAAATAGCCATAAAAGACAAAATAGGCTATTTTAGCCACAACAAACAAAACATCACATCTAACCCATAATCATTACACTCTCCTCTAAAAAAAAAGCTAAAAAAGCTAAAAAGTCCTTCACAAACCAAGCTTTTTCACCCAGGCTAAAATAGTCAAAAAAGTCAAAAAACCAAAAAGCCAACCCACTCCCCAAACGGAGGCTTAAATGCATCTTTAACAAATTGGCAAACTAGCAAGAACAAATGAGATGATCTTACTCACTGCAACGCTTTTGCACGCATCTTACTTTAATGATATTTGTTGTAATATACTTTGTATTTCACTTTTCATCAATATAATCTTTTTTTTACTGATAAAAAAAATTGAAAATAATTTTACAATCTCAGTGATGCACACAGCCTAATCATCATATATAAACCACTCTTTATTACTATAGCGATTCGGGTTTACCTTATTGTCTGATGATCCGGACATGTGTCCGTGGATGTCAATAGTTGAGCATTGTCTTGTTTACATCCTTTTCTACATTGTATTTGAGTTATGGGATGTGTTGGGCAGGTTTGTTTCAGGTTGGTTGTGTTAGAGCCAAGGGTTCTTGCCCGAAATTTTGTCCTTCGCCGGCGAGAGTTGGTCGCTCGAGCGAGAGTTGAGTTTTGTGTCTGGTGGGTCGAGCCAGAGCGGCTTCGCTCGAGCGAGCGACTGCGTCTGGGCTGGACCTGAACACCATGATTTCTGGCTCGAGCGATCTGGTTCGGTCTTCGCTCGAGCGAGCGGTTCGTCGCTCGAGCGTGCGTCTAGTTGCAGACCTGAAGGGTCGAGCTCCTGGCTCGAGCGAGCTTTTCTTCGCTCGAGCGAGCTTCTAGGATGTTGGCTCGAGCGAGACCTTCTTGGCTCGAGCTACGGTTTTCTGTGTCTGGTCGCTCGAGCGACCAAGTCTTCGCTCGAGCGAGCCTGTTTATATCAATTCAGAAATGATCTAAACTTCATTTTTTGAAGCTTTTACTTTTTAAAACCCTAAATTTGAGAGCCTCTCTCTCTAGACTTACCTTCTCTCTAAGAAATCATCTCCCTAGAGGGTGAATCTTCCCTAAGTGCTTTGTTAAAAAGGTAGAGGGTGACTTGGGCTTCGATATAATCTGAAAATATTCGGTTTTGGAGCAAGTTGGGTGTTGGGTCTTCATCTCCTTTTGAGCTCAAACTTTGAGGTAGGGATATCCTACTCCTCTTTATGGATTTTGTCTTTGAATTTTAGCATTTTGATATGTTGGTAGTTGTTGTGTAATTTTGGAAAACTTTGGGCCATTGTGTAATTTATAAAAGTTTGGGGTTTTGTCTATAATAAACCTAGAAGCATGTTTGGTATAGAAACATGGAATTAATGTTGAAACATTAGTGAAATTGGAACCTAAGGGTTGTAATGTTAATTATGGAAACGTCCTAATTACATTGATTAATTAATTTGAATAATTAATTGTGGAAAATGAGGAATTGAAATAGAATTGGGTCATGGGTTATGACGATGGAAAGAATACATTGATTTTATGTATTGATATGTGATGTGTATAATTGTGATATATATGCATTGTGTTGTGTTGGAGGAGATAGGGATGTACTCATGGTTTAGGGAAGATAGGGATGGACCTCTAAACCGGATGTTACCGGGAGGAGATAGGATGAACTCCGAGATAGAGCATGTATGCTTATCTAGAAATATATTGGCAGAGCATGTATGCTTGTCATGGAAAGTATGAATGTAACTGTTTTGTTTATATTTGTTGAAGTGATGAAGGAATGTAAAAGAATTGACCATCTATCAATTGTTAATCTTTTAGTCATTATTTATAACTGGTTTAGTATATTTCTACTGGGCTGTGGCTCACCCTATATGGGAACATCATTTTCAGGTACTGGTAGCATGCCACCTCCAAGGACTTAGCTTGGGAGGCTAGTGGCGGACGGACTTTTTGGTTGGCTTTCCTTTTGCCGTGGTACATGTAAAATCAAGCCTAAGGCTTAATGTGTAAATTAGTTAGGACTCTACTTTCTTGTAACCAAGAGTTAACTTGAAAGTCAGAAGTCGTAGGGCATTTGCTTTTGTTGTTAACATGTAACAGAACTCTGATGAATGGAAGGACATGGATCTTTTATATATCATAGCATGTTAATACTGTTGGTTTAATATCATTATTTTGAGGGCGTTACAACTTGGTATCAGAGCATACCGGGTTCGAATACTTTGGGTACGTGGGAAGTGATTAGGATCACAATGGGTTTGTCTCGCTTGATAGAGACTTAGTGTAGTGTCATATGCTATGTGTTTAATTGATAACGTGCTTATGTGATTATTTGGGTATGGGATTTAGTTTCTAGGATGTTGACTGGATCTTTGGGTTTCTGAGAGTCCGGTTGGAAAGGCACTTGATCAATGCCGCTTTCTAACCCAGACTCTAGTAACGCATTGGGACTGACATCATCCGGAAATGAAATTCGTAAGTGCTTATGTGTTTATGTGCTTACGTGGAATGAATTACAGTTATTCATGTATTAGGACGTGAGTGTTTAGTTTTGGCACGTTGATAAATGTGCTAATGTTCTGTGTTACCTTTATTAGGATGTCAGGACGAGCAAGAGGTGGTAGGCGTGGTAGGCCTAGGAGGCAGGAAGTGCCATTACTGGATGAAGTTCCGGCAGTTCAGGAAGGGGTTGGTCAGGCCAATGTGGCCGAGCCAGTGGGTCAGCAGGCTATGGGTGCCTTGGCCCGAGAGATAGCAGGGGCCTTAGGTATTCTCAGAGCAGGAAATCAGGCAACTGAGGCAGGACCTTCTTTCTTGAAGAGGGAGTTCTTCCGGTCTAACCCGGAGGAGTTTGTTGGGGATCCTAAGGAGCCATTGAAGGCAGACGAGTGGCTAGAACAGATGAGTAAAACGTTCGAAATGCTAGGCATTGAGGACGGAGCATTGAAAGTGACCTTGGCATCCTTCCAGCTGAAGGGAGATGCGGGTCAATGGTGGAAGTATGAGAAAGTTCGTGTGGGTGGTACTTGGGAGGCGTTTGTGAATGCTTTCCAGGAGAGGTTTTTATCCGCAGTGGCTAGAGAGAGACTAAGGGATCGGTTACCAAGCTTAAGCAGGATGGTTTGTCTGCGGGCCGAGTTTGAGGCTACATTTACTAGCTTGTCCAGTTTGCACGAACTTGTGGCGACAGAGGAGCGCCTGCTATGAGTTTGAGCCGAAGCTGAGGTGCGACCTCAAGTTCCAAGTTAATGGACCTTACATTCGAGAGTACAGGCATTTGGTGGATCTGCACTCATATGGAGCCGATGATGCAGAGGGAGAAGAAGAGAACCATGGGGGCACCAAGAGGGACCAAGAGGGACAGGGTGATGGTAGGAGGCGGAGGGTTATAACCCTCACCGGCCCCAGGTGGTTTGGCCAGTCGACTTTCCCAAGACTGAGTGCAGTCGGGAGGGGCAACAGGAGAGTTCACTGTTACAAGTGTGGCCACCGGTCACAAGGCTTCGCTTGCCCACCGAAGGCGGGGTCGAGAGTCGCTTCGTCGGCTGCACCACAGAGTCGAGTTCGGCAGGGGCACCAGATCGTGTTACCAGTGTGGACACCCCGGGCACATGAAGAGGTATTGCCCACGGTTGAGTGCCACTTCAGGAGCGTCTGGTTCTAGACAGACGCAGGATTTCACCACCAACCAGGCAGCCTCGAGGGCCAATCCGGGGCTTCGTCCCCCAAGATAAAGCGATCCTATGCTCCGAGAGGCGAGGTGGTAGATCAGGGGCCTACAGTAGCGTGTATCTTTATCACAGACCTAATACCGACTCCATCAAGAGTGAGAGGTACTTTTTGTTTTGCAACCGGTTGCTAGAGTGTTGATTGACACGGTGCATCTCATTCTTTTGTATCTCACTGCATTTGCATCTGTGTTGGAACCGAGTTAGCACTTTTAGCATCTCCTATTTGCGTTGTGTCATCTATTGGGGTGAGTTAATTTTGAGGCACGGATGTAGAGGTTGTGATATAGAGGTCGATCATCGACTTCCTTTTCCATTTGTAGTTATGCCCATGAAGGGCTTTGATGTTATTTTGGGTATGGATGGTTATCGTCATACCGGCGGTTATTGATTGCTACCGCTTGAAGGTTACCTTTGCATGATGAACGGGAGTTTTTCCACTTTTTAGGAGACCGGGTTGGTAGTATTGTGCCACAGTGCGGTCCGCTGGCGGAATGAGCTTAGTAGTATACTTGCTAGTTTTGAGAATGGTGAGTGTGATGAGACCAGTTGAGTTGCCAAGGGTAGTTTGTGAATACGCAGATGTCTTTCCCGAGGATCTTATTGATTTGCCACCCCACCGAGAGACAGAGTTCTCTATTGATTTAGTGCCCGGTACGGCGCCGATTTCTATGGCACCTTATCGTTTTGCCCCAGCAGAGTTGGTTGAGTTGAAAGTTCAACTCCAAGAATTGCTAGATAAGGGCTTCATTCGCCCTAGTGTATCGCCGTGGGGAGCACCGCCCTCTTGCTAAAAAAGAAAGACGGTGCCTTGAGGTTGTGTATCGACACGGAAGTTGAATCGGCTACTCTGATTAAGAATAAGTACCCTATGCCCCGTATAGATGACTTGTTTGACCAGTTGAAGGGTTCCCGTTGTTTCTCTAAGATAGACTTGAGATCGGGTTACCACCAGTTGAGGGTCAGAGAGGAGGATATTCCGAAGACGGCATTCCGTACGCGGTATGGCCATTATGAGTTTCTGGTGATGCCATTTGGGCTTACTAACGCATGCCGCGATCTTTGTGGACTTGATGAGCGGGATTTTCCGGGAATTCTTGGATCGTTTTGTGGTCGTTTTGTGGATGATATTCTTATCTATCCACCCTCAGAGCAAGAGCACGAGGAACACTTGAGAGTGGTGCTTGAATTGCTTAGAGCCCATAGGCTGTATGCCAAGTTTGGGAAGTCTGAGTTCGCTAAGAGAAGTCAAGTTCTTAGGCCATGTAGTTTCCGGGAAGGGTGTCTGTTGATACATCCAAGACCGAGGCGGTAAGATTGGGCATGACCTAAGAGTGTGTTTGAGATCCGCAGCTTTACGATTAGCTGGGTACTACCGTCGATTTGTGAAAGATTTCTCCAGGTTAAGCTTTGTTGACTAGGTTGACTCGCCAGGAGTCAAATTTGTATGGAGTGAGACTTGTGAAAAGTCGTTTCAGAGTTGAAAGTTAGATTGACCACCGCCCAGTCTTGATTATTAGGAGAGGGTTGGGTTATGCGATCTATTGTGATGCCTCACGAGAGTTTGGGTTGTGTGTTGATGCAGGAGGGAAAGTGGTAGCTTATGGCTCACGCCGATTAAAAATACACGAGAAGAATTACCCCACACGACCTAGAGTTGGCGGTGTGATCTTTGCCTTGAAAACTGGAGGCACTACCTTTATGGTGAGAGATTCGAGGTGTTCTCGGATCATAAAAGTCAAGTATCTGTTTTCACAGAAAGACTTGAACTTGAGGCAGAGGAGGTGGATGGAGTTTATAGAAGATTACGACTTCGAGTTGCATTATCACCCAGGGAAGGCCAATGTTGTGGCCGATGCTCTTAGTAGGAAATCCATTAGTGATGTAGCTTGTGTAGCCATCCGAGAGTGGGAGATGTTGGGGGCACTTGGCGAGTTTGACTTGTTTCTGGGCGAATCCGTTGAGGCTGCGGCCTTGTTTTCTGTGGTTGCGCAGCCTACACTTGTGACTCGAGTGTTAGAGGCACAGAGAGGTGATCTTGAGGTAGAATCCCTCAGAGAGAAGATCTCCAGTGGGAAAGTCGAGAAAGGTTTGACGGCGTATCCCGACCTGAGTTTGAGATACCGAGACCGTCTGTTTGTGCCGGAGTCCTGTCGAGAGGAGGTACTCCGAGAGTTCCATCATTCGCGCCTTGCGGTGCATCCGGGAGGTACTAAGATGTATCGATTTGGGTCGCCGTTTTGGTGGCGGGTATGAAGAGAGATGTGGCGATCTTAGGTCTAAGTGCCTTACTTGTAGCAAGTGAAGGCCGAGCATCGAGGCCGCCGGTTTGTTACAACCCTTGCCTTGCCGAGTGGAAGTGGGAGCATGTCACCATGGACTTCGTAGGTCTTCCAAGACTCGGGGTAGTGACACTATTTGGGTGGTTGTAGACCGGTTGACCAAGTCGGCGCATTTCATTCCAATGCGCGTGAGAGATTCGGTAGATCATCTTGCCGACTTGTATGTTCGGGACATAGTGAGATTGCACGGGGTCCCAGTGACGATCGTCTCGAATAGAGATCCTCGTTTCTTGCTAGGTTGTGGCGAGTTTGCAGAGTGCTTTAGGTACTAAGTGACCTTTAGCTGACTTATCATCCTCGGACCGATGGGCACCGAGGCACCATTCAGATCCTTGAGGATATGCTTGAGGTTGTGTCCTTGATTTCGATGGGACATGGAGAGGCACTTCATCACTGTGGAGTTTGCCTACAATAACAGTTTTCAGTCTAGTATCGGTATGGCACCGTTTGAGGCCTTGTATGGCCGACCTTGTAGGTCTCCAGTCTGTTGGGCCGAGGTGGGTGATACACCTTTGTTGGGTCCGGAGTTGGTTAGGGAGACGACGGAGAAAGTTGAACTTATCCGTAGGAGGCTTGTTACAGCCCAGAGTCGTCAGAAATCTTATGCAGACCGTAGGAGGAGACCGTTGGTGTTTGAGGTAGGTGATCATGTCTTTTTGAAGATATCACCTAGGCGGGGATTGATGAGATTTGGGAAGAGATGAAAGTTATCCCCTCGGTTTATTGGTCCTTTTGAGATCCTTGAGAGGATTGGCGAGGTTGCTTACCGTTTAGCTTTGCCGCCACAGTTGTCCGGAGTTCATGACGTGTTTCATGTGAGTATGCTTCGGAGGTATGAGCCGGATCCATCACACGTGTTGGATTGGACCGACTTAGAAGTAGATGAGGATGCCTCGTATGAGGAGAGACCGGTTCAGGTCTTGGATAGGCGGGATCAAGTCCTGCGTGGCAAGACCATCCCTTTGGTTAAGGTTTTGTGGAAACATCACGGAGTGGAGGAGGCTACATGGGAACGTGAGTTGGGAGTCCGTGAGAAATATCCGGACTTATTTGTTGATGTGTAATCAAGTGTTGCAATTTTGTAATTGTAATGAACCTTAAGAACATTTGAAATGTCTTAAGTTGTAAGACATGGTGTATGTTTTGGTTAATGTAAATGTTGTAGAACTTGCCTTGTTATGGGAGTTGATTATAATATTGCACATGTTGGCTATATTATAGAAATAAAATTGTATCATGATTATTGCTTATGATATAAATTGTAAACCATATATGTGGGAAATGGTTGAAATGGAAAGAAATTGCATGTTGAAATGTACATGTTGAGAAATGCCTCTTAATAGGAGATGGATGACCGATAATGGGTCGAATTGTTAAATGTTGTGTTATGACATTGTTTAAAATAGAGAAAAACTTGCTTTTCAAAAACTTGTTTTTAATTTCGGGGACGAAATTCTTTAAGGGGGGGAGGTTATAGCGATTCCGGGTTTACCCCTTATTGTACAGTGATCCGGACATGTGTCCGTGGATGTCAATAGTTGAGCATTGTCTTGTTTACATCCTTTTCTACATTGTATTTGAGTTATGGGATGTGTTGGGCAGGTTTGTTTCAGGTTGGTTGTGTTCGGGAGCCAAGGGTTGCTGCCCAGAATTTTTGTCCTTCGCTCGAGCGAGGAGTTGGTCGCTCGAGCGAGAGTTGAGTTTTGTGTCTGGTGGGTCGAGCCAGAGCGCTTCGCTGAGCGAAGCGATCAAGGCTGGCTGACTCAACACCATGATTCTGGCTCGAGCGGCCGATTCTTCGCTTCGAGCGATTCGGTCTGCCGCCGAGCGCTGAAGCGCCTAGTTGCAGCTGGCGGGTCGAGCTCGGCTCGGCGAGCTTTCTTCGCCGAGCGAGCTTCTAGGATGTTGGCTCGAGCGAGACCTTCTTGGCTCGAGCTACGGTTTCAGGTCTGGTCGCTCGGCGACCAAGTCTTCGCCGAGCGAGCTGTTTATATCGATTCACAGCCATGATCTAAACTTCATTTTTGAAGCTTTTACTTTTTAAAACCCTAAATTTGAGAGCCTCTCTCTAGACTTACCTTCTCTAAGAAATCATCTCCTAGAGGGTGAATCTTCCCTAAGTGCTTTATTAAAAAGGTAGAGGGTGACTTGGGCTTCGATATAATCTGAAAATATTCGGTTTTGGAGCAAGTTGGGTGTTGGGTCTTCATCTCCTTTTGAGCTCAAACTTTGAGGTAGGGATATCCTACTCCTCTTTATGGATTTTGTCTTTGAATTTTAGCATTTTGATATGTTGGTAGTTGTTGTGTAATTTTGGGAAACTTTGGGCCATTGTGTAATTTATAAAAGTTTGGGGTTTTGTCTATAATAAACCTAGAAGCATGTTTGGTATAGAAACATGGAATTAATGTTGAAACATTAGTGAAATTGGAACCTAAGGGTTGTAATGTTAATTATGGAAACGTCCTAATTACATTGATTAATTAATTTGAATAATTAATTGTGGAAAATGAGGAATTGAAATAGAATTGGGTCATGGGTTATGATGGAAAGAATACATTGATTTTATGTATTGATATGTGATGTGTATAATTGTGATATATATGCATTGTGTTGTGTTGGAGGAGATAGGGGATGTACTCCGGTTTAGGGAAGATAGGGATGTACCTCTAAACCGGATAGTGTTGGGAGAAGATAGGGGATGAACTCCGGAGATAGAGCATGTATGCTTATCTAGAAATATATTGGCAGAGCATGTATGCTTGTCATGGAAAGTATGAATGTAACTGTTTTGTTTATATTTGTTGAAGTGATGAAAGAATGTAAAAGAATTGACCATCTATCAATTGTTAATCTTTTAGTCATTATTTATAACTGGTTTAGTATATTCCTACTGGGCTGTGGCTCACCCTATATGGGAACATCATTTTCAGGTACTGGTAGCATGCCACCTCCAAGGACTTAGCTTGGGAGGCTAGTGGCGGGCCGACTTTTTTGTTGTCTTTTCTTTTTGCAGTGTTACATGTAAATTCAAGCCTAGGGCTTAATGTGTAAATGAGTTAGCACTCTACTTTCTTGTAACCAAGTGTTAACTTGGAAAGCTGTAAGCCCGTAGGGCATTTGCTTTTGTTGTTAACATGTAACAGAACTCTGATGAATGGAAGGACATGGATCTTTTATATATCATAGCATGTTAATACTGTTGGTTTAATATCATTATTTTGAGGGCGTTACAGTTACTTCTTTCCTCAATTTTGGTGAACTTCAACAATTTTTTTTTTTAAAAGTAATTTTTTGATTTTCAAATTTTTCATAGTTTTAAAAAGCTGTTAGGTAATTGTTACAAAAATTATTTTTTGGTTAAGAAAAAAAGTTCTTTATGAATTTTTCCAAAGTTTTGCTTTTTGATAAAAAGAAAATTACCATATTACAATCATTAATACAGTATAAGTAAAGGGACACAGTGAAGTTTTTAAAATTATTAATAATGAAGTCATTTTTTAGCTGCTAACATTCTCAAATTTATTATTTTTTAATGAAAAAGTTGTTTTTAAATTATAACTAAACAAACCAATAGACTTTTTAACTTTTGACTATTTTAATTAAAAAAACTGTTTATTTAGAGATTACCAAATAGAGCTTAATCTATTAAAACACTCAAGTAAAATCAATGATATTTCTGAGAAATCTCCTGCAAACAGAGGCAAAGCTCCTTGGGTTTTGATAGGATGATCATGTGGTCAGCATTTGCAATGGACTTGACTTCATCAGGTGGGCTGTTTTGAATAATCCATCTCTGGAATTCGGGTTTCATAAGTTGGTCTTCTTCGCACACTATATAAACCCGACACACCGACCCGTATCTCACTTCTGTTAGAAGCGATTCCTTGGCCACGTCATCGAAGAACATCCCGTTGGGCCTCACTAACATCTTCGCTAATTCCAGGTCCTGCATGAATCCCAACCCAATTAGGCTCAAATCTCATTATTATAAAAAAATTTTGCATTTGAGATGACCATTGTCTTCTTATCAAATTAAAAAAATAATAATAATAATTTTAAGAAATTTATTTATATTTATTGTTATTCAATTAAAAATTTTGAATAACCTAATTAGGAAAATAGTATAAATGCATTTGTTTTAACCAAAGGTTAGGTCTTTAATTCAATTTACCTTTTCCATTTTGCCATATAATCGAACTAGTCGTGCAAGTAGAATCACTCTATGCAGTTTATGCTCTTAACGTTTGAAAATGACAATATAACCCTTTGTGGTTTGTAAACTGAAGTGTACCGTTAAGACCGTTAACAATTTAATAAAAAAGACTAAAATACCCCTATATTTTCATCATTTCTTTAGAAGGCAAAATACACCTTGACCCATGTGCTTTATTTCATGTGCGCTTTACCCCCTTCAAATTTGAAATTGAGTATATAATCCTTCTGTTTGCCACGGGTTTCACACTTAATGTTAAGTTGAACAGAATGTTTAACAGTATTTAACTGTGCAATTTATTCTATCAATCAAATAGAGGTTATGTGGTTATTTCCAAATATTAAGGGGATAAATTGCACAGGACCCAAACCAAAGGAAAATAAGGTAAAATTTACCCCCAAAAATTTATGTTATTAATTATTAGTATTTATAACATTTTTTTTTATTTTTTAAATAATTTTTAACTAACACAACTCACTGTAATTCCGCTTAGAACTATATACACAAATAGCTAACCTATATCTATACCTATACGAAACAAAAAAGGGTTGAGATTTGGCAATTCCAGTCACCGGCGATGATGATAAATAAACAAAAATGTTTTGAAACTTTAATTTGTAACTTCTAATAGTTCTCATATTTATGTGGGGGCCCATCTAATATGATATTTAGGCCTTGTGTTTTTTTTTTCATCATCTCACTAGAGCTCAATTAGAGCTCTAATTTTAGAAGGATATACCATTGTTGATAAATAAATGAATCAGGAGAGATGCTATACGCCACTACAGAGTGCGTACTATATGTACTTATTTTATTATAAAATTTTGTAATATTAATTAAAAATATATATAATTTCATCATAAATTGACGTAATAAAAATGTTTAAAATTTTGTATCTTGGTTATGACATTTTTTAACACTAATTTGTGACTAGATTATGCATTTTGTAATTAATATTATAAAATTTTATGATAAAATTATACATTTTTATAATAAATTGTATATGACGTAAACCCCTTAAATTAGCTACCTATTTTCTTTATTTATGAGGTTGTTTAATGTAGCACTTGTGCATTTTTAAGGCTTTTGGTAAATGTATTTGGAAGTCCCACATCGGTTGGGAACCTTTGGTGTGTTTGTTGGAAGTCCCACATCGGTTACAAGACACATTTTAAGGTGGACAAACTCCTATATATAGGTGCAAGTGCATAGGGTTAGCTTATCAACTTCTATGGTTCTTTCTTGGTTTGATAAGCCATTACGAACCGAGCTTGAGTTATAAATTTTAGTTGCGCCGAGCTGGATTTTGGCCATAATTCCATTGGGATTTCGGCCATAGTTCCTTCGCCAAAGTTGTGTTATTTCTCGAAGGCTTTGTGGTGTGTGGTGGAGATCGAGTTTCAACTCTTTTCATCTTGTCCGTTTGAGCTTCGAATTTGAGGTAGGGATAACCTACTCCTCTTTATGAGCTTTGTCTTTAAATTTTAGCATTTTGATATGTTGGGGGTTGTTGGGTAATTTTGAGAAAGTTTAGGCTTTTGTGTAATTTTACAAAAGTTGGGGTTTTAAATATATAAAACATATATGCATGTTTAACATGAAGAAATGGAATTAATGTTGAAACATTGATGAAAATGGAACCTTAGGGTTGTAATGTTAATTATGGAAAAACGCCCTAATTACATTGGTTAATTAATTGATATAATTAGTTGTGAGAAATGAGGAATTGAATTGGGAATGTTGAGATTGGGAATGTATGGGATTAAAAGGTGTAGTTGAATTATTTATCGCTCACCTAATTGAAATGTTGATATATTATCCATTTTGTGCATTTATTTTCTGTTTAGAAATAACTGTTTTGGACTATCGGTGGAGGATAGTCTTGATTGTTATAGACAATGCATGATGATTAGGCAAACTAAAACTAATCACTAGAATGTGTCATTGAGTATGATGATTGAAAAAATACATTAACTTTATGTATTGATTGATGATGTGTATAATAATTGTTTATATACATTGTGTTGTGTTGGAGGAGATAGGGGATGTACTCCACGGTTTAGGGGAAGATAGGGGATGGACCTCTAAACCGGATATTGTTTGGGAGGAGATAGGGGATGGACTCCGTAGATACAGCTCATATGCTTATCTTGGGAAGTGTGATATAGTTCTTATACTTATCAGTGGAAGTGTTGATATAGCCCATATGCTTATCTGTTGATGTGTTGATATAGCTAGTATGCCTATCTATTGTGAAATGAGGAAATGTTTAATATGAGTTACTGTCTCATATCGGTTATTTGGTCAGGTTCTGAACCATGGTTATGAATTGAGAATTGAAAAGGAATGAAAAATGAAACTGTAATGTGTTATGAAAGAATGTAAAAGTGTTAACCATCTATCAAACTGTTAATCTTTTAGTCATTGTTCATAGCTGGTTTAGTGTATTTCTACTGGGCTGTTAGCTCACCCTATACGGGAATATCATTTTCAGGTACAGGTAGCATGCCACCTCCAAGGGTATAGCTTGGGAGGCTTAAGGCGGGCAGACTTTATTGTCTTTCTTTCTTTTGATGTATTACATGTGGATTCAAGCCATGGGCTTAATGTGTAATTGAGTTAGTACTCTCTTTTTGTAACCAAGTGTTAACTTGGAAAGTTGTAAGCCCGTAGGGCATTTATTTGTTGTTAACATGTAATACTTTCGTAATGAACTACTTTGATGAATAGAAGGATGTTGATCTTTTATATATCAATGCATGTCAATAATGTGGGTTTAATGTTATTATTTTGAGGGCGTGACATTTAAAATAATCTACATAAAAATATTTTTTTATTTTTTAAAAAAAGATATAAAAAAATAAAAAGATAATATAACTAAAAAAAATACACTCTTATAGTGCACCAAAACACTCTCATACTCTTGTGAGCAAAGCAACACTTAATGGCCAAGAAAAAATAGCAAAATAGAGAGCTACCCACTGAATCACCAACCACCCACCCACCTTTGCAATCAACACTGCTGGAAAATCAATTTTTAACAGCGTTTTAAAAATGCCGCTATAGGTACTAAAAACGTCGCTAATTCTTTTTGTGACGTTTAATACCCAACGTCGACGACACGGCCATCGCTATAGCTTTATGGTGTTTAAAAAACATCGTTACATTAGTATATGTGGCATTTTTAAAACGCCGCAAAATGGCCTACCCTAATTGTACTGTGACGTCAGTATGACATTTAGCGACGTTTTTGAAACGCCGTTAAAGACATTTATACATTTTAAAAATCTAACCGTTAGGATAGGGATATAGTGACGTTCAAAAAACGCCATCATAGCCTTTATTTTTATTTTTAAGGTTGTGCTAATTTTATATGGTTGAAAAAAATACCTCTCATAAACAATTATTAAGAACTAATAATTGATGTTTATTAAAATAATAAATAAACTAAGTTCGAAAACAAAATTAAAAATAAAAAACAATGCAATAAGATGTGATACATGTACAATTACAGAATATATCTAGACACAAAATATATTAGAAATCCGTGAGGATTTATTTACAGTGTCAGGCTTGAGAACTCATGCAGAAAGCAAAGAAGACATCAATACTCCTAATGACACAATATCGATAGTAACAAAAGCTTGGCCCAGTTCATAAACAAAATTTTCTTTCTGAACGAGGCAAACTTTGCCAATCTGTCCTCCTGCAAAAAGTCACAGCTAAGACCAAATTAGAAAGGTTGATATCAGTACAATAGATTGACACATTAGATTAGAATGGCAAAAGCTTGACCTATTCAACTTGCTTAGTGCAGTTTGTTAAAATATGTAGTGAGTGGAAATAAATTAAATAACTTCAAAAAATTAGGTATTTAAAAGTTGAGAGGGGGGTGTTTAGCTTCTATTTTTTTATTATTAGCTTTTTAACTGGAGAAAAAAATTTAACTCAGGAAAAACTATTACTAGCAAGGGTCTTTAGACAAAGAAGACTTTTATTGAGCTTTACTATTAAGGACGTTTGGACTGTGGGCTGGTTGGTTTGGGTCAGTTTGCGGGAAAAATAAAAAATAAAAAACATAAACTAAAAACCACCTTTGGCAGATTGAGAATTTTTCAACTTCTCTGCGAAAAGAAAATCAAATAATTAAAAAATTCACAATGCTCAGAACACATAAATTTTTGCTACATAAAATTAAGTGTTTGCAATATAGAATGTGCAGAGAGAGTGAAGTCTGTGTCCCACAGAGATGAATCTAGACTACTGAATATATTTGTGGATATTTTTTGTCTGTATTTTTTTTTCAAAATAAACAATCAATCAACCGACTAAAAAAAAATGTATCCAATCCTAAAACTCAAAAGCAAGCATAATACCGCAGTATCGTTCTCTCACAATTTCATACAATACCTGTCAATACATAAAAAAAAATTAACCTATAAAATGTTCCTCACCAAAACATGCTCTTCATTAAAAGAACTCTTGCACATTATTATAAGGTATATATATAAAATCCTACTACCCAACTTTTTGGTACATAAAAATAATTGAGTTCACACCATGTCGGCCCTTGACATGATACGAAATCGAATAAGAATTTTACATCTCAGAAGGTATGATTTAGGGTGTGATTCGGAGTGTGTCTATAGGCTTATTCTATATTTTCCTCGGCTTCTATTCTGTTTCTACTATCCTACCTACCAAACATAGCATACAAGACTTGCTTGGAGAGCAGCAGTTGCCAAAAATGCCATTTCCAAATGTTTCATCTGATCATCAGTATTCAATCCTCTACCTAACAAACTTCAAAAAAATCTGGCTCACAAGTCACAACTATGCAAATTACTAAATAAATAAAGTGACCTAAACTCAGATATTTGTGATGAAGAAGATCAAAATTTCTCAACCCTGCCTGGAACTTAATTTGTTCAGTGAAGCAAAATTTAAAAATACTCTCATCCTAGCTAGCTAGAACCACAACAAAATAGTTATACTAAAAAGCCTCATGATAATCACTTTTCACATACCAATTTGAGACTGCAAACCCTCTTGAAATTAAGGCAGTTAAGCTTCGGAGTTACAAAATCGGAAGTTGGTCCGATTCAAT
Source organism: Camellia lanceoleosa (assembly GCA_025200525.1). Taxonomy (NCBI): domain Eukaryota; kingdom Viridiplantae; phylum Streptophyta; class Magnoliopsida; order Ericales; family Theaceae; genus Camellia; species Camellia lanceoleosa. Next base: position 41,540,870 of record CM045763.1, on the reverse strand, counting down.
TCAAAATAAAAGAAGAGAAAAGGCCACGAACAAAGTTCAATGAAAGACAATACAGGAATTTAGTAAACCTTCTCATTTCCAAGAAAAAAAATAAAAAATCAGATCATCATATACCCAATTCTCGTGATACCATCGGCTTACCTGATGGAAATGGCTTTCTTCGTGTTAACGAGTTCCAGATCAATACTGGACCAGCTTCTAACATGCTTAACTGCTCTAGTTGCATTTGCCAGTTCCTTCGGAAGTTTTCTAATGACCTTTACATCATTAGCCAAGGAACTAATAAAATGATCTTGATCGAATACATCGTAAAAATTGTCAGCTTTGAACATGTAATATTAACAATAGCATCGAGCATGCAGATTTTAGACACAAATGCAAAATAAAAATATGAAAAATGGTACCTAGTGTCCCGCCAAAATGACCGCTTATCAAGTTCGGAATTACAAGAGTAGCATTTATAATTCGGGCAACAAAGAACCATGTCACATATCTGCAAGTCGAGAAAAATACGCTTCAAACTTCATGTAATAGATGTATCAATATTCAACAAGATATGATAGTGATGAAATGTATACTGATGACTTGGCAGCTTTACTTATGCATCCCTCTTATGTCATATAATGTAATTATGGAAAACAACAGCAGTACAATTAGTTATTTATCAATTGCCAAGATATATAATGAACAACTGATAGAAAGAGGTACAGTGCCAAAATAACAAGTAAAATTAATATATTGCATGCATATCTGCCAAGTAGAAAACTCATTCAGCACACATCAAAATAGCCAACTTAATTAGATGTCATGATTACCATAAATATGCTCTGGCAAATTTGGTATGGAATAGTCCAAAACCATCCAAAACCATGTGAGTCTAATTTGATTGACTACTAAGCAATAGTGGGATTAGAGTAGTCACTCACAAAAAGTTATGCATGTTTGGTTTAAGTAAAAATTTCCACCCCTAAAGCTCCAGAGTTTGTTAAATAGCATACTGAACATTCATGGAAGCTCTATAAATGTGCAAAATGAAGTCATTGACGCAATTAGATATCTTATTGTTCACATGAAAGAAGGATGCTCAATTCCAATGATTATAGAACACTTTGAGGGACTATTTCCCACTCAACTATGGGAAAAGGAAGCAAATCTGGATTACACCCAATTCACAAACCAACTATCACAGAACCATTACAATATTATTTTGTTGGAGTTTAGTACAGAGCACCCTCAATTACTTACTTCCAATCTTTTCCACAAGGAAGTCATGCATAAAGGTATATTTTTGTATCTTGAATACAATTAAATAATTTAAGCGAGAACTCATGAATTTTTTTTTATTCCTCCATTTCATAGTTGAGAAGGAAATTGTTCCATTATGTAATTATTTTGTCACCAAATTTTTTTAAAAAAATTCCATTTAAAAAGAAAAACCAGTATAACGCTTTTGAATATGGACTACATTAAAGCTTTTTCACCATGATCATAATCTGAGATCGCAGTATTGGCAAAGCATAATAGCTTTCAAACCTTAAAATCTCATAACAAAGTTATGGTGGAGTGGCTATTATGTCAAGTTTCAGGTTTACCAATTATCACCCAACTTATCAACAATCCAATCCAAAGATGTAATAAAATTAAAAATAAAAAATAAAAAAAATCCCTAATTGCAAAAGCAATGATCAGGATGATAGGGGTCTTAACAAAAGTTAAAATAAGACTGACTTAATAAAGCTTATATATGTATATATATAGAGAGAGAGAGAGAGGATGCAGACCCCAACTCGCATCTGATTTAATCCACCATTTGTATGAATAAGAAGATAACCTTGAGACCTCCGTGTCGATGAAACAACAATGAATGAATGAGCAAATGAATGCATAATAACAACTACAGATGAGTTTCATAAGTGCAAACTCAAACCAAAACTACAACTTCCTTACTTGTGTAGTTTGAGCTTGGCTCGACACAGGGCACATAATCTCGATTTGGGGGCGGCTTCCATAGCTTGTCGAAATCCAAAATCCCACTTGCAACATCCAACTGTCAAGTCTAAAGGAGTGAAAACATGAAAGATGCATGACTATTTTGTATCAATATGCATACACGTTTATACTATTATAGTATATGATACATAATATGATATAGATGCCATCAAAACACACATATACCATAACTAAAATAGCATTTTTCTTGATGAAAACCTTTCAGCAGGACTAGAAACTTAAGAATCAAATTGTTTAAATAGGTTAAAATGAACACAAAACTAATGAAATCACACCAAGAGAAGCATAACACCTTGCTAGGAGGTAGAGGAGCTCTTGGCAAATGGGGAGGCACCAATTCTACAATCCAGCTTTGCTCTCCTCCCACCATTCCAATTTCTTGTTGCTGCAAAAAATTGAATTATAACAATCTCATTTTACAATATCCCAAATCCAAAAAAATATAATAACATAGCATAAGAGGAATTTGTGACGTATTCAAAAGCCACATGTATGTGTAGTGTATGTGTGAATATATATAATTACCCATTATTTCTTAGATTAGAAAAAACAGTAGTATTTCTTTAAATAGTGATATTACAAAAATGGATCAAAAACTGAATCAAATAGATTGTAAAAGCTTGACGGAAGTGTAGGGAAAACAGGGGATGATGAGTTAAAATGAAATTGAGGGGGTTGAAGAACTTGAAACCCTAGAGTGAGAAAGTGTATGAAAGAGTAGGAGAGTTGATCGAAACAAATTTATAATTAAATATGAACGTCAAGATCAGAGAGCGAATTTACTTACCAAATCGCATGGGGCAAGTCAGGCAAGAGGAGAGTTGATCCAAACCCTAAGAGGAGGTTCAAGATTGTAAACCCTAGGAGAAGAATCAACGTAATGAAGATCTTGAGAGAAAGAGAGAGAACTTCGACACCGAAATTGAGATTGTAGACAGAGTGCTCACCTTAGTAGATGAGGCAGATGGTGATGGTGCTGGTGGGGCTGGTGGTGGTGGAGCTCAAATCGAGAGAGAGAGAGAGCTTCAAATCGAAATCACCTAGCTGAAGAAGGTTGAATTGTATCTTCCAAATCGAAACTGAAATCGATTCAGCTCTACGAAATCGATTTTGCTCTACGAAATCGAAATCAGTCTGAGATTGGATCACCGAACTTCGAAATCGAAATCACTTTAAAGGTTTAGAGAGAGCGAGTGAGCGAGATTCACTTTAAGGTTGAATCGCAATCTCTGAAGGGTTTAGAGAGAGCGAGCGAGATTCATACATTTGTGTTTCTCAGATTTGAAAGAGTGAGAGTGAGAAGAAGGGTTTCTCAGATTTAGAACGAGGGTTTGAAGAGGGAGAGAGCGCGTGAGAGGGGGATAACATTTGAAGGCGCTTTTAAACGTCTTCTATCAGTTAAACGGTACCGTTTTATTTAAACCAAAATGCGACGTTTATAAAACGTCATTAAATATTTGAAAAACGTGACGTTTAATAAAACGCCGTTAAAAAAACGCCGTTAAATCTCACATTTCCTGTAGTGCAATTATTTGATGATGTTAGGGGTGTTAATTACCCAGACTTTGTAAACTTTATCTCTAGTTCTATTTTATCTACCATCTTTTCTACCCAAAAAAAAAACAAACAAACAAACAAACAAAAAGCTACCTACTTACCTTATTTATACTATCGTGAGCAGAGCAATACTCAATGGCCAAGAAAAAATAGCAAAATAGAGAGCTACCCATGCACCTAAAATTTGTCATCCAGATTTCCATTTTTGGTATATTTTTCATGACATATACAATATGTTTCTTTCTTTCTTTCTTTCTTTTTTTGAGATTTAATATACAATCTGTTTCAATTTCAATTTTTACCGATATAAATGAAACCAACATAAATATTATATAAATATACTTTTTATCACTGTCATTCCCTTTAATTTTTGAAATACCACTTACACAAATAACACGGAAATTCTATTTCCACCACCCTGATAAACTCAGTAAACACACTTAATGAAAAAATAGATTAATGACAATTATATCCTAATTAAAAATTACTATAATAGCCATTGATCAACACTCCTAATATTATATATACAAAGTCTCTATACACATCTTTTAGAAATAAAAATATCTCAATATACACTTTTTGAAACAAAAAAATTAAATCCTAATTTTTTTTTGTAGTCACTTTGCTTCTTACACACTCTGTACTCCTCTCTGTTATTTGCAAACAAAACATCTCCTCTATTACTTTAATCTTTAACTTTACTCAATTATTAACATCGTTTAATTATTAGTTCAACAATTTTTATTTGATAATTAAATAGTTCAACAATCGCATCATCAATTTAGGCGTGATCTGCTACTTGAATTGAATAATCAGAGAGAGCTTCAAGAGTTAGAATCCGTGGATTTTTCCTGCAAATTTGACTGCTACGTGACCTGGTGAATCAGAAACAGCCTGAGAAATTGAAAGATATATATATATATATATATAGAGAGAGAGAGAGAGAGGAAAAAAACAGAGATCTAGGGGATTGAGGAGGCTAATTGAATTGAATTTGATGAGAAATTACAGGTACAGATTCGAAGACTTTCTGATTATCAATCATAGTGTAATTGCCTGACATCATCTTTCACAAATCTTTGTTGATTTTTTGCCGCTGATGAAGATGAAGATGAAGACGAAGATTAAAACCACCAACACCAGCTTTTCATCTCTATTCTTACCTTCTGCTCGAACATAAATCTATCCTCTGTCTGTCTTTCTCTGGCATTTAATTTTTTTTTCCTTATTTCAATCGCATTTTAGACCTATGATCTTATTGATTATCAAGTTAGGCGTGATCTTATTGCACTTTCTTGATGACGTTGCCAGGGATTTTAAAAACCGAAAAAATGTAGATGGGAATAGCTTCAAGAACATGCTTGACAAGAACACACCCCTCCCAGCAAAATTTAAAAATTGACATTTCCAACTCTGAAGTTTGTGTTGAAGTTGTGCCAGGATGTCCAAACCATTCTGACTTTTTCTGAACAAAGAAATCCATCAAGGCTAAATCGTTGAACTAATAATCATTATCCAAATTTTTTTTTTTTTTTTTTTGATTTCTTGTTTGAACTTCTTCTTCCTTCCTGTTTGAAGTAGAAATGTAAATTGGGGTCACTTTGGTCTTCACGAAAGTGGGTGGAAGTAGAATTGTAAATTGGGGTAAATTAAAGTGTGTGTATTTTGAGGGTAAAGTGTGTACATATGAGTGAAGGATTTATTTGTAATTTTAAGGATGTGGGTTGAGATAATTACTTAATAATTAAATTAGTAGAGATGTGTATTGAGAAAAGATTTGCCCTGAGTTTATTAGGGTGGTGGAAATAGAATTTCCCAGATAACACAAGTTATTGAAACAATGAATTTACGACAATACCCTTGCCATTGTTCTTACTATGTGGCCCTTGTGTGACCTTCACCCCATCCTTAACATGAGCAACAAGGACGACTCCATAACATATTGGGATTTTTTTGTCAATATGAAATGGAAAAATATTTTTATAAAATATTAAATGGTTAATTATTTCTGGTCTTGGTGCTACAAATTTAATGTGGTAGATATATGATACTCATACGAAACAAAGAAGGTTGAGATTTGGCAATTCCAAATACCCGATGATAATAAATAAATGAATCAGAGAGATCCTATACCTCTCTAGAGTCGTACTATATGTACTTATCATAAAAATATATAATTTTATTATAAAATTTTATAACATTAATTAAAAAATATATAATTTTATCATAAATTGACGTAATAAAAATGTTTAAAATTTTGTATCTTAGTTATGACATTTTTTCGTACTAATTTGTGATCAGATTATGCATTTTGTAATTAATATTATGAAATTTTATGATAAAATTATACATTTTTATAATAAATTGCATATGATGTAAACCCCTTAAATTAGCTACCTACTTCCTTTTATTATAGTGTTGTTTGAAATGATCTAAATAAAAATATTTTAATTTTTTTTTTAAAAATATATAAAAAATAATAATATAACTCAAAAAAAAAAAAAACTTTTTATAGTGTACCCAATACACTCTCATACTCTTGTGAGCAAAGCAACACTTAATGGCCAAGAAAAAATAGCAAAATAGAGAGCTACCCATTGAATCACCCACCCACCCACTGTTTGCAATCAATTATTTGATGATGTTAGGGGTGTTAATTACCCAGACTTTGTAAACTTTATTTCTAGTTCTATTTTATCTGCCACCTTTTCTACCCAAAAAAACAAAAAAGCTACCTACTGACCTTATTTATACTGTCGTGAGCAGAGCAGCACTTAATGGCCAAGAAAAAATAGCAAAATGGAGAGCTACCCATGCCCCTAGAATTGTCATCCAGATTTCCATTTTTGGTATATTTTTCATGACATATACAATCTGTTTCTTTCTTTCTTTCTTTTTCTTAGATTTAATATACAATCTGTTTCAATTTCAATTTTTACCGATATAAATGAAACCAACATAAAAGTATACTTTTTATCACTGTCATTCCCTTTAATTTTTTTGAAATACCACTTACACACCCCTGTCAGATAACACAGGTTATTGAAACAATGAATTTACGACAATACCCTTGCCATTGTTCTTACTATGTGGCCCTTGTGTGACCTTCACCCCATCCTTAATATGAGCAACAAGGAGGAATCCACGATGTATTGGGATTTTTTTGTCAATATGAAATCGAAAAATATTTTCATAAAATATTAAATGGTTAATTATTTCTAGTCTTGGTGCTAAAAATTTAATATGGTAGATATATGCACTACAAAAAATTAAGATTTTAGGGACCAAAATTTAGGATCAAAATTATTTTTTAGGGACCAAATATTTTTGTTGCGAAAATCGTCATTATATTTTTAGCAATGAAAATTAGACATTAGTGATGAATTATATCAAATTTTTTGTTTCAAAAAATAAAACATTTTGAGACCAAATTATTTTGTTTCTAAAAGTCTATTTATTAGTGATATTTTTAAAATTTTGTCGCTAAAAGCCTTGTTGTACACTTTTCAGAACGACATTTTAGCGACTATCCTCATGACGATAAAAATTGGTCCTTAGGCCTCGTTTGGGAACAGGCAAATTTAGTAACTTTTTGGCTATTTGGGAACAACTTGTTGGTGTGTTGGCATCACATGGCCAACTCATGTGTGTTGGCATCCCATTGCCAACTCTTTCTTTCCAACATGGTGTAGCTTCTTTGTAGGTTGGCACAATCACCCCCACATGGGTGATTACCCCACAAATCACCCCCTCAACCCATGTGAGGTGATCCACAGCACACATTGCTGCTAATCTTGTCACACCCAAATTTCAGCATAGTTTGCATCTCCTCACTGAGACGCTGCATCCCTTGAAAGCTAGAGATAATACACCAGAGATACAAGAGAATGAGGGAATCCTACATCCTCAACTCAATTCACACCACTCTCTGATTTGGAGAAAGCCTCTGCTCCTATCTCCCACCGATATCTTCCACGCTCGCCTGATGTCTTCAAAGATAGTTCCGTGATCTTCTCACCGAGATACTTGCACCCCGGCTAGAGATAATACACCGAGAGATATAAGAGGAGGGAATCCTACATCCTCAACTCAACTCACACCACTTCGATTTGGAGAGAGCCTCTCGCTTCCTATCTCCCACAGATCTCCCACGCTTCGCTTCCATCTCGGATGTCTATACCGCTATGCTTGAACTTGCGCAACCAAGATATCTCGACACCCTCGATTGATATCCTGCACCCCTTCGGGATGCCCTTGATCATGCATTAACTCGCAGACCACTATTGGAGCAATAGAAAACTCGTTGTTTATCCCATCAACGCCCTCTCCTCTTCTTTGCTCGAGCTTTTCTCTAAACTTTCACCTTTTGCCTTCGTGACTCGAACAACCTCCCGACATTTCCACATACGCTTGTTGTCTGCGTGTTTGCAATCCTCGATTTGTCATTCAAGAGCTCGATGGTTGACAGAGCTCCATCTCAAAGCATCGGCAACTATGCAATTCCTCAGATAGGCCCGCACTCCATGGCTTCGTCTCCTGCGTCGAGCTCGCCGAGAGATCCAGATAACACTATCCTCCGCCGCCATGGAAAGAAACCACCATAGAGAAATAAGACTTGCTACTCGCACGCACATTCTTCGCTTTTACTCACCTCAATTTTCCTCTGAACCAAGTTCCGTGAACTTTCAACCCCGCACACTCTTCTTACTCAGACGACATCGCATTCTTTGCACTATCAAGACGCTCGCATTTGTGCTCGCGCTTAGTATGCTCCTCGCAACTATTGTTCTACACGCCCACATACCATCAAGATTTATCAGATACAATAGCTCCAACATGACAAGATTTCGAGCTCAATCGTTGCCAAATCATCTATTCGTCGATGAATGGTCCTTTTGATTGATTGAACCAGATCTTCTGACGAACTCCGGAGATAATCATTTCTGTAATCCTCTGATCACCCCTGACCAATCCTGATCTCCCTCGATCTGCCATTTGATCAAGCCTGATCTCCTCTGGTCTTCAATGATCTATCTCGAGTTGTACCTGGTTGTCCAATCTGGTTAGAATCTACCCATTCTAACCTCTTTAGTGAATCCGCAGCGTTCCACAATATCCAGTAACCTTCCTTCGAGTATTGAAAATGACAAACTTCCATGTTTTGACTATCTTTCCAAACCATTCAGAATTTCACCATTCTGACATCACGGTTGCGTCCGGAGCGGTCCGTTTAGCTAAGACCAACCTTCGCTGCATTTCCGGGGATGCCACTGAAAAATATCCGCGAAAGTTGGGCCACACCGCAATTTTCTGAAAATTCTGGGCCAAATTGCAATTTTCAGAAGTTCAAAAAATATTCTGTGTACCAACAGAATATTCCGTCCGCTGCACCCGATGCCATCCGTCCCTTTAATCTGCCTTCTTTTAACAGAAACTCCGTCTCCAAAATCTGACCGTACGGATGTGTCCGGAATACTCCAAATAGTCGGAAAACACTATTGGATCACCAAAAACAGACTCCAAATGGCTTCGATCTAGCCAAAACATTTTGTACGCCTCAGATCTGCGGCTGCACCTTAGCCGCGAAGCACCGGATCCTTCCTCCTGCGGCTGCACCATAGCCGCTACCACCGATCTCTGACTGATGCCGACGTGGCGTACACGCGCGCCTTTGATCGCCCTGCCACGTGTTGATGACGCGATGACCACGCGTGGCGATGACCGCGGCCACGCGGGCGTTGACTCGCCGCCGATGATCGACGCCAAGACGCTCTGAATGGTCCACGGGTGCCACGTAATCGATGCGGGTACGACGCGACGCTGACGCAGCGACGCAGCTTGAACACGCCGCCGCTTTCGCTGGGGCGCGTGACACGATCGAACCCACGCTCGGCCGCTTCACGGCGCGTGAAAGCGCGTGGCGAGTCTGGGCCTCACGCGCCACCTTCTAGGGGCGCGTGATGGCGTGTCCGGTGTCCCCTGCGCTTCTGCTTTATGTTTCTAGACTCCTCTCGTCGAGCCCTTGTTCCTGGTATGCTCAAAACCTGATTTCGAGCAATCCGATTTCTAGGCAGATTCGAAACATCATGGATTTTTGTTCCGAAATGCCACCGACAAGGCTGTGATACCAATTGTTGGGATCCGGGATCCCGTCCAAGACCTTATAGAAATTAAACCAAGCAGAAAAACACACCCACACTCAAGGAGACACAATATTTAACGTGGTTCGGCCTCAATGCCTACGTCCAAGGGAGAGTAACCGGTTTGCACTATACCAATGGGGAGATTACAGAAAGATTACAATAGAGGAGGAGCTCACACTCTCCTCACACTCTCTCCTGCCTCCTCGCCACACCGAGGAGACGGTCTCCACCTCACATCTCACACACCCTCTCTCGCTTGCTCACTTCTTTGGTTCTCACTCTCTCACTCAACTCTCCTCTCATCCTCACAACTTATATACATCAGATGGAGGAAGGAGAGGAGCTAGCCTTTGCACATGGCCAGCTTGTTGGTGTGTTGGCATCACATGGCCAACTCATGTGTGTTGGCATCCCATTGCCAACTCTTGCTTTCCAACATGGTGTAGCTTCTTTGTAGGTTGGCACAATCACCCCCACATGGGTGATTACCCCACAGACTTAAGTAGAATTTATCTTAAAAAATCTGAATAAATTCTTAAATTATAGTCTCTGATTCAAAATGAATAATAAAATATCTTAATGATCTTTATAAATGATGCTTCCTTGAATCTATGGGAGGGGAGGATGAATTTTCTATAACCCTAAAGAAAAAAAATATATATATATATAAATAAAAAGAAGGCTACTAGATAGGCTATGGTGAGAGTCTTGGATTTGGAGAAGAGTTGTGGTGATGCAAAATAATTTGGGTCTATGTATGCATGCAACTCTCCTTGATTGATTGGACCGGGGAGAGAGAAACAGATAGAGCGCCTAAAAAAGGGAAAAATTACGTGTTAGCAATAAAGAGAGTTGGTAGAAAAGAAGAGGATATAGAGAAATGCTAGAATCTTTAGCCTTTTATGTGAAACTTTTTCTTTTTTCTTGTCACGCCCCCAAAAAAATAAACCCATGATACATAATATTGACATGCGGAATTATAAGGAAATAAAGTATCTCATTCCATTCATCAGAGTACCATGAAATAAAACATCATAATAAATGCCCTATGGGCTTACATCTTGCCAAGCCAACACTTGGACACAATTCTATGAGTTCTAACTCAAAAACAAATAAAGCCCTAGGCTTGAAAGTTTACAAGTTGTTCAAATAAAACAAATAAAATAAAGCAGGCCTTCGAGTCCAAATCCTCACAAGCTAAGTCCTTGGAGGTAGTGAACCACGAACACGAAAATGAAGTTCTATATAGGGTGAGCCACAGCCCAGTAGAAAAATACTAAACCAAGCATAAGAATTAACTAAAGCGTTAGCATTCGATACATGGTTAACACAAGATAATCAATTTCCAATTTCATGACACGAATGTGTACATTGTCTATGACATAATGTCTATGACACCTTTCACTTTCCAATATTTATTCAACTTTCCAATTATATCATTATGGCTCAGAACTTGGCCAACTATAATAGTGATCCAGATGTCACAAAAATAAATGAAACTAAAGCTCAAACCACAACACTTCCATACTTCCAACTGATACCCATTATAATGATGTATCATATCAACAACAAATAGCAATATTGCTATTATCAATAAGCACACATATGAGTGATGCTACTGGAGTCCATCCCCTATCTCCTCCCAACAAATCCGGTTTAGAGGTACATCCCCTATCTTCCCCTAAACCGTGGAGTTCATCCCCTATCTTCTCCAAACAACATGCATATGCAATGAAACACACAATTGCCATATACAACACATAATCAATACAAGTAATGTTCTCAGATTAATTCAACAACAACATAAGTGACTTAATTCCGATTATACCTAAGCCACATGCAAGATCTACAACAATCACGACTATCCTCCACCGATAGCCCAAAACAGTTATTTCTAAACAAGAAATAAATACAACAATGAATGTAAAATCAACATTCTCATAGGTGAGTATTTAAACTACCCAACTATATCATTAATCTCACAATTTCCCCAACCTCATGAATTAAACCCAATTCCACATTTTTCCTTTGAATTAATTATACAAATTAATCTAAGCCAAAACCCTAAGGTTTCTCCCAAAATTTACCAAACTACCCCACATACCAAAATACCAACACTTAGGATTAAAGCGTATAAATGGAGTAGGAAATCCCTACCTCGAAGCAAAGAATCCAAAAGAAGAAGACGAAGATGATAGCCCAAATTCCAAAGTGCTCCAAATTCAAGTTTGTTCAGATTAAATGAAAGCCCTCACTCTCCTCTATCTTTTTTGTAAAGCAACTAAGGTAAAAACACACCCTAACTAGATCAATCCTATGAGAGAAGATGAGTTGAGAGAGAGAAAACTCGTAACCTAGGGTTTTATAAACTGAAAGGGGCTGAAAAACTGTTTTAAAACGTCAAAACACGATTTTATACCCAGACGCCTGGCCGAAAGCAGACAAACCTTCGCCGAGGACATCACAGATTTCGCCGAGCGCCCAACTTCGCCGAAAGACAACCTCAAGAAGAAATATGGATGGGTGTTTTTCCGCCGGCGCCAAAAACCGCCGAGCGGACAAGGAACAACAAGTCCCCGCCGAAGTAAACTCCGCCGAGCGGACAAGCCAAAAACTGAACATCAACACTTGGTTTCTAAACTCAACCAATCTGCAATCAACCTGCCCAAAACATCCTATAACTCAACAATAAGGAATTAAAGGACAACAACAAATAATAATAAGACAATAGAATCTACGGAACATAAGTCCGAATACAATAATCAAAAGGGAAAAGACCGGGGTCGCTATATTTCTTATGTCTTTTAACTTTTTATTAGTATCCGTGCCAATCAGATACATTATCAATAAAGGGATTTCTTGGCTTTGAGAGAGTGAGAGAGACAGGAAAAATAACAAACAAAAACTCACAGGTGGCTAAATCTTTCTTTTTCAATTTTTTGGCTTTTTTCATACAATGTGTCTTTTGTAAATAAGCAAAAAATGCAGCGTTTTCAGTACCTTTCCGAAACGTCATCCTTCCCAAAACGTTGAATAAACGTCGCATCGAGCAAACAATTTGTGGGTTTGTCATTTTGTAATGAGTGGACCTCACAGGGAGTTTGTTAATTTGGTGTTATCGGATTAATTATTTACAGGATTGGTGAAGTCGACTATAGATATTATTTTTGAGAATAATAGTGAAAAGTTAATTTTTTGACTTTTTAAATTTTTTTAGTAAAAAAGTCAATTTTTTTAACCAAAACAACTTAGTTTTTTGTCAAAAAAATTAAAAAGTGAAAAAAATTAATTTTTTCCCAACTTTCCAAAACATCACTTAATCAATTCAACAAGAGACTTTATGCTGATTTATTGATTGCAAGTATCCTGTTTGTATGTTATAATAGTACTCTTAATACTAAGATTTGTCAATTATATATTTTAGTTACAAAGTTAAAAGGTTATTATAAGTTGTGACATCATTTTATTTCTTTTTATGTATATCTTTTTTATAAAAAGTTAAAAAAATATTAAAATAATATGTTCTCCAACGAGATTTAAATAGTTTTTTTATGGCTCAAGCTTCTCTTCCATCCGTGATTGGACTGAAGAGTATTGCTGGGTCTGTGGGGCCCACTACGGATCTCGTTTTGATAATCTAAACCGTCCAATGTGTAGAACTCATCGATTTAATATGTAAAACTCATCGCGTACTTTATTTCTGTAAAAAATCACATTGATTGGATATCGGTAGTTATTTGATTGGATTAGATTTCTGTCAACGATAAATATAATTTTTAAAATAAATAGTTGACAAAAATCTAATCCAATCAAGTAGCTATCGATATTCGATCAACGTGATTTTTTACAGAGATAAAACACCCAAAACAAGACCCATAATGAATCCTATGAACCCAACAACACCGTACAATCCACTTTGTCGAGTGGAAACAAGCTGCTTCTTTTTTATTAGATGATAAAATTGTCTTAGGCAATCTCGATAAGTGTACTATTAATTTCTTTGTAATTATTGTTTGACTAATCTTATTCTTAATAGGAATTACTATTGATAAAAAAAAAAGTTAAATTTAAACCCAAAAAAAAAAAAAAACTGTCTTGTGCAATCTTGATAAATTTAAATTACAATTGGATTTGTAGATTTTAAATGAAAATAAGATTGAATTTAAGGATTTTATATGGTAAAGAAAAAAAAACAATGTAAATAGTTATTTGTAACGGTTTAAATAAGTACATTTTTTGACTACTTAGATAAAAAGGTAGAGGAAAAAAGATGATTGTTTAGGATAACTTTTTGACTTTTTATAAAAAAAATGTGTATTGAAATATTGTATAAAATAAGAAAATTACGTTCTTACCCCTCTCGTCTATGTGCAATCGACAATGCTGATTGAAGGACAGTACGGACTGTTTTGAAATGGTGATAACTTCATAACATATATGTATATATGATGAAGCTTCAGTGCAGATTGGGCAGTGTGGGGCCTACCACGGGTCCCGTTTTGATAATCGGAATCGTTTAATGTGTAGAACTCCTCAAGTACTATAAGCCTGTAAAAAATCACATTAATCGAATATCGATAAATATCTTATTAAATTAGTTTTTTGTCAACCGTTAATTTATTCACCGTCTATTTTTTTATACAAAAACTGATTTGATCATATAGTTATCGATATTCGATCGACGTGATTTTTTACATGCATACAATACTCGACAAGTTCTACACATTGCACGGTTCAAATTATCAGAACGAGACTCGTGATGGACCCCCATGGGCCCAATAGCATTGTTCTATGTATCATGAGAAGTTCATCCGCCTGATTGTTTGTACCACAATTGCAGACAGCACCATCACTTCATTACAAAAGTTGACTTGTACTTTTTTTTTATAAATTTATTATATATATATATTTTTATGAATAGTGATAACTTTTTGACTTTTTGTCTTTATTAGACTATGCCAAACCAGCCAAGATTTAAATATCATAATAAAAGCTATGTTTGACATGTAGTTTTGGGGCTATTTTAGCTACAAAATGATAAAATAGACTAAAAAGTCAATACGACAAAATGTTACATCTAAACCAAAATCGTTTCATTTTTTTCTCTCACAAAATCAAAAAAACAAAAAAGTCATCACAAACAAGGCTTTTTAGTCTCAGATTAAAATAGCCAAAAAGTTAGAAAGTCAAAAAACTAACCACATTCCAAACAAAAGCTAAATACTTCTCTTTCTTTTTTTAATTAAACGTATCTTCTTATCATATATATATATATATATATTATTAAAAGTCCATTTGACAAATATTAAATTGAAATAATTCACAAATTCAATATCAATTGTGTTTCACTTTCTTTTTTTTTTAATTCTTTCAAAGATACTAAGATTTTTTTTAATTTTAAATTACCTTTTTTCGTGCATTATTCTATATCCAATTGTGAGAATCCTTATTTAATTATTCTTAAAAATACATTATGAGATTTGAATAATAAATTAATTTTATCTAAAGACTGTTTAATAAATATATTATCGCATAAATCAAGTAAAAACTATTCTAATTTAAGTCGCTAATAAATATATTGTTAAGAATAATAGTTTTATGGGTATTTAATATTTGTCGTTTGTAATTATTTTTTACAAGAATTCAATTTAATAATTATTCTTACTAAATATTTTAATTGAAAACTTTAACTTATAGATTTTAAAAACTCATACAAATATACAATTATATAGATTTATCATCTAATTAAAAAAAATAAAAAGAAGAGTGCTAGGTGGCTGGTGGGGGGTTAATCAATCCACCACATGTTATTTTGCATGTAAGGCTACTAAATAGGCATGGGGTTAAGACCAGATGTCTAAGTTTGAAATTCTTTAAGTCTATTTATTGGGTGTGACGTAGTTGGTTAACGGATTAGTCTCAAATTATTTTTATTACAATATTTAGTGTGGGTTTAATATTCTTTCATTTTATAAATCTTGACTTAAGTAGAACTTGTCTTAAAAAATCTGAATAAATTCTCAAATTATAGTCTCTTATTCAAAACGAATAATAAAATATCTTAATGATCTTTATAAATGGTGCTATCTTGAATCTATGGGAGGGGAGGATGAATTTTCTGTAACCCTAAAGAAAAAAAAATATATATATATATATATAAATAAAAAGAAGGCTACTAGATAGACTATGGTGAGAGTCTTGGATTTGGAGAAGAGTTGTGGTGATGCAAAATAATTTGGGTCTATGTATGCATGCAACTCTCCTTGATTGATTGGACCGGGCAGAGAGAAAGGATAGAGCGCCTAAAAAAGAAAAAATTACGTGTTAGCAATAAAGAGAGTTGGTAGAAAAGAAGAGGATATAGAGAAATGCTAGAATCTTTAGCCTTTTATGTGAAACTTTTTCTTTTTTCTTATGTCTTTTAGTCTTTTATTAGCATCCGTGCCAATCAGATACATTATCAATAAATGGATTTCTTGGCTTTGAGAGAGTGAGAGGAAAAAGAACAAACAAAAACTCACGGGTGGCTGACCATAAATCTTTCTTTTTCAATTTTTTGGCTTTTTCCATATAATGTGCTGTTTTGGCAAACAAGCAAAAAGGCAACGTTTTTCAGTACCTTTCCAAAACGTCAACCTTCCCAAAACGTTGAATAAACGTCGCATCGAGCAAACAATTTGTGGGTTTGTCATTTTGCAATGAGTGGACCTAACAGGGAGTTTGTTAATTTGGTGTTATCGGATTAATTATTTACAGGATTGGTGAAGTCGACTATAGATATTATTTTTGGGAATAATAGTAAAAAGTTAATTTTTTGATTTTTTAAAATTTTTTTAGCAAAAAAGTCAATTTTTTTAACCAAGACAACTTAGCTTTTTGTCAAAAAAATTAAAAAGTCAAAAAAATTAATTTTTTACCAACTTTCCAAAACATCACTTAATCAATTTAACAAGAGACTTTATGCAATGCCGATTATGCAGATTTATTGATTGCAGCAAGTATCCTGTTTGTATGTTGTAATAGTACTCTTAATTCTAAGATTTGTCAATTATATATTTTAGTTACAAAGTTAAAAGGATATTATAAGTTGTGACGTCATTTTATTTAATTTTCTGTATATCTTTTTTTATAAAAAGTTAAAAAAATGTTAAAATAATATGTTCTCAAACGAGATTTAAATAGTTTTTTTATGGCTCAAGCTTCTCTCCCGTCCGTAATTGGACTGAAGAGTATTGTTGCGTCTGTGGGGCCCGCTACGGATCTCGTTTTGATAATCTAAACCGTCCAATGTGTAGAACTCATCGATTTAATATGTAAACTCTCACAGATTTTTATTTCTGAAAAAAATCACATTGATCGGATATCGGTAGTTACTTGATTGGATTAGATTTCTGTCAATGATAAATATAATTTTTAAAATAAATAATTGACAAAAATCTGATCCGATCAAGTAGCTATCGATATCCGATTAACGTGATTTTTTACAGAGATAAAACACTCAAAACAAGACCCATAATGAACCCTATGAACCCAACAACACCGTACAATCCACTTTGTGGAGCGGAAACAAGCTGCCTCTTTTTTATTAGATGATAAAATTGTCTTGGCCAATCTCGATAAGTGTACTATTAATTTCTTTGTAATTATGGTTTGACTAATCTTATTCTTAATAGAAATTACTATTGATAAAGAAAAGTTAAATTTAAAAAAAAAAAAAAAACTGTCTTGTGCAATCTTGATAATTTTAAATTACAATTGGATTTGTAGATTTTAAATGAAAATAAGATTGAATTTAAGGATTTTATATTGTAAAGAAAAAAAAACAATGTAAATAGTTATTTGTAATGGTTTAAATAAGTACATTTTTTGACTACTTAGATAAAAAGGTAGAGGAAAAAAGATTATTGTTTAGGATAACTTTTTGACTTTTTATAAAAAAATGTGTATTAAATAAAAAAAAATACGTTCTTACCTCTCGATCCTACGTGCACTGACAGTGCTGATTGAAGGACAGTACGGATTGTTTTGAAATGGTGATAACATCATAACATATATGTATATATGATGAGGTCATAGTAATGTTGGGCGTGGGGGCCACCACGTCCCGCTTTTGATAATCGGAACCGTTTAATGTGTAGAACTCATCGAGTACTATATGCTTGTAAAAAATCACATTAATCGAATATCGATAAATATCTTATATAATTAGTTTTTTTGTCAACCGTTAATTTATTCACCGTCCATTTTTTATACAAAAATTGATTTGATCATATAGTTATCGATATTCGATCGAAGTGATTTTTTACAGACATACAATACTCGACAAGTTCTACACATTGCACGGTTCAAATTACCAGAACGGGACTCGTGATGGACCCCCATGGGCCCAATAGCATTGTTCTATGTATCATGAGAAGTGCATCCACCTGATTGTTTGTACCATCATTGCAGAGAGCACCATCACTTCATTACAAAAGTTGATTTGTACTTTTTTTGTATAAATTTGTTATATATATATATATATTTTTATGAATAGTGATAACTTTTTGACTTTTTGTCTTTATTAGACTATGCCAAACTAGCCAAGATTTAAATATCATAATAAAGGTGTAACGCCCTCAAAATAATGACAATAAACCCATCAATTAAACATGCATCAACATAATAAAAGTCCACCTTCTTCTATTTAACTGAACTGTTCTGTACAAAAGTATTACATGTAAGCTATAAAAAAAAACGGGCGCCTTAAAGGCTTACAACTTTCCAAGTTAACACTTGGTTACAATCAAGAGAGCTCTAGCTCAATACACATAAAGCCCTTGGCTTGAAGTTACATGTAACACATCAAAAGTAAATAGAAGTCAAAAAGTCCATCCGCCACTAGCCTCCCAAGCTAAGTCCTTGGAGGTGGCATGCTACCTGTACCTGAAAATAATTTCCCCATAAAGGGTGAGTCACAGCCCAGTAGAAATATACTAAACCAATTATGAATAATGCCTAAAAGATTAACAGTTGATAGATTGGTCAACACTTTCACATTCTTTCACAATTTACTACAATTCCAAGACATTCAAGTCTATATTTTCTTTCTTTCCATTTCAACATAGATAAACATATTAGTTATATCTATACAACCACTGATAAGCATGTAAGCTACTTCACATTTCCAAGACAAGCACATGGGCTGTATCTATATTTTTCAAGACAAGCATATGAGCTGTGCCTCCGGAGTTCATCCCCTATCTTCTCCCAACACTATCCGGTTTAGAGGTACATCCCCCATCTTCCCCTAAACCGCGGAGTACATCCCCCATCTCCTCCTCTACATATTATGCATATAAACACATTGGTTCTATATACAATCAATCAATACAATTAATGTATTCTACAAATCGTCAAGTTCCATGACACTTTCCGCAGGTTAGTTTCAGTTTACCTAATCATCATGCATTTTCTACAACAAACACGACTATCCTCCACCGATAGCCCAAAGCAGTTATTTCTATACAAAAAATAAATGCACAATGGATATATAATCAACATCTCAATTCCATAATTAATTATCCCAATTAATCAACAATATAATTATAGCATTTTCCATAATTAACATTCAACCCTAAAGGTTCCATTTTCATCAATGATTCCACATTAGTCTCATTTCTATGTACTAAACATACATATTGGTTTATTTAAAACAAAACCCCAAACTTTTATAAAATTGCATAAAAGCCCCAAACTTTCTCAAAATTACACAACAACCCCCAACATATCAAAATGCTAAAATTTAAAGACAGAATCCATAAAGAGGAGTAGGATATCCCTACCTCAAAGTTTGGGCTCCAAGGGATGAGGTGACAAAACTCAAGGTGCTCCAAATCCCGAAATTTTCAGATTAAAACAAACCCTCGACGATCAACACAACTTTTGTGAAGGCTCAAGACGAGCAAACCACTCTACTAGATCAAATCTAAGAGAGAAGGGTGGTTTTAGAGAGAGAGGCTCTCAAATTTGTGTTTTGAAAAGTAAGAGAGAGAAAGAACAAGAAAAAGTGATTTGAAAAGCAAAAACACAGATCTTAAAACCCAGCCGCCCGCGGCGCCCAAAGCCCGCCGAAGCAAGACTCACAGACTCCGCCGAAAGGCCAAACTTCGCTGAAAGGCGGATGCACACTCTCAAAGATCTCGACAGACCAAGACTTCGCCGGCGGCCAATCTTCGCCGAAAGGCCCAACACAACACGAGAAAATCTTTGGATGGTGCTCACCGGCGCCAAAATCTCGCCGAGCGCATAAGCAACAACAGATCCCCGCTGAAGCGTCAAACTCATCGCCGAGGACGGGTCAAAATTCGGGCAACTAGCTTTGGTTTCTAAACCCAACCAACTCAGAATAAACCCCAACACATCCTATAACTCAAATACAATGTAGAAAAGGATGTAAACTAGACAATGCTCAACTATTAACATCCACGGACACGTGTCCTGGATCATCAGCAAAAAGGGTAAACCCGGGATCGCTATAACCTCCCCCCCTTAAAGAATTTCGTTCCCGAAATTAAAAACAAGTTTTTGAAAAGTAAGTTTTTCTCTATTTTAAACAATGTCATAACATAACATTCAACAATTCGACCCATTACCGGTCATCCATCTCTTATTAAGAGGCATTTCACAACATACATTTTAAAGTGCATCTATAACATGCATTTCTTGTTCCACTTTCCAACCATTCTCAATATACGTGGTTTCACAAACCATATCATAACAAAATTTCATGATACATCTCCAGTTCTATAATATAGCCAACACATGCAATATTATAATTAATTCTCATATCAAGGCAAGTTTTACAATACTCCCTTAAATCAAAACATATACCATGTTTTACAACTTAAGACACATATAATGTTCTTAAAGTTCAACACAATTACAAGTTCTCATTACATGACTACAAATCAACAAACAAGTCCGGATATTTCTCGCGGACTTCCAACTCACGTTCCCAAGTGGCTTCCTCCACTCCGTGATGCTTCCACAAAACCTTAACCAAAGGAATGGTCTTGCCACGTAGGACTTGATCCCGCCTATCCAAGATCCGAACCGGTCTCTCCTCATACGAGGCATCCTCATCTACCTCTAAGTCGGTCCAATCCAACACGTGTGATGGATCTGGCTCATACTTCCGAAGCATACTCACATGAAACACGTCATGAACTCCGGACAACTGTGGCGGCAAAGCTAAACGGTAAGCAACCTCGCCAATCCTCTCAAGGATCTCAAAAGGACCAATAAACCGAGGGGATAACGTTCCTCTCTTCGCAAACGTCATCAATCCCGCCTAGGTGATATCTTCGAAGACATGATCACCTACCTCAAACACCAACGGTCTCCTCCTACGGTCAAGATAAGATTTCGACGACTGGTCAGAATAAGCCTCCTACGGATAAGCTCAACTTTCTCTGTCGTCTCCTAACCAACTCGGGACCCAACAGAGGTGTATCACCCACCTCGGCCCAACAAACTGGAGACCTACAAGGTCGGCCATACAAGGCCTCAAACGGTGCCATACCGATGCTAGACTGAAAACTGTTGTTGTAGGCAAATTCCACCAATGGCAAGTGCCTTTCCCACGCCCCATCAAATCAAGGACACAACCTCAAGCATATCCTCAAGGATCTGAATAAGACGCTGGACCGCCGTCACCGAGGGTGATAAGTCAGATTAAAGTCAACTTAGTGCCCAAAGCACTCTGCAAACTCGCCACAACCTAGCAAAGAAACGAGGATCTCTATCCGAGATGATCGCCATTGGGACCCCGTGCAATCTCACTATGTCCCGAATATACAAGTCGGCAAGGTGATCTCAATCTCTCACGCCAAGATAGGAATGAAGTGTGCCGACTTAGTCAACCGGTCTACAACCACCCAAATAGCATCACTACCCTCAAAGTCCTCGGAAGACCTACGACGAAGTCCATAGTGACATGCTCCCACTTCCACTCTAGAATAGGCAAGGGTTGTAACAAACCCGGCCGGCCTCGATGTTCGGCCTTCACTTGTCGACAAGTAAGGCACTTAGACACTAAATCGCCACATCTCTTCATGCCTCGCCACCAAAATGGCGACTCAAATCGATACATCTTAGTACCTCCGGATGCACCGCATAGCGCGAATGATGGAACTCTGAGTACTTCCTCTTGGCAAGACTCGACAAACAAACGGGTCTCGGTATCTCACGCCAAGTCGGGATACACCGTCAAACCCTTCTCAACTTTCCCATCGAGACCTTCTCTCGGGATTCTACCTCAAGGTCACCTCTCGTGCCTCTAACACTCGAGTCACAAGTGTCATGCAACAATGTAAAACAAGGTCACAGCCTCAACGGATTCGCCCGAAGCAAATCAAACTCGCCAAGTGCCCCAACATCTCCCACTCTTGATGGCTACACAAGCTACATCACTAATGGATTTCTACTAAGAGCGTACCACAACATTGGCCTTCCTGGTGGTAATGCAACTCAAGTCGTAATCCTCAATAAACTCCATCCATCTCCTCTCGCCTCAAATTCAAGTCTTCTGTGAAAACAGATACTCAGACTCTTATGATCCGAGAACACCTCGAATCTCTCACCATAAAGGTAGTGCCTCCAGATTTTCAAGGCAAAGATCACGTAGCTAACTCTAGGTCATGTAGGTAATTCTTCTCGTATTTTTAATCGACGTGAGCCATAAGCTACCACTTTCCTTCCTCATCAACACACAACCCAAACCCTCTCGTGAGGCATCACAATAGATCGTGATAACCCAACCCTCTCGGAATAATCAAGACCGAGGCGGTGGTCAATCTAACTTTCAACTCTCAAACGACTTTTCACAAGTCTCACTCCATACAAATTTGACTCCTTCCGAGTCAACCTAGTCAACGTGAAGCTAACTCGAGAAATCTTTCACAAACCGACCAGAGTACCCAGTAATCCCAGAAATCATGCGGATCTCAAACACACTCTTAGGTCAGGCCCAATCTTGCATCGCCTCCTCTTGGATGTATCAATGACACCCTTCCCTAAAACCACATGGCCTAAGAACTTGACTTCTTTTAGCGAACTCGCACTTCCCAAACTTGGCATACAAATTTATGGGCTCTAAGCAACTCAAGCACCACTCTCAAGTGTTCCTCGTGCTCCTCCTCGAGGGTGAATAGATAAGAATGTCGCCCACAAAACGACCACAAACGATCCAAGAATTCCCGAAGATCCGGTTCATCAAGTCCATAAAGATCGCCGTGCGTTGGTAAGCCCAAATGGCATCACCAAACTCATAATGGCCATACCACGGCATTTTAATGCCGTCTTCGGAATATCCTCCTCTCTAACCCTCAACTGGTGGTAACCCGATCTCAAATCTATCTTAGAGAAACAACGGGAACCCTTCAACTGGTCAAACAAATCATCTATACGGGGCATAGGGTACTTATTCTTAACCAGAGTCTTATTTAACTTCCTAGTCGATACACAATCTCAAGGCACCGCTTTCTTTTTTAGCAAAGAGGGCCGGTGCTCCCCACTTGTGAAACACTAGGGCGCAAGCCCTTATCTAGTAATTCTTGGAGTTGAACTTTCAACTCAACCAACTCGCCGAGCAAAACGATATGGTGCCATGGAAATCGGGCGCTGTTTGCACTAGATCAATAGAGAACTCTATCTCTCGTGGGGTGGCAAATCAATAAGATCCTCGGGAAAGACGTCCGAGTACTCACAAACTACCCTTGGCAACTCAACTGGATCTCATCACACTCGCCACTCTCAAAACTAGCAAGTAAACCACTAAGTTCATTCCGCCCTCGCGGACCATACCCCGGTGGCACAACACTACCAACCCAGTCTCCCAAGAAATGGAAACACTCCCCGCTCACGGTACAACAAGTAACCCTTTGGCGGTAGCAATCAATCACGTTCGGTATGACGATAACTACCCATACCTAAAATAACATCAAAGCCCTTCATGGGCATAACTACGAATGAAAACTAAGTCGATGATCGCCGACCTCTATATCACAACCTCTACACCCGTGCTTCAAAATTAACTCACCCCAATAGGTGACACAACGCAAATAGGAGATGCTAATAGTGCTAACTCCAATTCCAACACAGATGCAAATGCAGAGATACAAAGAATGAGATGCACCCGTGTCAATCAACACTCTAGCAACCGAAAGGTTGCAAAACAAAAAGTACCTCTCACTCTTGATGGAGCTAGATTAAATCTGCAAGCAACAAAGATACACGCCTCAGAGGACCTGGTCCACTGCTTCACCCCTAGGAGCATACGATCATTGATCGACTGGACGACGGCTCCTGATTGGCCCTCGAGGCCCGCATGATCTGGTCTTTGAAATCCTCGTCTGCCTAGACCCAGACGCTCCTGATGTGGCACTCAATTGTGGGCAGAACCTCTTCAGGTGCCCAGGCTGTCCACATTGATAACAAGACAAGGGCCGCCCAAACTCGACTGTGGTCTGGTCAAGAAGATGCACCCTCGACCTCCGCCTTCATGGCAAATCAAGCCTTGTGACCTACCGCCACACTTGTAATAGGTAAACTCTTCTGATTGCCCTCCCGAGCTCCTGACTCAGATCGAAAGTCGACCTAGAACTCCTCCTCGAGATCCGAGGGTTATAACCCTCTGTCTCCTACTATCGCCTCATCCATCCGACTCCTCTTGGAGCCTTTTCGCCTTCCTCCTCTTCCTGATCATAATCTCAAGATGAGCCGCAGATCAACCACGCCCATAATCCCAAACATAGACCCCACAATTCTCAACTTGAGGTTGCGCCAACTTCTTCTCAAACTTCAATGCAACGCTGCTCGACGCCACCAACTCAGTGCAAACTCGACAAACTAGTGAATGAGGCCTCAAACTCGGCCACTGATGAACTGTCCTGCTTGAGCTGGCAGAACTGACCTCTCAACTTCTCCTGAACAGCCGGAGATAAGAACTTCTCCTGAAAAGCGTCAACAAAAAGCTTCCAAGTCCCTCCTATAATCGACTCTTGGTGAACTTCCACCACCGACCAAGATCCTTCACCGAAAGATGCCAAGGTCACCTTTCAAGATTTCGTCTTCGATGCCTAGCATCTCAAACGTCTTCGTTATGCTCGAGCCATTCATCCGTCTTTAAGCGGCTCTTTTGGATCACCCACAAATTCATCCGGATTAGACCTAAGAACTCCTCTTCGTAAAAGAAGGTCTGATCCGCAACAACAACCGGAGCTCGATTCTCACCGAGAATGCCTCTCGACTCACGAATGCCCTCGCTATCTCTCGGGCTAGAGCGCCTATAGCTCGCCGCTCATCGCTCGGCCACATTGGCTCGACCAACCCTTCCGAGTCGGAATCTCATCCCAGAAAGGCATATCTCGCCTCCTAGGCCTGCCACGCCTTCCACCTCTCCCTCGTCCTGACATCCTAATAAGGGTAACACAGAACGTTAGCACATTTATAAACGTGCCAAAACTAAACACTCACGTCCTAATGCATGGACAACTGTAATTCACTCCACGTAAGCACATAAACAGATAAGCACTTACGAATTTCATTTCCAGATAAAGATAGTCCCGAGGTGTTACCAGAGTTCCTGTGAGAAACGGCATTGATCAAGTGCCTTTCCAACAAGACTCCCAGAAACCCAAGGATCCAATCAACATCCTAGAAATTAAATCCCATACCCAAATAATCACATAAGCATGTTATCAATTTAAACACATGGCATATGACACTACACTAAGTCTCTATCAAACGAGACAAACCCATTGTGATCCTAATCACTTCCCACGTACCCAAAGTATTCGAACCCGGTACGCTCTGATACCAAGTTGTAACGCCCTCAAAATAATGACAATAAACCCATCAATTAAACATGCATCAACATAATAAAAGTCCACCTTCTTCTATTTAACTGAACTGTTCTGTACAAAAGTATTACATGTAAGCAATAAAAAAAAACGGGCGCCTTAAAGGCTTACAACTTTCCAAGTTAACACTTGGTTACAATCAAGAGAGCTCTAGCTCAATACACATAAAGCCCTTGGCTTGAAGTTACATGTAACACATCAAAAGTAAATAGAAGTCAAAAAGTCCATCCGCCACTAGCCTCCCAAGCTAAGTCCTTGGAGGTGGCATGCTACCTGTACCTGAAAATAATTTCCCCATAAAGGGTGAGTCACAGCCCAGTAGAAATATACTAAACCAATTATGAATAACGCCTAAAAGATTAACAGTTGATAGATTGGTCAACACTTTCACATTCTTTCACAATTTACTACAATTCCAAGACATTCAAGTCTATATTTTCTTTCTTTCCATTTCAACATAGATAAACATATTAGTTATATCTATACAACCACTGATAAGCATGTAAGCTACTTCACATTTCCAAGACAAGCACATGGGTCAGATCTATATTTTTCAAGACAAGCATATGAAATGCCTCCTGAGTTCATCCCCTATCTTCTCCCATCACTATCCGGTTTAGAGGTACATCCCCCATCTTCCCCTAAACCGCGGAGTACATCCCTCAGCACCTCCTCTACATATTATGCATATAAACACATTGGTTCTATATACAATCAATCAATACAATTAATGTATTGTACAAATCGTCAAGTTCCATGACACTTTCCATGAGTTAGTTTCAGTTTACCTAATCATCATGCATTTTCTACAACAAACACGACTATCCTCCACCGATAGCCCAAAGCAGTTATTTCTATACAAAAAATAAATGCACAATGGATATATAATCAACATCTCAATTCCATAATTAATTATCCCAATTAATCAACAATATAATTATAGCATTTTCCATAATTAACATTCAACCCTAAAGGTTCCATTTTCATCAATGATTCCACATTAGTCTCATTTCTATGTACTAAACATACATATTGGTTTATTTAAAACAAAACCCCAAACTTTTATAAAATTGCATAAAAGCCCCAAACTTTCTCAAAATTACACAACAACCCCCAACATATCAAAATGCTAAAATTTAAAGACAGAATCCATAAAGAGGAGTAAGATATCCCTACCTCAAAGTTTGGGCTCCAAGGGATGAGGTGACAAAACTCAAGGTGCTCCAAATCCCGAAATTTTCAGATTAAAACAAACCCCTCGACGATCAACACAACTTTTGTGAAGGCCCAAGACGAGCAAACCACTCCTACTAGATCAAATCTAAGAGAAGGGTGGTTTTAGAGAAGAGGCTCTCAAATTTGTGTTTTGGAAAAGTAAGAGAGAGAAAGAACAAGAAAAGTGATTTGAAAAGTCAAAACTCGGATCTTTAAACCCGATCGCCCGCTCGGCGCCCAAAGCCCGCTCGGCGGCTCCTGAACTCCCCGGCGGCCAAACTCCGCCGAGGCGGATGCACTCAAAGATCTCGACAGACCAAGACCCTCGGCGGCTAATCCCCTTCGGCGTCCAACACAACATGAGAAAAAATCTTGGATGGGTGTATTCCCCGCTCGAGCGCCAAAACCCCCGCTCGAGCGTACAAGCAACAACAGGATCCCCGCTCGAGCGTCAAACTCCCCCCCCCAGCGGACGGGGCAAAATCTGGGCAACTAGCTTTGGGTTCTTAACCCCACCCACCCGTAACAAACCTGCCCAACACATCCTATAACTTAAATACAATGTAGAAAAGGATGTAAACTAGACAATGCTCAACTATTAACATCCACGGACACGTGTCCGGATCACTGTACAAAAAGGGGTAAACCGGGGATCGCTATAAAAGGCTATGTTTGACATATAGTTTTGGGGCTGTTTTAGCTACAAAATGATAAAATAGACTAAAAAGTCAATACGACAAAATGTTACATCTAAACCAAAATCATTTTATTTTTTTTCTCTCACAACGTCAAAAAAACAAAAAAGTTATCACAAACAAGACTTTTTAGTCCCAAATTAAAATAGCCAAAAAGTTAAAAAGCCAAAAAGTTAAAAAGTCAAAAAACCAACCACATTCCAAACAAAGACTAAATACTTCTCTTTCTTTTTTTAATTAAACGTATCTTCTTATCATATATATATATATATATATATTATTAAAAGTCTATTTGAGAAATATTAAATTGAAATAATTCACAAATTCAATATCAATTGTGTTTCACTTTTTTTTTTTAATTCTTTCAAAGATACTAAGATTTTTTTAATGTTAAATTACCTTTTTTCGTGCATTATTCTATATCCAATTGTGAGAATCCTTATTTAATTATTCTTAAAAATACATTATAAGATGTGAATAATAAATTAATTTTATCTAAAGACTGTTTAATAAATATATTATTGTATAAATCAAGTAAAAACTATTCTAATTTAAGTCCCTAATAAATATATTGTTAAGAATAATAGTTTTATGGGTATTTAATATTTGTCGTTTGTAATTAGTTTTTACAAGAATTCAATTTAATAATTATTCTTACTAAATATTTTAATTAAAAACTTTAATTTATAGATTTTAAGAAACTCATACAAATATATAATTATATAGATTTATCATCTAATTAAAAAAAATAAAAAGAAGTGTGCTAGGCGGCTGGTGGGGGGTTAATCAATCCACCACATGTTATTTTGCATGTAAGGCTACTAAATAGGCGTGGGGTTAAGACCACATGTCTAAGTTTGAAATTCTTTAAGTCCATCTATTGGGTGTGACGTAGTTGGTCAACGGATTAGTCTCAAATTATTTTTATTACAGTATTTAGTGTGGATTTAATATTCTTTCATTGTATAAATCTTGACTTTGTTGGGATCCGGGATCCCGCCCAAGACCTTATAGAAATTAAACCAAGCAAAAAAACACACCCACACTCAAGGAGACACAATATTTAACGTGGTTCGGCCTCAATGCCTACGTCCACGGGAGAGTAACCGGTTTGCACTATACCAATGGGGAGATTACAGAAAGATTACAATAGAGGAGGAGCTCACACTCTCCTCACTCAGCCACTCTCCCGTCTCCCTCGCTCACACCGAGGGTGACGGTCTCTCCGCCTCACATCTCGCACACCCTCTTTGGCTTGCTCACTTCTTTGGTTCTCACTCACTCTCTCAACTCTCCTCTCACCCTCACAACTTATACACATCAGATGGAGGAAGGAGAGGAGTTGGCCTTTGCACATGGCCAGCTTGTTGGTGTGTTGGCATCCCATTGCCAACTCTTGCTTTCCAACATGGTGTAGCTTCTTTGTAGGTTGGCACAATCACCCCCACATGGGTGATTACCCCACAAATCACCCCCTCAACCCATGTGAGGTGATCCACAGCACACATTGCTGCTAATCTTGTCACACCCAAATTTCAGCATAGTTTGCATCTCCTCACTGAGACGCTGCATCCCTTGAAAGCTAGAGATAATACACCAGAGATACAAGAGGAGAAGGGAATCCTACATCCTCAACTCAATTCACACCACTCTCTGATTTGGAGAAAGCCTCTGCTCCTATCTCCCACCGATCTCTTCCACGCTTCCTGTCTCGGATGTCTTCAAAGATAGTCTCAGATCTCCTCACTGAGATACTTGCACCCCCTGAAGCTAGAGATAATACACCAGAGATATAAGAGAAGGAGGGAATCCTACATCCTCAACTCAACTCACACCACTCTCTGATTTGGAGAGAGCCTCTACTCCTATCTCCTACAGATCTCTTCCACGCTCCTGTCTCGGATGTCTATACCTGCTATGCTTGAACTTGCGCAACCAAGATATCCGACACCCCCTGATTGGATGTCCTGCACCTCGCCGATGCCCTTGATCATCATGCATTAACTCGCAGACCACCATTGGAGCAATAGAAAACTCGTTGTTTATCCCATCAACGCCTTCTTTGCTCGAGCTTTTTCTCTAAACTTTCGGCCTTTGCCTTCGCGACGAACAACCTCCGACGTTTCCACACGCTTGTTGTGCGTGCCTTTGCAATCCTCGATTTGTCATTCAAGAGTTCGATGGTTGATGAGCTCCATCTGCCAAAGCATCGACAGCTATCCAATTCCTTGCATAGACCCGTACCCATGGCTTCTGGTCTCCCTGCAGCGAGCTGGCCTGAGAGATCCGTATTAACACTATCCTCCGCCGCCATGGAAAGAAACCACTATAGAGAAATAAGACTTGCCACGCACTCTTGCGCTTTTACCGCCTCTCAATTTCTCTCGTCGAAGTTCCGTGAACTTTCAACAACCCATTCCGCCAGACACCTCTTTGCGCCTCAGACGACATCAGACTTTGCACTATCAAGACGCTCAAGATTTGTGCTCCTGCGCTTAGTATGCTCCTCTGCAACTATTGTTCTACACGCCCACATACCATCAGTACTTACTCGTATACAATAGCTCCAACAGCTACAGCATTTCCCTGAGCCTGAACTGGTTGCCAAATCATCTATTCGTCGATGAATGGTCCTTTTGATTGATTGAACCAGATCTTCTGACGAACTCCGAAGATAATCATTTCTGCAATCCTCTGATCACCCCTGACCAATCCTGATCTCCCTCGATCTGCCATTTGATCAAGCCTGATCTCCTCTGGTCTTCAATGATCTATCTCGAGTTGTACCTGGTTGTCCAATCTGGTTAGAATCTACCCATTCTAACCTCTTCAGTGAATCCGCAGCATTTCACAATATCCAGTAACCTTCCTTCGAGTATTGAAAATCACAAACTCCCATGTTTTGACTATCTTTCCAAACCGTTCAGAATTTCACCATTCTGACATCGCTATGTCCCGGCGTCCGTTTAGCTAGGACCAACCTTCGCATTTCGGGATGCCATCAAAAATATCCGAAAAGTCATTACACCGCAATTTTTCAAAATTTCGGCCAAATTGCAATTTTCAGAAGTTCAAAAATATTCCGTGTACCAACAGAATATTCCGTCCGCTGCACCCGATGCCATCCGCCCCTTTAATCACCTTTCTTTAACAGTAAACTCCGTCTCCAAAATCGACCGCACGGATGTGTCCTAATACTCCAAATAGTCGAAAACACTATTGGATCACCAAAACGGACTCCAAATGGCTTCGATCTAGCCAAAACATTTTGTACGCCTCGGATGCAATACACCTTAGCCGAAGCACCGGATCCTTCCTCCCGTGGTCGCACCATAGCCGCTACCATCGATCCTACACTGACGCCGACGCGCGTACACGCAGCGCCTCGACCGATCGCCCCCTCGTTGCCACGTGTTGATGACATGGATGACTACGTGGCGATGACCTGGCGGCCACGTGGCGTTGACTCTGCCGCTCGATGACTGACACGCGACGCTCAATGGTCCACGGTGCCACGTAATCGACGTGGCACGCTAACGCTGCTTGGCGCGCGCTTAACACGCTTCGCCGCTTTCTTCTTCAGCGGCGCGTGCGGATCATGATCAACCCACGCGCCACCTGCCTTCACGGCGCGTGGAAGCGCGTAGCGACACTGGGCCTCACGCGCCACCTTCTAGGGGCGCGTGATGGCGCGTCCGATGTCCCCTGCGCTTCTGCTTTATGTTTCTGGACTCCTCTTGTCGAGCCCTTGCTCCTGGTATGCTCAAAACCTGATTTCGAGCAATCCGATTTCTGGGCAGATTCGAAACATCACGGATTTTTGTTCCAAAACGCCACCGACGAGGCTCTGATACCAATTGTTGGGATCCGGGATCCCGCCCAAGACCTTATAGAAATTAAACCAAGCAGAAAAACACACCCACACTCAAGGAGACACAATATTTAACGTGGTTCTACTCAATGCCTACGCCCACGGAGAGTAACCGGTTTGCACTATACCAATGGGAGATTACAGAAGATTACAATAGAGGAGCTCACACTCTCACTCACTCTCCCGTCTCCCTCGCTCACACCGAGGGAGACGGTCTCTCCGCCTCACATCTCACACACCCTCTCTGGCTTGCTCACTTCTTTGGTTCTCACTCACTCTCTCAACTCTCCTCTCACCCTCACAACTTATATACATCAGATGGAGGAAGGAGATGAGTTGGCCTTTGCACATGGCCAGCTTGTTGGTGTGTTGGCATCACATGGCCAACTCATGTGTGTTGGCATCCCATTGCCAACTCTTGCTTTCCAACATGGTGTAGCTTCTTTGTAGGTTGGCACAATCACCCCCACATGGGTGATTACCCCACAGACTTAAGTAGAATTTATCTTAAAAAATCTGAATAAATTCTTAAATTATAGTCTCTGATTCAAAATGAATAATAAAATATCTTAATGATCTTTATAAATGATGCTTCCTTGAATCTATGGGAGGGAAGGTTGAATTTTCTATAACCCTAAAGAAAAAATATATATATATATATATAAATAAAAGGAAGGCTACTAGATAGGCTACGGTGAGAGTCTTGGATTTGGAGAAGAGTTGTGGTGATGCAAAATAATTTGGGTCTATGTATGCATGCAACTCTCCTTGATTGATTGGACCGGGGAGAGAGAAACAGATAGAGCGCCTAAAAAAGGAAAAAAGTACGTGTTAGCAATAAAGAGAGTTGGTAGAAAAGAAGAGGATATAGAGAAATGCTAGAATCTTTAGCCTTTTATGTGAAACTTTTTCTTTTTTCTTATGTCTTTTAACTTTTTATTAGTATCCGTGCCAATCAGATACATTATCAATAAAGGGATTTCTTGGCTTTGAGAGAGTGAGAGAGACAGGAAAAATAACAAACAAAAACTCACAGGTGGCTAAATCTTTCTTTTTCAATTTTTTGGCTTTTTTCATACAATGTGCCGTTTTGCAAATAAGCAAAAGGCTTTTCGAAGATTTTCCAAACGTCATCCTTCCCAAAACGTTGAATAAACGTCGCATCGAGCAAACAATTTGTGGGTTTGTCATTTTGTAATGAGTGGACCTCACAGGGAGTTTGTTAATTTGGTGTTATCGGATTAATTATTTACAGGATTGGTGAAGTCGACTATAGATATTATTTTTGAGAATAATAGTGAAAAGTTAATTTTTTGACTTTTTTAATTTTTTTAGGAAAAAAGTCAATTTTTTTACCCAAAACAACTTAGTTTTTTGTCAAAAAAATAAAAAAATCAAAAAAATTAATTTTTTCCCAACTTTCCAAAACATCACTTAATCAATTCAACAAGAGACTTTATGCAGATTTATTGATTGCAAGTATCCTGTTTGTATGTTATAATAGTACTCTTAATACTAAGATTTGTCAATTATATATTTTAGTTACAAAGTTAAAAGGTTATTATAAGTTGTGACATCATTTTATTTATTTTGATGTATATCTTTTTTATAAAAAGTTAAAAAAAATATTAAAATAATATGTTCTCAAACGAGATTTAAATAGTTTTTTTATGGCTCAAGCTTCTCTTTCGTCCGTGATTGGACTGAAGAGTATTGCTGGGTCTGTGGGGCCCACTACGGATCTCGTTTTGATAATCTAAACCGTCCAATGTGTAGAACTCATCGATTTAATATGTAAAACTCATCGCGTACTTTATTTCTGTAAAAAATCACATTGATTGGATATCGGTAGTTACTTGATTGGATTAGATTTCTGTCAACGATAAATATAATTTTTAAAATAAATAGTTAACAAAAATCTGATCCAATCAAGTAGCTATCGATATTCGATCAACGTGATTTTTTACAGAGATAAAACACCCAAAACAAGACGCATAATGAATCCTATGAACCCAACAACACCGTACAATCCACTTTGTCGAGCGGAAACAAGCTGCTTCTTTTTTATTAGATGATAAAACTGTCTTGGGCAATCTCGATAAGTGTACTATTAATTTCTTTGTAATTATTGTTTGACTAATCTTATTCTTAATAGGAATTACTATTGATAAAAAAAAAAGTTAAATTTAAACCCAAAAAAAAAAAAAAACTGTCTTGTGCAATCCTGATAAATTTAAATTACAATTGGATTTGTAGATTTTAAATGAAAATAAGATTGAATTTAAGGATTTTATATGGTAAAGAAAAAAAAAACAATGTAAATAGTTATTTGTAACGGTTTAAATAAGTACATTTTTTGACTACTTAGATAAAAAGGTAGAGGAAAAAATATGATTGTTTAGGATAACTTTTTGACTTTTTATAAAAAAATGTGTATTAAAATATTGTAAAAAATAAGAAAATTACGTTCTTACCCCTCTGTCCTATGTGCACTGACAATGCTAATTGAAGGACAGTACGGATTGTTTTGAAATTGTGATAACTTCATAACATATATGTATATATGATGAGGCTTTCAATGCAGATTGGGCCCGTGGGGGCCCACCACGGGTCCCGTTTTGATAATCGGAATCGTTTAATGTGTAGAACTCATCAAGTACTATATGCCTGTAAAAAATCACATTAATCGAATATCGATAAATATCTTATTAAATTAGTTTTTTGTCAACCGTTAATTTATTCACCGTCTATTTTTTTATACAAAAACTGATTTGATCATATAGTTATCGATATTCGATCGACGTGATTTTTTACATGCATACAATACTCGACAAGTTCTACACATTGCACGGTTCAAATTATCAGAACGAGACTCGTGATGGACCCCCATGGCCCCAATAGCATTGTTCTATGTATCATGAGAAGTTCATCCGCCTGATTGTTTGTACCACAATTGCAGACAGCACCATCACTTCATTACAAAAGTTGACTTGTACTTTTTTTTTATAAATTTATTATATATATATATTTTTATGAATAGTGATAACTTTTTGACTTTTTGTCTTTATTAGACTATGCCAAACCAGCCAAGATTTAAATATCATAATAAAGGCTATGTTTGACATGTAGTTTTGGGGCTATTTTAGCTACAAAATGATAAAATAGACTAAAAAGTCAATACGACAAAATGTTACATCTAAACCAAAATCGTTTCATTTTTTTCTCTCACAAAATCAAAAAAACAAAAAAGTCATCACAAACAAGACTTTTAGTCTCAGATTAAAATAGCCAAAAAGTTAAAAAGTCAAAAAACTAACCACATTCCAAACAAAAGCTAAATACTTCTCTTTCTTTTTTTAATTAAACGTATCTTCTTATCATATATATATATATATATATATTATTAAAAGTCCATTTGACAAATATTAAATTGAAATAATTCACAAATTCAATATCAATTGTGTTTCACTTTTTTTTTTTTTTTTAATTCTTTCAAAGATACTAAGATTTTTTTTTAATTTTAAATTACCTTTTTTCGTGCATTATTCTATATCCAATTGTGAGAATCCTTATTTAATTATTCTTAAAAATACATTATGAGATTTGAATAATAAATTAATTTTATCTAAAGACTGTTTAATAAATATATTATTGCATAAATCAAGTAAAAACTATTCTCATTTAAGTCGCTAATAAATATATTGTTAAGAATAATAGTTTTATGGGTATTTAATATTTGTCGTTTGTAATTATTTTTTACAAGAATTCAATTTAATAATTATTCTTACTAAATATTTTAATTGAAAACTTTAATTTATAGATTTTAAAAACTCATACAAATATACAATTATATAGATTTATCATCTAATTAAAAAAAATAAAAAGAAGAGTGCTAGGTGGCTGGTGGGGGGTTAATCAATCCACCACATGTTATTTTGCATGTAAGGCTACTAAATAGGCGTGGGGTTAAGACCAGATGTCTAAGTTTGAAATTCTTTAAGTCTATTTATTGGGTGTGACGTAGTTGGTTAACAGATTAGTCTCAAATTATTTTTATTACAATATTTAGTGTGGATTTAATATTCTTTCATTTTATAAATCTTGACTTAAGTAGAACTTGTCTTAAAAAATCTGAATAAATTCTCAAATTATAGTCTCTGATTCAAAATGAATAATAAAATATCTTAATGATCTTTATAAATGGTGCTATCTTGAATCTATGGGAGGGGAGGATGAATTTTCTATAACCCTAAAGAAAAAAAAATATATATATATATAAATAAATAAAAAGAAGGCTACTAGATAGACTATGGTGAGAGTCTTGGATTTGGAGAAGAGTTGTGGTGATGCAAAATAATTTGGGTCTATGTATGCATGCAACTCTCCTTGATTGATTGGACCGGGGAGAGAGAAACAGATAGAGCGCCTAAAAAAAGAAAAAAATTACGTGTTAGCAATAAAGAGAGTTGGTAGAAAAGAAGAGGATATAGAGAAATGCGAGAATCTTTAGCCTTTTATGTGAAACTTTTTCTTTTTTCTTATTTCTTTTAGTCTTTTATTAGCATCCGTGCCAATCAGATACATTATCAATAAATGGATTTCTTGGCTTTGAGAGAGTGAGAGGAAAAAGAACAAACAAAAACTCACGGGTGGCTGACCATAAATCTTTCTTTTTTCAATTTTTTGGCTTTTTCCATATATTGTGCCGCTTTTGGCAAACAAGCAAAAGGCAACGTTCAAGACCTTTCCAAAACGTCAACCTTCCCAAAACGTTGAATAAACGTTGCATCGAGCAAACAATTTGTGGGTTTGTCATTTTGCAATGAGTGGACCTAACAGGGAGTTTGTTAATTTGGTGTTATCGGATTAATTATTTACAGGATTGGTGAAGTCGACTATAGATATTATTTTTGGGAATAATAGTAAAAAGTTAATTTTTTGATTTTTAAAATTTTTTTTGCAAAAAAGTCAATTTTTTTAACCAAGACAACTTAGCTTTTTGTCAAAAAAATTAAAAAGTCAAAAAAATTAATTTTTTACCAACTTTCCAAAACATCACTTAATCAATTTAACAAGAGACTTTATGCAATGCCGATTATGCAGATTTATTGATTGCAGCAAGTATCCTGTTTGTATGTTGTAATAGTACTCTTAATACTAAGATTTGTCAATTATATATTTTAGTTACAAAGTTAAAAGGATATTATAAGTTGTGACGTCATTTTATTTAATTTTAGATATCTTTTTTTATAAAAAGTTAAAAAAATATTTAAATAATATGTTCTCAAACGAGATTTAAATAGTTTTTTTATGGCTCAAGCTTCTCTCCCGTCCGTGATTGGACTGAAGAGTATTGTTGGGTCTGTGGGGCCCGCTACGGATCTCGTTTTGATAATCTAAACCGTTCAATGTGTAGAACTCATCGATTTAATATGTAAAACTCCTCGCGTACTTTATTTCTGAAAAAAATCACATTGATCGGATATCGGTAGTTACTTGATTGGATTAGATTTCTGTCAACGATAAATATAATTTTTAAAATAAATAATTGACAAAAATCCGATCCGATCAAGTAGTTATCGATATCCGATCAACGTGATTTTTTACAGAGATAAAACACTCAAAACAAGACCCATAATGAACCCTATGAACCCAACAACACCGTAAAATCCACTTTGTGGAGCGGAAACAAGCTGCCTGTTTTTTATTAGATGATAAAATTGTCTTGGCCAATCTCGATAAGTGTACTATTAATTTCTTTGTAATTATGGTTTGACTAATCTTATTCTTAATAGAAATTACTATTGATAAAAAAAAGTTAAATTTAAACAAAAAAAAAAACTGTTTTGTGCAATCTTGATAATTTTAAATTACAATTGGATTTGTAGATTTTAAATGAAAATAAGATTGAATTTAAGGATTTTATATTGTAAAGAAAAAAAAAACAATGTAAATAGTTATTTGTAATGGTTTAAATAAGTACATTTTTTGACTACTTAGATAAAAAGGTAGAGGAAAAAAGATTATTGTTTAGGATAATTTTTTGACTTTTTATAAAAAAATGTGTATTAAATAAAAAAAATTACGTTCTTACCTCTCTATCCTACGTGCACTGACAGTGCTGATTGAAGGACAGTACGGATTGTTTTGAAATGGTGATAACATCATAACATATATGTATATATGATGAGGCTTCGCATTGGGCCCATGGGGGCCCACCACGGGTCCCGTTTTGATAATCGGAACCGTTTAATGTGTAGAACTCATCGAGTACTATATGCTTGTAAAAAATCACATTAATCGAATATCGATAAATATATCTTATAAAATTAGTTTTTTTGTCAACCGTTAATTTATTCACCGTCCATTTTTTATACAAAAATTGATTTGATCATATAGTTATCGATATTCGATCGAAGTGATTTTTTACATACATACAATACTCGACAAGTTCTACACATTGCACGGTTCAAATTGCGTAATCTAGACTCGTGATGGACCCCCATGGGCCCAATAGCATTGTTCTATGTATCATGAGAAGTGCATCCACCTGATTGTTTGTACCATCATTGCAGAGAGCACCATCACTTCATTACAAAAGTTGATTTGTACTTTTTTTGTATAAATTTGTTTTATATATATATATATATATATTTATGAATAGTGATAACTTTTTGACTTTTTGTCTTTATTAGATTATGCCAAACCAGCCAAGATTTAAATATCATAATAAAGGCTATGTTTGACATGTAGTTTTGGGGCTATTTTAGCTACAAAATGATAAAATAGACTGTTGAAACACAAAAAAATTTATGTGTCATTGTGTTTTTCTATCTTTGTGAAATTTCACGAAATCAGAAAAATCTCACTGTGACGTAACAACAAACACAAGAATATTTCATGAAATTTTTTTCTTAAAAATTTTATATTACTCATGGATATTTTTTGAAGGATCTTATAAATAGGATTCTTAAAAATATAAATTTTATAAAAATTGGATATGTAAATAAAAAATTATTAAATTTTAAAATTTTAAAATCATTTAAATAATGTAAAACGCAATTGAAGGACCTAAACTATTACTAGAAAATTATTTGTCGTTATTTGTCTAAAATAATATTCCTAGTGATCTAAAAAAAAATCATCTATTAAATTTTTTAATTGAAAACACAATGAATTCGTTGGATCTAAACATGTGCATATGAGGGGCACATGATCAGTGGGGAAGCCAGAAACTTAAATTAAGGGGGCCCTTATTAATTACAATGTTTTTTACAAAAATATTTTACACAAATTTTTATGATTGATATCAAGAAACATAAAAAAAAATAATTAGTGTGATTGATTTCAGTTTTCTGAAAATTGAGTTTTTTTGTTTTTTCATATTTTTTTTTGTTTTTAGTGAATATTTTTTGAATTTTAAGTAATTTTTTTTACTTTTGTAGATGCACCTTACTTAGATGTATCCAAATAGTAAAATATTTGTAAAAAATTAATAAATACACAAAAATACAAAAAATATACTGAATTTTTATTTTTTATTTATTTGTTATTTTTTGGCATTTAACGCATTTTTTAAATATTTTTTTTATAAATATTATACTTTTTAAGTGTATTTATGTTAAGTGTGTCTAAAAATTTAAAAAATTGCGTAAACTATTAAAAAAATTCATTCAAAACATTAAAATATGAAAAATAAAATAGTAAATTTTTTGAAAACTGTTTTCTGAAAATTGGAAACAAACAAACTGAATGTTATTTGTAAGTAGTGTATCATGGACAACACAAAAAAAAAAATGGATATAAGCCTTAAAATAAATTATATAATGATAAATTACTTTTTGATAAAAAAATTGATTAAAAATGTAATATAATGGTAATACCACGTCATCATTGGTATGTGATATCATCCACTGATGGTAAATAAACGCATAAATAGTGAACCTCACATGTCAAATGTAATTAACAATCTAATAAATTTCATATCTTTATAATGAGATTACTTATACTTGTATATCACTAATACTGACATTGCCGTTACATTCAAAAAATTTCATAGCTAATATGATTTATTTATAATAATATCTTTATTTTAAATCAAAACAACCATTATTGTTTTCATAATTTTTAAAATGTCATTGACATTTCACTCTAATAATATTTTTAAAATTTTTTATTTAAAATATTTTTTTTATGTTTGCAAAAAAAAAAATCCCAAAATCCAGGGGGGGCACGTGACCCCCTGGTCACATGCTCTCTCCGCCCCTTCACATGATTTCACCTGAAAATGTGCCAAATTAATAACCCTTGTATAATCCCTTTATTTCATTAATTAGATTTCATATCAATTTCACCATAATAAATATAATATAATTTTTTTGTCAGTAGATAGGAGAAATAATTATAAATAAAAATATATTACATCAAAAGAATCATCAAGTCCGAGTCCAATTGCGACATACTATTTGTATAATGGGAATGAAATAAACATCATAAAAAATTTAAATTTCTCTCTACAAGAGTTAAATTAGCAACCTCACACCATACACTACAGGAAAAATGAGATACAACCACGTTTTTTTGGTGGCGTTTTTGACAAATGCCGTCCAATCTGTAAACAAATCTTTTAAATTCCCCGATTATGCTATACTAGTTTATTAGCAAACGGTGGTATATGAAACGGAGGGCAACATTTGTGCCAGTGAAACGGCACAGTTTTGTGTACGTGAAATAGGGGATTTTTTTTGCCCTTTTACAAAGGTAATTTTACCTATGTAGATATGCTTTTCGATTTCAGTCGATTGACACAGAGACGCGACTTGAGAGAGAGAGAGAGATAGAGAGAGAGAGAGGGCTGGTTCTTTGATTTCCATCGATTTTTGGTGATTTTGATCTAGAAAATCTTGTTCTCCCTCCTAACCTGAGCGTATATCTTCGAGATTGTTCGAATCCTTCTGATCTAAATCGATCTAGGGCTCAAGGTAAGGGTTTTCTAACCTAGATTTGCTAAGTTCACTCAAGATCTGTAAAATCTCATGGTTAAAACAACGATTTGGAATATATTTTTGGTTGATGTTTGTAGATTCACTTGCATTTTCCCCCCAAATTTAGCTTATTTCTTGCATTTTTGCTTTTGTTTTGTGTTCCTTCTCTTCGTTTGTGGTCTCTTGCTCTTTCTAGTCCATGCAATGGGATACATGGAAAGCTTTTCTCGTTCATGGCGAATGGATTTTGTCTAGGGTTTCGAGTGCAATGTCAATGTCTCCAGGCAATTAGCGGTTCATATAATCGAGATGGGTCCTGAGTTTAACGATCTAGAGATGTAGATCTTATTCTCAGATCTGCTATCTCTCCGATCAGATCTGTAAATATCAGGTCTAAATTCTATTTGTTACTTTCTTCTAGTTTTGATTGGATTTATGTTTCAGCCACAATACTATTTTGAGCAGTTGGAAATTGTGTTTTATGTTAGTTTTTGACATAGAATTTAATTTGTTGACAGTCCATTTAGTATTAGCAAGTACAGAGAAATATGTTTAGAAAGGATTTTAAGATATATATATATATATATATATTCTGCAGTAGTAGGAGATGAAAAGGACTCATTTGAGTTTGTTGAAAAGGTTGTTTACTCCTTAGAAAAAAGAAAAAAGAAAAAAAGAAAAAGAGTGCTGGTTTTGTAATACATAGGTTGTGGGATCTGGAGCTGTTTTATTTGTCAGGATGTGATTTGTTTATTTGTTCTGGTTTTCATTGATTTACATTCCATCACTCTTGTTTTGATTTGTTTTATTTAGCTTGCTAGGTATTCAACTTAGGTATTCAACTTGGTTGATTGGTTTTGGGGGAATGGTATGATAAGCCGGATGGTAGTTATCAGGAAACTGACACAATTCCAACACCTAAAGTTATAATAGACCAAGACACTGATCCTGATGCAACTGTGGTGGAGATAACCTTTGATCGCCTTGGAGCCCTTCTTGACACTGTATGACACTGTTCATTTCCCGGTTCAAGATTGTGTACCTTTGTTTTTTGGTTTTCCACTTTCTCAAACTTAAATTTTGCATGTAAGTACTAATTACTAATTAGTATTGTTTATCTCTTAGAAAGGCCTCTTATTGTTTGTCGCCTGTTGTCTGTGAATGGATTGTAGATGAATGAACCTTGGGCTGAATGTCGTGAAGGCAAATGTCTATCTTGATTCGTCTGGGAAACACACCAAATTTGCCATCACCAAAGCGTAAGTCTTGTGCTGTGTATATTTTGTTAGCATTTGAGTCCTTCACACATTAAATGTAAACCAACTTGGACACATAGAGAGATATTTGTAATGATATGAAATTCATTGAATTATAGGCTCTAATAGTATCCAAAAATGACCGTTTGTAGGAAATTTCGGGACATTTTTTTTAACCCATTGTCACTTGGAATGTGTTTTACACGGAACTGGATTGGTCCGTGGAACTGATGCCATATAGTAAATTTGATTGCTTTGGTGGTGTGGCTTATGCAGTAATACTGGTAGAAAAGTTGATGATCCCGAGTTGCTTGAGGCAATTCGTTTGACGATTATAAACAATCTCCTTGAGTATCATCCGGTATTCCTTGAATACACAATTAGCATTAATTACTGGATTTACCCCTCTACATAAATTTCTTAATTATATTGCATTGGTGTTCCAGGAGTCAAGTGCCCAGTTAGCAATGGGAGCAGCCTTTGGAATTGAGCAACCAACGGAGAAGGTCCTTCCCCTCCTTTCCATCTGAAAAATATAAAATTATGTCTAATACCATTTAGATGTAAGATAGAACATTACTATTGCCAACACAACTCATTAGTCAAATAAGTTCCGAGAATTTAAACAGAAAATAGATATATTTGTTTAAAATAAAATAAAAAAAAATTATCAACAGAAAATACTTATTTCTTGACTTCTTTTAGGCAAAATATTTGTTTGTGTTTAATGCCAAAATAATAGGATGTATGCATCAGGGCAGGGTGTGGTGGGATAAAATTAATTCAATTCAGAACAGCATGGTCTCTCTTCATACCTGTGATGGTGGTCCAATTTTTGTCCCCACGTTTCTTTTCCTGTAAGAAGGAAGAAAGAAATTTGTTCAGAAGCATCCTATATATATATATTAATAACATTAAAATGGAAATATTTTGAGACATCTCTCCAATAAAAGGATTAACTTTTCCCTGTAATTTATGATTTTCATCTTATTCATAAAAAGAATTTATGAAATTTTGAAGTGTTAACTACTAAAATGAGGTCTTTAAATGGGAATTAAATTTTATTGTATTTTATTTTATTTAAAATATACCTACGGTGACTTAACAATGCATCCTAATGGGCAGTGGACATGTGTGCACAGTGTTTGTCAATGACTGGGAGCCACATTGCTCCAATGGTACTATCGTGACACAAATAGTTAATCATTTCAAAATACATGGGTTCATAAACATTTCCCTTTTCTATGAGTGTTTGATTGTTTTTATATATGTATGTAAAAAAAAATTTGTGGTGGAATTCCTCAGGTTGATGTGGACATAGCAACCCGCATCAATGTTTATGATGATGGCCCTGATCGAAGGTAATATGTTTTATTCATCCCTTTTCCTTTCCCCACTCAGTATGATGGGAGCTCTGTTCACCAAACAATATGTGCACTTAATAGAATTGAGTGTTGGGGCTGAAGTTCAATATAACCCAACAAGCACGGATACTTCTTGGATGATAATGTGCTCGTTGGACACTTTCCAACACTTAACACTGCAAGTTTGAATAAAATAACTCAAAATCCAAAATCCAATGATAAAACAAAAAAATATAAATTTATACATATTCTCCTCCTTTAAATTTTAAAAAGTATTATTTTTACTTAAATATTCATATATATGACATATAATAATTATTTATCCTTATATATGACATACAATAATTATAATTATATATTTGGTACTTGTCCCCAATGTGTCGTGCTCTACATATTTTGAAAATTTCCGTGTCAACGTGTATGTTCGTGTCATGTGTCTGTGTTCTTGTCCGTGCGTCTTACTATGTGATAATGCCCTGCTATAAATGTTGAAGAAGGAATAGTTTGTATTTTATGTTACCTTGCGACTTGTCAGATGTGGAAACCGCAGACCGCCTGGATTACTAGTGGATATCGAACGATCATTATCGACCTAAGCATAGTTGTTGAATCAGAGAATTTGACACCGAGGTAGTGACTAACTCAGCGCGGCTATCTAGAATCTCCATTTTATAGTAATTGTAGTAGTGTTGTTATTTGGCTCGATTATAGGTAATAAGACAAGAAATGGACTACTGTATTTCTTCTGACTTTTTTTAATCAAGTTGCTTTAAAACTGTTGATTTTGATGCAAGGTTGAAATTCTTCACACTCAATGACTACAGCATCCAATTTGTGTTTTATTTCATTGACGTAAACTTGCAAATTTCATTGGCTTTTCTAGTAGCTTCAATTTTTGCAAATGTGAAGACTGCTGCAGGTTTGGTCTCAACTAATTAATTTTATTTGTTGGAGTGGGCCAAATTATTATTATTATTATTATTATTTTTGTTTAAAGATTAGTCAAATAACAAAAGATGACAATTGAAATTTGATGATCGCAGTTGTCGGGTACATAATGGTTTTCGGATCCGGGCTCTTAGGAGGCTTTCTTTTTCAGTGCTTTGTTGAAGATACATCATTCCAAAGTATTCAGGTTAGTTTTGATAGTTCAGGTCAGTTTTGATGGACATTGAGATCTTCATATGCTATGTCATTACACTAATGATAATGACATATGAATGGATATCTATTCTTGGATCTGGAGTTGTTTTATATAAGTCTTTTCCATGATACTTGCCTCATTCTAGTTGCAACTTAAATTATGTTCTAGTTATTGAAGGGATTTAATCTAAAAATACCCATGTGGGTGAAAACACTGAAGCTTGGTTAAATTTGTTTGCTTCTGTGTGTTGTTATCTAACCCTTCCGCTGCTATCTTATTATTTGTTGTGTGTGTAATATCTTTCTTCACATCATAATTGTATTTTTTAATGATCTTTTAAGTTGTCGTGAGAATGCTGTAACTTGATTATGGATTCGGTAATGAGAATTGGATTGTTTTGAAGTGCTTATGTATAAGAATAAGAATGCTGCTAGTTGTTTTCTTTCTGGAATTATTTTGATATTGTTGCATGTAAAGATGCCAATTGTTTGACAGGCATTATGATGGTCTGCATTTCTTTCCTTTTGTGGCTTTTTGATTTCTTTTACTTTGCAAGAGTTACTGGGGAAAATTTAGTATGAGGCTGTGTATTTTGAATAATTTGACAACATAATTGTTAAATCTACTAGTTGAATATATTTTTTGCAGTTATAAATTTAGAGTCTTCTCTATAAATATATTTTTTGCAATTATATTCATAAGCGAGTTGATGTTCTCAAAGAGCTTTAGGTTTGCTTTCAATATATATGATCTTATTGATAGGACTGAAAATTGATGTTGT
Organism: Camellia lanceoleosa; assembly: GCA_025200525.1. Taxonomy (NCBI): domain Eukaryota; kingdom Viridiplantae; phylum Streptophyta; class Magnoliopsida; order Ericales; family Theaceae; genus Camellia; species Camellia lanceoleosa. The sequence goes on along the minus strand of CM045763.1, from coordinate 41,495,948 downwards.
ATAGCTTGGTTTCTATTCACCAACATGTTTTAGTGATGTTGAATTGCTGATTATATGGATATTTATGGAAATGTCCTTAATTCTCTTGAAGATATGATTTATTGGGTGTGTTGAAGTGTAATGCTTTGCTCTATTATTGCAAAGCCAAGATGATGAGCTGGGGTGAAGTTTTTCGATAGAGCAGCCCTTGAAGCTAAATACCAGAGCCCACTCTATATTATTGTTTTTTTTTTTTTCGTTAAAATGAGAAAATATTAGCAATTTTTATTTTTATGTATTGAGTTAACATATTGTGTTAAAAGGTTTTTTTTTGGTTGTGGAAAAATGAAAAATTGAAAAATGAGTACTCCATGTTAGTAATTTTTTTATTTTTTATTTTTTTTTATATATTTTGAAATGGTGATAGATGGGTGGTTTGCCTTGAACAGCAGTAAAAAAAATCGTTAATTATGATTTTTTTTTAAAAGTAAAGAAAAGTGGCTTTTTTCATAAAAACGTCGCAAAACGTCGTCATTGCTTGCGTCATAGTTAACTCTGACGGAAATAGTCAAACAGCTGTTAAAAATTAGTGACGTTTTAAAAAACGTCGTCTAAACTCTATAGTGGCGTTTTGAGAACGCCACAAAGATATGACGCTACGTATCGTATTTAATATTTTAAACGTCGGCTTATCTTTTTATGGCGATTTCCTGGCCTTTTGCGGCGTTTTTAAAACGCCGCTAATTTGCGATTTTCCTGTAGTGATAGACTGGTATTATACAACTAATAGGCCAAATGTCCCCACGGTGTATTTTTTGATTTTTAATGATTTTTTAAATATTGTAATAATTTTTTTTTTATACTTTTTAGATATACTTAAAAATATAAATTGTGTAAAAAAAAAAAACACTGAATACAAAAATTCATTACATTTTTTTTTTTTGTATTTATTTGATTCATTTTAGATTTATTCAAAAATATTTTACTTTTTAAGCATATTTAGATTAGATGTATCACCATTTAATCTAAATATACTTAAACTAATTGGCATACATCTAATTGGATGATACATCTAATATGCTGTGTGTAGCTACGGTTGTAGCAAGGTAGTCTGCTGCTGGTTTGTTGCTGGCAGATCTGTCTGCTTCTATGCTCATGCATGTGTGAAGCTGCAGAGGGGTTGGATGAAGGTGAATCAGGTTCCCAAATGGTTGGTAGTTAGTGCAGCTTTGTTCTTTGCTTTCTTCTTTTCTTTTCTCCTTTGTTTCCTTTATTGGTTTCTCACCAATTTAGGGCCTTCGCTCCGCTTCTTCCCTCTTTATTGATATAAGTTTTGTTTGTTATACTTTCTTTATCAATGAAGTTTTCTTTTGTTGATAAAAAAAAAATTGGATGATATAATAAACTAATGGTGATACATCTAATTGGCACCATTTATTAGGATAAGATATGACGTGGTGGTGTATCAATAAACTAATTGGCACCATTTTTTTGATATAATACCAAGGAATGGTTTATTATATATCATAACTCAAAGGCAGGATTCTTAGAATCTAACATTACAAGCTAGGGAGAGAGAAGCTTCATTTCTCCAACTTCCCTATAGACTAAAAACTCAAACAAAAAGAAGATGATGGCGAACACAAGATGCACAGGCAAAACTCACGCTGGTTCCGACCTCAACTACGATCGGAAAACCGAGCTGAAAGCTTTCGACGACACAAAAGCCGGTGTCAAGGGGCTAGTAGACTTCGGTTTATCCAAAGTCCTGCGCATTTTTATCAACCATCAACCAAACAATCAAAACAGTGCGGACTCGCACAACATCGAGCTCAAACACAACATTCCAGTCATAGACCTCGGAGGCATCGACAACGACACGAGTGGACGAGTCGAGGCTGTGGAGAGAGTGAGAGAGGCTTGTGAGAGGTGGGGTTTCTTTCAAGTTGTGAATCATGGGATTGAGAAGAGTGTGATGGAGGAGATGATTGAATGGGTGAGGAGGTTTAATGAGCAAGAGACAGAGGTGAAGAAGAGGTTTTATACAAGGGATGTGATGAGGAAGAAGGTGTTGTTTAATACTAATTTTGATCTGTTTAGTGCTCAAACGGCCAATTGGAGGATACCCTTTCTTGTATTATGGCTCCTCACTCTCCTCACCCTGAAGAATTGCTTGAGATTTGTAGGTATGTGATCTTGGTTATGTCAAAGAGTGAATTTAGTTATCATATTTTGTCGTTAAAATAGAATTATTGAAACACAAAAAGTCCATCACTAATAAATGAAAGAGAAGGGTTACATCCATACAATTTTTCTTTCACAATCCCCTTAATGAGATGGGAGGACAGAATGCATGAAAAAACAATTTTGAGAAAATATTTTAATCTAAGTTAATTTTTCAAATTTTGCTTGCTATATAGTTTGGAAAATTTGGGAAAGAAAAATTTTGTAAATAATTCGTTTCTCTTAATGAAATTGTAAAAATATTCATTGTTTGACTTGAATTCAAGTCACTTCAACCCCACATTTTTTGGTGTAAACAATGGTCCTGGGGAAATTAGGTTTAGATTAAACTAGTTAACAAAAACAAAATAAATTAAAATAACTAATAAGATAAAATATTATATTTAAATAATCATTTTATATTTTATCTCATAATTATTAAATTAATTACAAAAAAAAATCAACTGTCATCCCAAACATAACCTTTTTAGTCTAAATAAAATAATTAAAAAATTAAAAAGTCAACTAAAATAACCTATTCCCAAACAAGGGTAATGTCATATTAATTAATGTTCTTGGGTTAATTTTTCATTCAAATTGTGATTGTGGGGAAAGTTATTATATATTTTCGATGCGTCAAAAAAAAAAAAGTAGTAGTGTTATTTACATCGTATTTTTGATAAATGAGAAATTGTAATTTACATTGAATTGAGAGTCATTATATCATGTCTCCTTTGTAAGATTTCCTGTTATGCCATTAGTTTGAATTATTGTCATAGAGATAGGTTTACCTGCATGAGGTCTCCAATGTTGATGACTAGAGCTCCAGGCATGGGAGGAACATTAATCCATTGATTCTGATGAAGAACTTGAAGCCCACCCATTTGGTCTTGTAAGAGTACTGTGAGGAAGTCACCGTCTGAATGGTTACTAGCCCCTAAAGTTAGGTCTGGTTCAGGGCAAGCTGGGTAGTAATGTCCCATTAGTAGGATCCCATCTGAACAATCCATGTCCTTCAAGTGGTTTGGGTTCAGCCCTAGAGCCTCCGACATTAGTTCGAACAAATTGTGTCCCAATTTCATTACTTCCTTCGAGTATTTGATCACTGCATCTCTGCAATTTGAGAGAAAAACCAAAACCATAAATGACCGAGCAATAATGTAAAAAAAATAATAATAATAAATTAAATACGGTTCTAATAGACGAAAGTTATTGAATTTATGATAAAAAATCGTTGATCCACGAGGGGAAGTATGAAAATCTATAAGACACAATAATAATGAAAATAAAAAAATAGTAATAATAAAATTTGGGGGATGCTAGCAAGTATAAGAGACTGAAAATGAAATTGCTAAAAGAACAGTTTCCATAAATGGAAAAAACACAAATTTTAAAGCCCACACAAGGGAAATCGTTCGCTTAGGTAACAATTTCATGAGTTTTGCTTATTGGATTGATTTCAACTGAACTATCAAGTTTGAAGTAATTTCAAGCACATTTGCCGGAATTAAAATTTTACACTTTGATCATGAGTCTATGTATATGTTACACGGACTCGGATGCGGGTATCAGGTGTGGGTGTGTATCTAAGGGTCGGACACCTTAAAATTAAAAATTAAGAATACGTGGATGTGTATCCAAATTTAGATACGGCTACGGGGATACGTTAAATAGTTTTTTTAAAAAATATATGTATTTATTAGAAGATGAGTTATATTATATAAATAATAAATAAAAATTATTTTAGATATAAAATAAATTATATTATATATGATTTATTATATTATACAATTTTTTTTGGATGAATAATATTATATATTATTATATTAATGTAATTTATACTATATGTTAATATGAATGTAATATAAATAATGGATGAATAATATTATATTTGAATAAAAAAAAGAAAATAAAAGAATAATATTATATATTATATTATGAGATTTATATTATATACTAATATTAATATATAATATACTAATAGACTACTAATATTATATACCAATAGAGGGAGTTTGAGAGAACAGAGAAGAGAAGAAAGAAGTCGGCGACTAAGAGAGAGAGTAGAGGGAGATCGATATCGACAGACGAGAGGAGAGGAAGAGAGATTGATAGATCGACAGACGAGAGAGAAGACAGAGAAGAAGATCGAGAGACGAGAGAAAAGACAGAGCAGGAGATGGAGATCGAGCATCGAGAATGTCGAAGCAGCGACCGATGTCTTCGCCGTTTCAACAGGCAACCAGGTTCTCTCTTTCTCTCCCTCTTTCATTTCTTTTGCTGTCTATAAAGAGCTGTGTCTGAGAGAGAAGACGCGAATCCGACACAGATTCCACACCTGCACCCGTGTCGTGTTGTGTTGACACGGGTACTTCGCCCCAAAGTGCCAAGTTCATGTAACACAGTCATGAGTTTGGTCCTTTTGATTCTCGATTCAATTGTTTTAACAACTTTTTTACTACTTATTTTATATCACGTGACTTTTTTTTTTTTTTTTTTTTAAATTTTTTTTATGGTCAGCTCCAATCATTTTTAAGGTATGTACAATAAAAAATTATTATACAATAAATATAATAAAATCATATAAATATACGATTATGAGATCAATCTAATTTTAAAATGATAAATGAGAATCCGTCCAACCATCACATGCCAATGTGAGAAAGGTACTTTGTGACTATACCCCCCTCTCCCCCCCCTCCCCCAAAAAAAAAAAAAAAAAATCTTCTTTTTACAATAATAGGAAATTATTGGACAATCTTAAAATATTATGTGATATTGTCTGTATGACAATAATTCAAACTAATGGCATAACAGGAAATCTTACAAAGGAGACATGATATAATGACTCTCAATTCAATGTAAATTACAATTTCTCATTTATCAAAAATACGATGTAAATAACACTACAACTTTTTTTTTTGATGCATCGAAAATATATAATAACTTTCCCCACAATCACAATTTGAATGAAAAATTAACCCAAGAACATTAATTAATATGACATTACCCTTGTTTGGGAATAGGTTATTTTAGTTGGCTTTTTAATTTTTTAATTATTTTATTTAGACTAAAAAGGTTACGTTTGGGATGACAGTTGATTTTTTTTTTTTTTTGTAATTAATTTAATAATTATGAGATAAAATATAAAATGATTATTTAAATATAATATTTTATCTTATTAGTTATTTTAATTTATTTTGTTTTTGTTAACTAGTTTAATCTAAACCTAATTTCCCAGGACCATTGTTTACACCAAAAAATGTGGGGTTGAAGTGACTTGAATTCAAGTCAAACAATGAATTTTTTTACAATTTCATTAAGAGAAATGAATTATTCACAAAATTTTTCTTTCCCAAATTTTCCAAACTATATAGCAAGTAAAATTTGAAAAATTAACTTAGATTAAAATATTTTCTCAAAATTGTTTTTTCATGCATTCTGTCCTCCCATCTCATTAAGGGGATTGTGAAAGAAAAATTGTATGGATGTAACCCTTCTCTTTCATTTATTAGTGATGGACTTTCTGTGTTTCAATAATTCTATTTTAACGACAAAATATGATAACTAAATTCACTCTTTGACATAACCAAGATCACATACCTACAAATCTCAGGCAATTCTTCAGGGTGAGGAGGGTGAGGAGCCATAATACAAGAAAGGGTATCCCTCCAATTGGCCGACAGAGCACTAAACAGATCAAAATTAGTATTAAACAACACCTTCTTCCTCATCACATCCCTTGTATAAAACCTCTTTTTCACCTCTGTCTCTTGCTCATTAAACCTCCTCACCCTTTCAATCATCTCCTCTATCACACTCTTTTCAATCCCATGATTCACAACTTGAAAGAAACCCCACCTCTCACAAGCCTCTCTCACTCTCTCCACAGCCTCGACTCGTCACCTCGTGTCGTTGTCGATGCCTCCGAGGTCTATGACTGGAATGTTGTGTTTGAGCTCGATGTTGTGCGAGTCCGCACTGTTTTGATTGTTTGGTTGATGGTTGATAAAAATGCGCGGGACTTTGGATAGACCGGAGTCTACTAGCCCCTTGACACCGGCTTTTGTGTCGTCGAAAGCTTTCAGCTCGGTTTTCTGATCGTAGTTGAGGTCGGAACCAGCGTGGGTTTTGCCTGTGCATCTTGTGTTCGCCATCATCTTCTTTTTGTTTGAGTTTTTAGTCTATAGGGAAGTTGGAGAAATGAAGCTTCTCTCTCTCTCCCTGGCTTGTAATGTTAGATTCTAAGAATCCTGCCTTTGAGTTATGATATATAATAAACCATTCCTTGGTATTATATCAAAAAAATGGTGCCAATTAGTTTATTGATACACCACCACGTCATATCTTATCCTAATAAATGGTGCCAATTAGATGTATTACCATTAGTTTATTATATCATCCAATTTTTTTTTGATCAACAAAAGAAAACTTTATTGATGAAGAAAGTATAACAAACAAAACTTATATCAATAAAGAGGGAAGAGCAGATAGCAGAAGGCCCTAAATTGGTGAGAAACCAATAAAGGAAACAAAGGAGAAAAGAAAAGAAGAAAGCAAAGAACAAAGCTGCACTAACTACCAACCATTTATATCACTTGTATTAGTGTGTCTACCTAATTATATGTATTTGTATTGTCTTTAAATTTAAATATTTTTAATGCAATAATTACTATTTTAAATAAAATTGAATTCGTTAATTTAATCCAAAGTTAAGTAAAATACATAATTTAGTATAGTAGAGGTCTGCAGTACACACTGGGCAACATTGTACAATAATGTTGATTAAATTATTTTAATTGAGGCAATGGTTAACGAGTATTCTTGGACCAATGTAATATTAGAATTTGTATAAAAATGATTTGGGAGAAAGTGAAAAGATTTTACAAAAATTAAATTTACCGCTTTTTTATATATATTTTCTTGTGTCTTAAGAATACTTGTTACGTTTTAATTGATGTGGCATTTCGTATGGTAATATAGTTAAATTTTCATCATGTTAAAATTGTGATTTTATTACTATATATTGCCAAATTAAACACAATAAATAGTAGATAGTATACTAATTGAGTTAATTTTTTATTTACTCAGTCTAGTGAGTCAGATATCAAGTTATCAAAAAATTGAGTTAATTTTTTGTTGTCATCCCACCAATGATAGCATTAACACAATTATGACAGCACCGTTGGGATGTTCTAAGCCTACATTTATCAAATCTGATTTCGAAATTTTGGTAGATTCGCTACACTAGATCTCAAATTTGATTCATTTTGCACATTGATTTTGATTCTTCAATAAAAATTTTGATTTTGGGATTGAATATATATATTGAACAGAGAATGCTTATGCAGACTAATTTGTTAGTTTTAATGTGTCATATTTTTGGCAGCTAATCACTAATGACAAGCTCAAAAGTGTGAATCACAGAGTGCTTGCAAAGCATGTAGGACCAAGAATATCAGTGGCATGTTTCTTTAGGCCCCAACTTCACACTGAAAATGCCTTGAAATCTTATGGACCAATCAAGGAGTTGATCTCAGATGAAAATCCCCCAATCTACAGAGAAACCACTGTTAAGGACTTCCTTGCTCACTATTACTCAAAAGGGCTTGATGGTGTTCCCTCTTTACTCCATCTCAAGTTGTGAAGAGCTTAGGCACGAGATTTTCTATATCTAAATTTTTATTTTTATTTTTATCTTTTTGTTTTAATGTATTATCAGTCACAAGATTATGGTTTTGTTTGATACACTTTATATTCAAGTTTCCAAGTGCTGCATTAGTGGTTGTTTTAGTAGTCTCTCTGCTGGTAGTTTTGGAGAGTTGCTCTTGACTGAATTCCTTGGCTTCTGAAGTATGTGGCAGCAGCAGTTGTAGTGCATTGTAGCAACTCCATCCTGTTCCGTGATGGTGGCTTATTAATTTAGGTGGTTCTGTGTTGTTGCATTTTTTGGGTTGCATTTTTTATCTGATTTTCTTCTGATCTGTTTTTATTCTTTGGATGTGCTGCTGTGTAGATCATGCTAGCATATTGAGTTATAGGATTTATATTGAGGTTGACCAGCATTCAGGGCCATTAAATCAGTCCTCAGCAGAACAAGTGAAAAATAGGATGAGCTATGTTTAGGTGCTTGGTTTGGTTGGTTGGTTGGTTGGTTGGGTGGCTGTTTTCTTTTTTTGTTGGTCTCTCACCAACTTGGGGATGCTAGCAAATGATAGGATGAGCTTTGTGGTGCCAACCTAGTTGGGATCATGTAGCTCATTGTGATGCTTTTGCATTCCCATTTCTTTATTGATGTAATTTGTCTTGTACCTTGTACTTGCTTATTCCATCAATAAAATTTTTCTTTTGCCGATCAAAAAAGGTTACTCATGTATATATATATTTTAATTCTTGGGAGTACGTATCAACGTGTTTAATATAACTTTTGCTTAATTTATGAGACATAAATAATTTAAATAAATCAAAAATTCGATTAACTAGAAGCAGAGAGATATTTTTAACTTTTGATTTTTTATTATCAGCTTTCAGTTTGAGAAAAATTATACCAAATAGACTTTATGTTGTGAGATTCTTGCCTATGCTTACAATTGAAAGTTCATTAGAACAGAAGAGCACAAATTTGAGCACACTGGCCGAAGCTAAGCGAAGGGCATGTTTTATCATTCATGGTTCGTGTAATGTGGCAAACATTTTACATGTTGTGGTGTGTCTTAATAAATCACTAGTTTTGGATTGCTTGTTAATGATCTTAGATTCAAAACTTGCCTATATATTATAATACATTTGTAATCTTACTAAAAAGACCTTGATTATGTCTGTCTAAAAATTTCATTTTTGAAGAACCTGCGCCATGAGAGAAAATAATCAATTTGTGTAAAAGATTATTGCACATTGGGCAGGTACTGGATCTTGTGTCCCATAAAAAGTAAAATGTTCTTCTCCCCTTTTCATTGCTCACAATAATAGGATTTCATTTTCAAATTAAAAATCAAAGTGTGTCGTTGTAAGTAACATGAATAAGAGAATAATTTTGTTTGTTTCATCAATAAAGATTCTGTTTAGCCGTTCAAAAAAAAAAAAAAAAGGAGAATAATTAATGATGGATCTAAAGAGGGATATGGTGTTAATTGACCCTTACAATTTGAAAATTGCCTTTCTAATAATAGTATTAGTTATTAATAATCTCTAAATTATATAAACTTGCTCCTATAATTTTTTTTCTTTTTTATTTTTGAAAGTTTTGAGTCACCACCTCTTTCAGTTTTAAAGAAAATTTTAGGATGCCCCTCTATATCTATGAAATATGAAGGTTGAAATATTAAATTATAAAAACTTAGACAAAATATAAGGTTATGGCTTCTCTCCAATCCTCCATCAAACTAGAGAGATGTTGTTAGGCCTTATGGGTCTACTTTTGTATCTCATTTCGATGATCCGAACCGTTTACATTTTATAATTCATTAAGTATATCATCCTTGCAAAAAATCAAGTCAATCGGATAATAACAACAATGTGTTTGAATCAGTTTTGTATGGAAAAAAAAATTAACGGTGAGAAAATAAACGGCTCATATAAAATTGACTTGAATACGTGGCTTTCATTATCCGATCGACTTGATTTTTTGCAAGAATAATGTACTCGACGAATCCTAAAATTGGATCATCAAAATAAGACCAAAAAGTGAGCCCATTGGACCGGACTGTCCAGTCCAGTCCAATTGTGGATTGGGGACACTCCAATCCCAAATATAACTTCTTTTTTTTTTTTTTTCTTCATATTTAGTATTGATTATAAACCTTAAGGAAGAGAAGAAGAGAAGAGAAGAGAAGAGAATAGATGAGATGGGCGAAGAGTTAACAAGTTACTTGATTAAATTTATTAAAAATATGTTGTTTGAAATTCTCATGTGAATTATATTATAGATGTATTCAATAACATAAAAGAACGTTGAATATAATTGAAAATTCCTTATTTTAATAGATAAATTATCTCATAATTGCTATCTTTCAAAACTTAACGTGTACATTAAAATATATGTTTATTTATATATGTTTTCATTTTTTTTAAAGTTTTTATATCATTATAAATTAAGGGAGTAGCTTGCCTCCAGTCTTTAATTGATCGAAGGTGTCGTTAAACTGTAGAGGCTCCAAAGTCTGTTTTGTTAATCCAAACCGTGCAATGTGTAGAACTCGTCGATTACGATATGTCTATAAAATATCAAGTTGATCGGATATCGATAGTTATGTAATCAAATCAGTTTTGTATAAAAAAAATTGGCAGTGAACAAATTAACGGTTGACAAAAAAACTGATAAGATGAGATAGTTATCAAAATCCAATCAACATGATTTTTTACAGGCATATAGTGCTCGACGAATGCTACACATTGAACGGTTAGAATTATCAAAACGGAAGCTGTGGTGGGCCCCCCCGGGTGGAACAGCACCATCCAATCCAATTAAGGACTAGAGGGAAGCGGCTCTCTAAATTAATGTCATACTTTATATATATATATACTAGTTAGAACCCCCCACGCGCTTCGTGCGTGGGCGTCACGCCATCATTGGCTACGAATAAAGTCGTGACGATTGCGCTATCATTGGCTAGGAATTATAGAACGAGACAAAGACACACCAAATTGTCATTAAATTCTCTAAATTTTATTGTATGAATTGAAAAAGGGGACAAAAAAATATAGATCATGTAATCAAATGATAAAAAATGAGATAATTATTAGAAACAAGTTAGCCTTCAAAGTTTTGAATTCCATTATTCCATTTCAAATTAAACCTGGAAAATATGTCAAAAGTTTATATTTGTTGGTTTCCAGAAAAATGTCTAGAGTTTTTGTTAGTTAGCTTTGAAAGGAATGGAATTGCTTTACAATAATAGAATCCATGACCATGCAAGTAAAATGAAATAACATGGATATGATTAAATCATGAATCAACTTAGTTTTGTGCTACAAATTGAAGCAGTTTTGGGATTCAAATTGGCAGATTTGAAGGCTGTGTGTTTGGGTGGTCTCTTCTGTTTTTTGGTTTTATTTTGTTTTTTTTGGATTGGTTTCTCGCAAATCTGTGGGTTTTGTGCTAGCTTATAATTGTACTTCCTCCTCGGTGCCAACCTAGTTAGGATTATAGAGTGTTAGCTATGATGCTTTTTGCACTCCCCTCCTTTATTGATGTATTTTGTTGCATTTTTTGCTCATTTCATCTATAAAGTTTCATTTTCTTTGCTGATCAAAAAAAAAAAAAGAAAAAGAAAAAAAGGATCAAAATGGAAATGATGAACTAATCATTCTTATATTAGTAATTAGTCAGTTTTCAAAATAAAAAATCCTTCCTACCATTTCCTATTTTTTATCATTTAGGAATGTGTCTAGATTTTCTACTAAGAGAGGAAACACTACATATCAATAATGTGCCTGAGGGAAACACTATATTCACAAAAGAATCTACTTCATCCTAGCAGATAGTGAGAGAGGACCTTCACTGAATGCAGCAACATGATGCAATATCTTGATAAACGACCTTCTCTCTAAAAAAAACATTATATTAAATTTCAAGATAAACATATCGATCTAACAAATGGTTGTTGGAACACCCACCCAATAATAGGTATCTTCTGCACGAAATCTAACAGTGTTGGCCAAAAGCCACTGCACAACCAAGAAAAAGCCCACGTCGAAAGAAATAGTTCCTTGTACAATCATCACAAGGCAAGACCCAGAGTGGTAAATAAAAATTGGAGATGAGTACTGTAACAAGCCCGTGGGGGACCTCGCTATAGTTCGGACTCAAATTGTCACGGTTCTAAATCTTGAATAAATTGGGCCAAATCCGGCAAATCGTTTTGAGAAAAACCAGATTTTTTTGAAAGAAGTGCCAAACATGGACTGCTTTGCCAGATATAGAGTCGCCACCTAAATATTTTTTAATGGGGGAATTTAGGAAACCCTGACTCGGTGCCAAAGGCCACGTATCCGTCATCACCAAAGTTGCCTCGGCTCGGGAACTTGGGTACGATTGGGGAAGGTCACTTCGTGAGCACCCCCGCTCGCCCAATCAAAGATCGGCCTCTACTAACCATGATATCTAGTTTTGAAAACATTGTGTGTTCTTATTCCGGTTATTAGCCTAGATTTACTATGTGATGCGCACAGCATACAAGTATAGACCGGGTCGCCTGAATTGGAACAAAACATTTCATGTTTGTTTATTTGAAAATGGTTTGATGGTGCTACTCGCAAGTAGGCTAAGACGTGGATTTGCCACCCTCGGGTGGGCTTAGAAAACATGATTTTGCCACTATCTAGTGGGCTTAAAACTCACAGTTGATGATTTGTTCCAATCCAAATAACCCAACCTTCATCTACAGGCATTCAGGCAGTTATATCACATAAGCACATAGCCTTATGGTAAGCATGCTATCATGGCAGTCACTCACACGCATGCAAGGATGCTAAAGCATAAAACTTACCGAGTACTCCAAGCCAAAATAGAAGCTAATTAGAAATCCATGCATGATCCTAATTATACAGAAATGCCTAATGCAACACATGCAAAAATGCAACTATAGCAGGCTCGGCTATTCTAAACATAGCATATGAGATGCAACAGCTAACAAGTATTCAACTTGGAATTGAAATACGAGTGCAGTCAGTATGATGTGCCGAGCCCGGTGCATGCAAAACAAATGAATGAATGCAAACATGCTATCATACTGTATGCTAATTGAAATATGCCCTAATCTAACCATCATAAGCTGGTAAATAAAAGGGAGAAAGACGTGGGGTTGGAAGACATACATCACACGCACGCACACTTATTACAACATTGCCCTCGCGCAGAGGGTCCGAATAAATAATATACAGTCCCGAATGAATAGTACAGTCTGAATAAGTACAAAATCCTAATTAATTAACAAATTAATTAAGAAAGCAATAAACTAGCATGCAAGCTAGGGACTGCCTCGGCTCTGCCCCGGATGATGGATGATGCATGTTTTGAGTTGCCTTGCGCGGAAATCCACTGTGATGCCCCGATTAGCCTCTGTTTGTAATTGTTCTTGGAATGCGTGCCCAAACTCCGAGAGGCTGTTGATTCTTGATTTGCTGCAACAGAGAGCAAGAAAGGGGCATGGCAATGTATTTTCACATATGTATGCATGCCTCAATCCTCGTGCCACCAATCACGCATATCGATGCATGATGGCCGAGGAGTCGAATTGCACAACTCTATATGGAATGAATGCACATGAAAATACAACAAAACCTACACTCCATCATGGACAATCCGGAGTGTCGGCAACTGGGGAATTGAGACACGTTCCGTCACTCGGAGTACGAAACGTACCTCGTTTCCCGTGCTTGGGCTAACTCTTATCCCAAACACAATACAATATGCATGACATGCATGAATGCAATCTAACATGCAACCTAGCATGCAAAATGCTATGAAATGACATACACAATGCACGATGTAACATGGCACTAACATACAACCTAGCACTAACATACAACCTGTAACAAGTCCGCGAGGGACCTCACTAGTTACAGTTCGGACTCAATTGGTGTCACGGTTCTTAATCTTGAACCAAAGAGTCCAACTCTGGCAAATCGTTTTGAGAAAAACAGATTTTGAAAAGAAGTGCCAAACATGGACTGCTTTGCCAGATACAGAGTCGCCACCTAAATTTTTTAAAATGGGAAATTTAGGAAACCCTGACTCGGTGCCGAAGGCCACGTGTCCATCATTACCAAAGTTGTCTTGGCTCGGGAGCTTGGGTACGATCGGGGAAGGTCAGCTATGAGCACCCCCTTTTGCTCGGTCCGAAGACCGGCCTCTACTAACCGTGATATCCGATTTGGAAAACGTTATGTGTTCCTGTTCTGGTTATTAGCCTAGAATTACTATGTTATGCGTGCAGCAAATAAGTATAGACTAGATTACCTAATTTGGAAACAAACATTGCATATCCATTTGTTTTGAAAACAGTTTCGGAATTTGCTACTCGCAAGTAGGCTAAAACACGGATTTCGACGAGTTTTTCCAACTCAAGCAATCCAACCTCCACCCACAGGCATTCAAACAGTTTATCTCATATAAGCATTTAGCCACATGGTAACCCTACTATCATGTTAACATTCACACGCATGCGAGATGCTAAAGCGTAAATACTTACATCGCATTCGTACAAAACAATAAACCAGTTAGCAAACATGCGTGTCCTAGTTCATGTTAAGTGACTAATGCATCGCATACAGGATGTGATTAGGATAGGCTCGGCTAACCCTAAAATGGCATGTGAAATGCAATCATTCGGTGCATGTATTCAAGTTAGATTTGAAGATATAATGCAGTTTGTATGATGTACCGAGCCTGGTGTATGTTTAACAAATGCATGGATGCACGCATGCATAGCATAAGGTATGCTAAAATAAACATGCCCTAATCTACCATCGTAAGCGGGTAAATAAAAGGGAAGAAAGAAGTGGGGGTTGGAAGACATACACACCACTCACGCACGCTTATTACAGATTTGCCCTCGCTCGGAAGGACCAAAAGAATATACAAATTAACTAACTACGCAAGCTAATTAAATATTACAAATTGCCTAATTAATTAACAAATTAACCATGCTAAGAAAAACAGTAAACCGCCTCGGGGAGAGGGCTCAATGCATGCGCGCTCGGATTCCGCCGAATTGCAATCGCCATGCCTAGCTCGCTCGCTTTTCCTGCTTCGCTTCATCAAAGTCTCAAGGATGCCTCTCTCGATATCGGGAATCACCACCGCTAAGTAGAATGACCACCGGCAATGAATTTGTGGTCGCGGCACAAAATGAATCCACCGCCATAGATTGATCACGCTTAGGCACTAAATAATGCCTAGGCAATGAATTCTCAGAACTCGCAACTCACAGCAGCAGAGGGCAGAATCTTGCATGGCAATGCTATTCAAGCTATGTATGCACCAATCACACTGCCTATCATGTTAATGACTCAAGAGAGGATGTACCTTGATTCTCGGACCACCAATCACGCATTTCCACGCATGATGGCCCAAAGAATCAAGTGTGCACTTTCAATTTCAAATGAAATGCAAACCAAACAATCAAAGAGCCTAATCCTCATCACCAAATCAAGGGACAAGGCATGCATTTCTATGTGTGCAATCCTAAGCATGTCAACTAGCATGTAACATGGGATGCAAACAAGAATGCTAGTATGCAAACACACATACAAGGCAAGCATGCAAACCAAGTAATGGGGTGGACTTAAACATGACTTAGGCAATTCCAAATAGGCCTAAAATCAGTGGCCAAAGTGCCCAAAAATGAAGGCTAAGCACACACACACGCATGCACATGTTAAGGCACAAACCTAAGCATTAAACAAGCAACTCTCAAACACACTTGAAAGAGGCTAAACATGGACAATTGACATGGAATGAAAAGCTTTAAAATCATGTCTAAATGTGGTGCCAAACCAACCCAAATAAGACAAGCATAAGCATGCAAGCATGGTCCAAGTACTTGAGGCAAGTCATGAAGCCTTGAAGCACATTTAGCATAATCAAACATGGCGTGCATTAAACAACTAAAAACAGATTTTTAGCATGTTAAAACAAGGTCAAAGGACTACTTAGATGGCATCTAAGTGGCTCAAATTCAAAGGCATGCACAATGGTCAAAGCGTAGGGCATACAACACATGCTCTCAAAGCAACAAAGAGGCAACTAAGGCAAGCATATGAGCATGCCAAAGGGACTGAAATTACATGTTGGATGGTTCCAAACCACCAAAATGATGCAATCAACACATGCTACATATTCACATACTTGAGGCATACAAGCCTAACAAGCTACAAATGCAAAGGAGCTATACTAAGCATACCAAAATCGATCCAAACAACTATGGACAGACCTAAAGCATGGCAAAATAAGCACAAAACATTCACAAGGCTAGGCCTAAAACATGCTCGAACAAAGGCTAACAAGCTAAGGCATGTTAAGGGATCAAGGAGGCATTACATGGCAACTATACCAAACATGCATGGAGTACCAAAACCAACTTAATACAAAGTTATAACATGGCAATATAAGCATAAAATACAGCCATGGCAAGCTCAACACACACTTGAACAAAGACTTCCTTAAGAGATCCAAAATGGTCCCTTTCAAGGACAACAAGGAGATGGGGTGGCCCTCCCCTTTTGGAGACTTCAAGGCACCATCCCCACCACTGAAATCCCTCAAGATTTCAGTGGTGAAGAGGCCCAAACACCAAAGTCTCGAAACTTGCACAAAATAGCACAAAATGAGGCCTTTCAAGGCCTAAGGGTGGTCAAACACACCCAAACCACAAAACACTCTTAACAAACAATCAAGAGGGCCTAAAAACAGAACTTTTTTATGTTATACATTAAACACAAAAATAGCTCTAAGATAGGTAGAAATAGGATGCAAAAATGGGATAAAAAGGACTAGTTTCTTACCCTTGTTGACCTTCTTCACAAAGGGAGGACCAGCTGCCTCCTTGAGCTTAAACCAGCCCCAAAACTTTGAAAATAATCCCTTAGAACCTCAATAGCCAAGGAAAGGTATAATGGTAGGTGTTTGTATGCAATGCTATGAACAAATGCACCTAGAACACTCAAAAGAGGAATAGATAGATATGGAATATATATGAGTTCTAACCCTAGAACCAGAGCTTCTAGCAAGGTTTTCCTCTCTAAAATGTCTAACCTTAATGCCAAGAGAAGACTCTCTCCTATATAGGCAACCAATCTTGTAAAGCTTGTCAAGAAAGCTAACAAGAAGAGCATCCCTCCATACACGTGTATGGAGGGGAACCAAATGCCAAACAGCTATCTCAAAATATCTCCAAAAGCAGCTGGCCAGTAATCGGCTAACCAAAAATGTCATTTTGACAAAAATGACTGCCGACCGGCAACAAAGAGTGCCGACCGGCAATATATATTGCCGGTGGCAACAAAAACCAGCCGGTGGCCTCTAGCTAGTGCCGGTGGTGTGTGGGGATGCCTCAAAAGGCATTCCCTGCCCTTCCAAGGCAAAACACAAGTGTTTGGTGCAAAACCAGACACAAAACAATCGAGTTTGGAGATCTTGAGACAAGGCGCGTAGCTGAGAACTCTGGGAACTCCAAACAAACACAAACATGGATAATCACCGAGTGTTCAAACGGTGACGTCCAAGTCTTGAGGACGGTCAAAAATGGGGTGTCTCTGTTGCCCTCTTTGTAACTTCGAAAGTCATAACAATGACGGGAGTGAATGTCAAATCCCAGAGACGGCCCATTTTTGACAAGGCCGAAGACTTAGACAAACATGCAAGACAAACAAGATATGCGCCCGAAGGCAGGGGCAAAATGCAATTGAAAATGCAAGAAGCCGAGCATAACTTATGATCATGCAAAGAAAGCTGTAACGAAGCACACATGCAACAGTTATAAGCTAGCATACGCCAGACTACACTACAATGCAGAAAGGATGTAAGAGAATTATGCAATTCTCAATACGTCTCACTCGGAGGATACAATACCTGTGCGGCTCGTCCGGTTGCACCGGCCTCAAATGAACCGTACATACAATATCGTGCTTGAAAAGAAAACAAACTTAACAGGTACAATGTTGTTAGCAACATGGTGGGATTGAACACATGTGAGTAAAACAATGCACGCATGCACGCAATGTGTATACAAAGAGAACTTGAACACATGTGAGTAAAGCAATGCACACGTGCACGCAATGTGTATAAAAAGGAACTTGAACACATATCAGTAAAGCAATGCACACGTGCACGCAATGTGTATAAAAAGGAACTTGAACACATATCAGTAAAGCAATGCACACGTGCACGCAATGTGTATAAAAAGGAACTTGAACACATATCAGTAAAGCAATGCACACGTGCACGCAATGTGTATAAAAAGGAACTTGAACACATATAAGTAAAGCAATGCACACGTGCACGCAATGTGTATAAAAAAAGGGAACTGGAAAACAATGCGAATGAGGCACGCATGCCAATGCAAATAACGACACGCATGCCGATGAAAATGAGGAGGCACACGTGCCTATGATAATGGGGCCCACATGGCAATGAAAATGTGGCACACGTGCCAATGGAAATGAGACACACATGCCAATGAAGATGGGGCACACATGCCAATGGAAACGAGACACGTATGCCGATGAAAACGAGGCACACGTGCCAATGAGAATGGGGCACACGTGCCAATGAGAATGAGGAGGCACACGTGCCAATGAAAACGAGGAGGCACACGTGCCTATGAAAACGGGGCACACGTGCCAATGGTAATGATAAATGATGCAAGTGTGACACGCATGCAACACGGAATGAAAAATGATGCAAACGATGCAAATGAAACAAATGAGACACGCATGTCTCATAAGAATGCAAAATGATGTACGTGTGTGACACACATGCCACACGGAATAAAAAATGATGTAAATGAAATAAATGAGACACGCATGCCTCATAAGAATGCAAAATGATGCAAGTGTGACACACATGCCACACGAAATGTAAAACAATGCGAGTGTGACACGCGTGCCACACGAAATGTGAAACAATGCAAGTGTGACACGCGTGCCACACGAATATGTAAAACAATGCAAGTGTGACACGCGTGCCACACGAATATGTAAAACAATGCAAGTGTGACACGCGTGCCACACGAATATGTAAAACAATGCAAGTGTGACACGCATGCCACACGAATATGTAAAACAATGCAAGTGTGACACGCGTGCCACACGAATATGTAAAACAATGCAAATGAACTCGTGTGCGCGACAACGCACGTTTTTTCTTTCTTTTTCCTTTCTTTGAAATGCATGATAATGCAAAACAAGGAAATGCACGACAACACGAATGATGTGCGAGGCAATGATAACACGAATAATGTGCGAGACGACGTATGTATTGAGGTGCATAACAATGCATGACAATGCTTGTAATAAAATGCATGACAATGCATGAGGGATGTGCATGATGGCGCGACGCAGCGCACCAGACAACATGATGAATGCATGTAATGCACGCGGGGCAACTTTTGAATCTTGTAAAAGGCAAAAGGATACAAAAGGATACAACATTGCATGAATTTGAGTGCCACGCACAGAAGACACAGTCCGAGGTCAAAACGGAGGCCGGTTGAGCGTCGGAGATACACTTTCTTGCACTTTCTTGGGCTATGAAGACCAGAAACCACTCATATTGCCTAAACAAGGCTGTGGGAACACCACCGGCCGGGCTAGGAGGCCACCGGCTATCCACCGGCTACAAAACAATTCCATCGGCAGAATATTCTGCCGGTCGGCACAAAATGTTGCCGACCGGCAAAAAGTTGCTAAGTCGGGGCAGATTTGACTTTTCGCTTCGGGTGTTTTAAAATAGGGTTTTGAAACCCTATTCTTTCACTTCTCCTCCGCCGAAAAAACACACCCTCTCTCTCTAGGGCCTTTTTCTCTCCTCATTTCCTCATTTCTTTGTGTTCTCGCGCCTTTTTCGTCGTTCGATTTGCGAAGTTCATCGCGTTTCGAACATTTTCGACCGATTGAAATTTCATTTCGACACATCCTTTGCCATTTTCACCTTTTTGGGACTCGTTTCCCTTGATTTCCTCTTCATTTCCGTGCCTTTTCACATCCCGACCTTTCCGGCCATTTTCCACCCTCCCGGGGGTTGACTTTTCGGTTGACTCTTCGTATTCCGACCCTATCTTCATTCCTCGACCATTTTCCCATCATTCTCGATATGGCCGACGACATTCCACGCAGTGGGACTCCCTCGGATCACGAGATGGATCCCGAGGTCGAGCTCCTCCCGTTGAGCGAGCGCCCTTTCGACCCGGCGACCTACCGGCCGGCGACCTATCGGCCGGCGATTCACGTCCTACCACCCGACGGACTACGCCAGTTCAGGAGCTTCGATATGGCGTTGGATCCTGAGCTCTTGCTACGCGAGCCTGTCTCCCACCTATCCTCCGACGCTTCCGAGGTAACTTTCTTTCTCTGCTTTACTTTTCGCGATGTAGAATGTTTAACTGCCGATTATCATAACTGGCTGCATTCTTTAATTGCTTCCGATACACTGATATACTATATATTGTAGTTGATTACAAACGCGTTTGCAACTGATTATCTGTTTAAGACTCACACGCGCACACACTACACTAGCCTTGAACCACTCAAACCATGGCACACACCGTATTTCACTGCAGACACCGACACCCGATACCTGTCTGAATTTGAAAATATGCACGCATGCCACATTTGCACCGAGCCACACAAACACGCTGACACATCACACGTCGTAGTTCACTATAAACACACCGGCACCCGGTATCTGTTTGAATCTGAAAATATGCACGCATGCCAAATTTGCACTGAACCACTCAAACACGTTGACACATCACACGTTGTAGTTCACTATAAACACACCGGCACCCGGTATCTGTTTGAATCTGAAAATATGCACGCATGCCACATTTGCACTGATTTACTGTTTCCTCAAAACTGTACATTTTATATTGCTTCGCAATTATTTGTTTGAAAACAGGGAGACTCCCATACCATCCGCGGGTATGGGAATACCGTCGCTCGCGAGTGGTACGCCGAGCTTCCCGACGCAGTTCGCCGCATTGTGGACCAGGCCAGCTTTGGCGCATTTTGCAGGGGACTCTCCAGGCTCACGACATGCAAACCTCTCCTCGCCGCTCTAGTGGAGAGGTGGTGGGACACCACCGATTCGTTTCATTTGTCGGCGACCGGGGACATGACGATGACCCCTTATGATTTCTCGATGCTCACCGGCATCGAGGTAGGGGGTGATCCGATCCCCTTTGACATTGACATGGATGAGTGGACCGCGGCTCAGGTCTACTTACTTGGCGCGGCACCGCCTCTCGCGCATCCCGGCTTCGTCCGGTACTCCTGGTTTGAGGTGCAGTTCCGGGTCCAGCCCCTCCTCGTTGATGCAGCTCCGATGACCCTAGAGGCCGTGGATAGATACGCACGCGGCTTCCTCATGTTCCTATTTGGGACGACCATCTTCACCGACCGGGCGAACACAGTGCCTCTCTGCCTTCTCAGCGCACTGGTGGATGTCAGAGACATCTTACATTATGACTGGGGTGGCGCCGCTCTAGCCACCCTTTATGGATACATGAGCTCAGCCTCCCGTGGCAGCGGGCAGTTGCTCGGGGGTTACTGGCGTGCTTGGGAGGTACATTTCTTTTTCTGCCTTTCATTTCAGTTCTCTGTTTTACACTTTCTGTTCTATATTTTACGTAATCGCACTGCACACCTGCGTAGTCGCTTTACACTTGTCAGTATCTTGTACGCACGCACACACATACTACGCTTACATCGACCGTACACCGCCACACCGCACACTCTGCACAATACCTTTGCACAACACACGGCCTCTTATTTACGCCTTCTATTCTCAGATTACGCTTTATCTGATAAATGCACTAGTATTTATCTTGCAGTTGTGGGTTTACGCCTACTTTCCTAGGCTCGCTCCGCATTCGATCACGCAGACCCTCTCGTCCCCTTTTCGCGTCGCTTTGACGGGAGATGCACCCGGAGGCCGCGGGAGACATTCAGCTTCTTCCGCCGCTACTTCGACACCATCACCCCCGCCGAGGTATGTTTTACTTGCAGTTCATTTAGTTTTTGCCTTTCCACTGCATATTTGCAATATCAGCGGGTAACAAATTGTATTTCATTTTCAGATCACCTGGCGGCCGTGGGCTCCACTGCCAGCGATGATGAGGGATTGGTTTGCCGGTGCTGATGAGACCTCACGTTACCGGATTCTCGCCGAGGGCGATGCCTCGGGGTTGGTACAGGTGAGCGTTTCTTACGCGGACCACTGGCTTACCCGGCGAATAGTCGGTGCATCCTCCTGAGCACATGCGGGATACTGAGAGGTTCACTGCTGAGCTGATGGTGGACTACACCATTGGCTGGGAGGCGGATGACTTCAGAGGCGAGGGCGACTACTCGGAGTACGTTCGGACCTTCATCATGCGACCTCTGAGTGGCGGCCACCGAGTGGAGAGAGAGACTTCTTGGCGCCATGGCCGGAGGGGAGGCGAGGAGGTGGAGGAGCGAGGAGGGCGTCGAGTGGTAGGGGCGAGTCCGGGAGGCGGGGGTCCGGTTGGCTTGTTCTGCCCGCTTCATTGACTTTCCGAGGGTAGGATGGAGCGACCTACCAGATCCCCTTTGCTCCTCCACCGGCTGACCACGAGCTTGTTGGTGTCCCCGACTTGCCTCCGGTATGTATTACTGCATTTTTGTACAGTCATTTCATTTCAGTTTATTTGATATTCCACTGAATACTGATGCATCTGATGCTTTCGCAGGCGTCTTCTGGGTACACCCCGGCATTCATTGGAGATGAATGCCTCCATGATGGGGATGCTACAGCGGACATTCGACCTCTTAGCCCTCTACAGCATTCCGGTATGTTCTTCCTGACCACAGCCTCAAACCATATACAAACTGCTTTACATAATCTGATGCATAATCGCAATATCTGATAAACACACCGTGACTTCATACACTGCATTACATTGTATCGTGATTCACTCAAGCATTCCTTCACACACTGTACTCATACACTGTATTTTGTACTGATTCACTGCTTACGGCATTCACACACTGTACTCATACACTGTATTTTGTACTGATTCACTGCTTACAGTATTCTGATGTATTTGCCTTTCTTGCTCTTTCAGCCTCCCTTCCCGATTCCTCCGGTGGGTGGCGTTCCGACTGGGCCTCCCCTTTCTACCCGAGATGGTAGAGTGTATCCCCGCACCAGAGGAGGGCGCACTCATGTCAGGAGCAGCTCGCGGGCTCCAGTTCCGGATGATGAGTTTGAGGCAGAGACAGAGGCGGAGGAGACCGGTGATGGCTCGGACTCGAGCTCAGGCGGCGATGCCCCTGGTGGTGCCCCTGTTGATGACGCTCCTGGACCTTCGTCCAGGAAGAGGACCAGGACAGATTGACGGTCCCGGAGCCATTTTTGACATTTGATACAGATTTTGTTGTTTTCTTTTTCTTTTCCTTTTTTGCATTTTCCCCTTTTGTTAGTAGTTAGGGTACTTTGTATTGCCGCAGGCAGATTTTGTTTCCTTCGAAACTATGTACTTGAAAACATGATATGGAATGAAACAAACTTTTTGTCTGAAAAAGTGTTTACATTCGTGTATATTTCATACCTTGCACTGTATTGCATCATATTACACCTCAAATGTAAATGATATCGATCTGTCGTCTGAAAAATGAACACTTGTAAATTGAGCACTTGCACTATGATAATCGGATAACCAACCAACTAACAGCAAACAGCTCATACAAACCACTACTCAAACGCATAATACAAATTTCATACTCTCATCGGATTGATCTCGATACGTTCATAACACAAAGATTCGGTTCATTCGCACACAAAGAAACCCTGAACAAATAACCCAATCTGACAAGACGGATCGCAAAACTGACACGGTTGCAGTTGAAACACACTCGGATGTTCCAAATTTTCTGTTCTTCTCTTGCTTCGCATGAATGTAGCATTCTGAGCACAAACGATTTTTTGAAATAAGGAAGGGTTTTGCAACCAGGGTATCGAGCCTACCACAGAACACAGCGAGACAGACTCAAACAAAGAAACAAGAGGCACGCGACCTAAACAAAACAAGATACACTCGGAAAAGACTCAAAGCCAAAATCGAGACCGACAGATCAAAAGACACGACACACGAACATGTTTACGAAAAGACCTCAAATCTCGAGGAGCCAATTCCTCCGGGTATTATTCCCACCCTTTCTGATTTGTGATACTCACATCACTCGGCCCTCAGGCTCGGTTTTTCTCTTAAAACCCTTTTCTCACTTTTCTCTCAACTTATTCCTCTCTATTCTTTATTCTCTCATTTTTATCCCTCCCCAGAGTGGTTGATAGGTAAACAAGAGGTTGTAGGTTCACGCCCAACACTGTTAGCTCACGGCTATTCCTTCTGGTGAATAGAGCGCCTTTCCGGCAAGTATATTAACTTGGGGGGGGGGGAGGACAGAAGGCCTGACTCAATTGTGCCCCTAGTTCGTCACTTTGACCATTTTTTTTTTTTTTTTTTCTAAAACAGTTTTGATCAAAATGAGAGTTGGATTAACACACTTATTCGATTTTTGATTTGAAAATCATGCGAATCAGGCTGTGAGCACTGAAAATTCTCCTTTTTGGGTCCAAACATGGTCCAATTTTGAAAATGAAACAGTTTTCGAGAAAATAAGTCAACCCCAGTGAAAATTTTCAAAAACTATTTTTGTAAACAGTCAATGCTCAAACGAGCACGGAACTTACCCTCGAGATATGCAACCTCGGATCGGAGGCAATGGAAAATTGCCCCTCGCTTAAAGGGGGATAAGGCAACGGAAAGTTGCCCCTGGTTTGGACGGTAACTTAGGGCAACTTATGGCACTGTATGGCAACGGAAAGTTGCCCCTTGTTTGGATGATGCCGCGGCACATTGTAAGCCAGTCCTTGTTGACGACGATCGGACCCTCGGACGCGGAGGAGACGAAGACGGTTTGAATCAATATATGGACACAGTCACCTGGAAGGTGTTGGTGGTTGGACTTCAAGATGAAGTTGGTCACGTAATTCCAGGTTGCTGCAATCGAGACATTGGATTCGGAGGAGGCAAAAGTGATCAAAACCATGACATGGACTGAGACGCTATGGAAGCGTTGGGGCTGGACTTCAAGATGAAGTTGCTTACGTATCCCAAACATGGGAATCAAGCCTTACGTAGTTCCGGTTAAGGTACACTCGGGTATTTTAACCTTCACTGTTTAGGCTCTAACTTTTGCCAAGGTGCCCAATGCGGGTTTTCGACCTTGCGAGCTATGTTTTTTCTTCTTCTTTCTCTCTATTCTTTTCTTTTGCATTTTTTTATTTCTTTTCTTTCTTTTCTTTTTGCTTCTTTTTGTATTTTTCTTTTTTTCTTTTCTTTTTGCTTCTTTTTTCGTATCTTTCTTTTTTTTCTTTTTCTTTGCTCTAACTTTTGCCTGGGCCACCCTTCCAGATTTTCGGCCCAGCGAGCCTCTCAAAGGGTAAAAGTGTAGCAAGCCCATGCCAAATGGTTTTGAGATTGAAGCCTTTCTGTGTCCAGGAGAATGACCGTTGTGTTGATTTGCAGAAAAGTCCATCACGGCTACTTCATGAGCCTTGCCTAGTAGGATTTGATCTTTGGTGCCTCTTGCTCGAGGGCTGCTTCAAAATGGGCCACACAGGCGTTTCATGGCACTGAATGTTTTGAACGGATTCCAGGTTGCAACAGATAAATTGAATCTTGAGACCGAGAGCGATCCTGGGCTGCACAATCTCAAGAGCGATTCCACATAGGTCTTCACAAGACCGCGCAAGACATTTTGTTTTTGAAAGTTTTTAGGAAAGCGACAAATCATTCGCATTGAAGATAGTGTGGAACCAGTCTGGATCAGACCAGGATCCTTCTCAGTACTCACGCCGACAAGCATGATTTCATTCATTAAAAGCTTAGCAGGCCTCTCTTTCTCTCAAAATGATCAAAATTTTACAAAACCCGAGGAATTACTTCCTCTTCGTTTTCATCACCGCAGTGTTCGAAAAGGGGTTTTATGAAAAGCTTAGGTCATTACGACGATGCTTAAGGCACAAGAAAGTAGGCGAAATGTACTGTCGTTCCATTCACATCTTCTGGCACGGCTAACTCAAATAGCAACAAATACAGAACGTGATAGCCACAGCTATTTCGTTCAAGTTCCTCAGATGCAACTGGCTCCACAGCAGAGACAGACTCAAAAGGAAAACAAAGAAGTAATTATAAAGCAAAACGGTATTTGAGGTAACAACCCCGGAATCACCTGGTATTCTATACAAGAGGGACTGATTCATTACAACAAGACAGACCCTGTAAGCAAAAAGACTGACTCAAAACAGAGAGACAGACTCAAGACAAAACAAAACAATGACTCGACACCTGAGCCAGAATTTACAAAATTAACATTAACAGATACCCAAAAATGCGTGCCAAACGCCACATCAAAAAAAAAATGCCCCAGGCATTGCCCACAGGCGGTTCACCTTCTGATTACATACTCGCAGTATCTGTGTCCTCAAAATCCAATAATTGGGTGGTGACGGACTTTGCTGAGGTGGGGGGGAGGATAACCTCGTTGTTAATCAAATCTTGCACCTCGTGCCGGAGGCGGAAACAATTGTTGGTAGCATGGCCACCACGGTGGTACGACAAGATCTTAAGTGGTCATGAGTATCAGGGAGATTCTTCGGGAGAGGCCGAGGCTCCAGGGGTTTAAGGTGTCCCCTCTCGGCAAGGATTTGAAGTGCCTTGGACAATGGCATGTAGAGAGCATGGAAGACCCTACGCCCTCGGGGCAGGTACTTTGGAGCCTGAGCACTCTTGCTAGATGCACTAGCGAACGGATCGGCGGGTGCGGCCTTGGATTTCTGATCCTTTCCGGATGCAAGGTTGGGAGCGGGAAGAACTATTTTGGCATGACGGGGCCTATCCCGATTCTCTGATTGACTGGAATTGCCCTCAAGTGAGTAGAAAGCATCCTCCACGACTTTTGACATAATCGGATATCTGTTGCTTGTTCATTCCGGCTTTAAAGCCTCTCGCCTACGTTAGTTGTTCGATAGGTCGATTCCGCCTTCATCTTGCCTTTGTCTCTGGCCTCAGCCTGATCTAGAGTTTGGTTTGATGTGTCGTTGCCATAGCTGGAGGCCATCTCCGGTTGGCTGAGTTCAATTACAATCCGTTCCAATAGCGGGGGTTCCTGGGGTATAAAGCCTCCAGCATATGGTGCGGCTGGTGGCGAAACAGATATTCCATATGCGAGATCCGCCACGGATCTTTGAAGATCACCTATCATTCCCATTAGTTCAAATGTAGTAGGCTCGCGAGCCTGATATAGTTGAGGGGTCCAAATTGGGTGTGCGGCGAAGCACTGGTGGATGCGGCATGTCAACAAAGAGTCTCACTGTAGGGTGATTCCTTGATCCAACGCGTCGTCATGACCACGATCTCTTCTCAATTTCAAGGTCATGCTCACCCTATCTCAAAGAAGGAGAAGACACTAGTCGCTCGATCGACCTCTGAATCTCGAATCAAACGGAAAACAAGCAAGATTTCATTTCAAACAGATCAAACACGTGTAGCCGAACAATCAGACCCTACTTCGATCATCGTTCCCGTAATCATCGCTCAAAACTGAACTGATACCCGCAGACATAACTGATTCTCAACAACACTGATACTAGTGCCCTCAGGCCTGATGCTCAAACTTTGCAAACTGATACACGCGTTCCCTGCAGAGATACACTCTAAAAGCACATAGCAGGTAAAAGAGAGCCAATACACCCCTATGTTGGGGTAGGGTTTCCTTGTCCTATTTTGTCAGAGCTAGGGTTTCACTACGCACACAATGCTTCAAACAACCTATATCGGGTAAGCAACTTTGTCCTAGTTTGGAATGGTCACTATGGATCGAATATGCACTAGGTCGAATGGTCAAAAAGGGTGCCCGAGAACCGGGTTTGTGTTCCGTCTTCGGCAGAGCCCAAGAATCGTCACCTTATGGTCATGCCTTGACAAGACAAGCCTCCAGCAAACCGCTCAGGAATAGCAGATGGCCAACATGGTGTCCTAGGCGCACCAATGCACATGCAATGCAAAGAGACACATAAATGAAATCACAACAGGATATCACGAGTTCGAGTCAAGCTCTCTAAACTCCCCAGCAGAGTCGCCAGAAACTGTAACAGGTCCGTGAGGGACCTCACTAGTTACAGTTCGGACTCAATTGGTGTCACGGTTCTTAATCTTGAACCAAAGAGTCCAACTCTGGCAAATCGTTTTGAGAAAAATAGATTTTGAAAAGAAGTGCCAAACATGGACTGCTTTGCCAGATACAGAGTCGCCACCTAAATTTTTTAAAATGGGAAATTTAGGAAACCCTGACTCGGTGCCGAAGGCCACGTGTCCGTCATTACCAAAGTTGTCTTGGCTCGGGAGCTTGGGTACTGTAGACACCCACTTTTTGACCGTCCTCGAGACTTGGACATCACCGCTTGAGCACCCGGTGATTATCCATGTTTGTGTTCGTTTTGAGTTCTTGAGGTCCCGCTACCGTGCCTCGGGATCGCTTAACCGTTTGTTCTCAGGCTTGGTTTTCCACCAAGACTTGTGTGTGTTTGCATTTGAGGGTAGGGGAAGGCTTGTTAGCCATCCCTAGAACCCACCGGCTGCCTCATACCTCCACCGGCTCTCCCTTGTAGCCATCGGCACTATTTTATTCAAATCCTTGGCCGATCGGCACTGTATGATGCCGGTCGGCACATTTTTGTGCCGGTGACTTTTTTGGCCGGCCGGTGACCCTTCTGAACCCCTCTGAGGATGGTGCATGCCAGCTGTGCCAGCTGGATTACACCATCACCACTCCCCGTGCATAGCATTGCACCCTTTGCACCTTTGCACCCTTAAAGCTTCTAGAAGGGTGCCCCCTCTTGGCCAAGCTTCTTGGAGAAGCTTGCCCAGCTGTCTTGGCTTCCCTTAGAAGCTAGGAACCCTTTGACCCCTTTGCTCTTACTTAGTCATTAAGCTTAGAGCCCTTTTGTTGCCTATTTAAGCTTGTATTCATCTCCTTGGTTGGAGGTTAGCAATTTTAGGGCAAAAACCAGAGATTATACATACATTCTCTGATATACATCCATATATATCTATATTTCCCTTTCTCTCCTCTTGTGTGTGTGTTTTAGGCCCCAAATAGTGTGTTTTACCTCACTTTTGCACCATTACACACACTATTACACCTAGCTCCGAGATTGGGAGGCTTGGAGGTTTGTTTTGTGTGATCTTGGATTGATTTTGATCACTAGGAGAGGGCTGGACCACCTGTTCTTCATTGGATCTTCAAGGGTGAGCTTTTTACTTTAGTTTCCCCATTCTTGCAACCTATTTCTACCCTCTTTACTTTGTGATTTTGAGTTTGTGTTTAAGATAAAAAAAAGTCTTGTTTTTACTTGTTCTTGAACCTTCATTAAGGTCATTTTATGGTTTGAGTTAAGCCTCATCACTTTGAGCCTTGTTTGGCCATCTTTGGTGCCTTTTTCTTAGGCCTTCTTGTTTTGGTGTTCTTTGGTCTTCTCACCACTGAAAACCAGTGGGTTTTCAGTGGTGAGGATGATATTTTCGAGCCTCATTTAGGGGAGAGACACCCCTCTCCCTTTGGTCCTTTGTTTGCCTTTGTTTTGGGCTCATAGCATAGCATGTGTGCATGTTCGCATTTGGCTTCATTTCAAGACTTTTTGGGCTGTTTTAGGTCATGTTTGATCTCTGTTTTTGGTTGGAATTGTAGCCCCTAACATGCCTCTCATACTTCCTTTGAAATGCTCTCTTGTGCCTAAAAGAATGCCATGTTTTGAGGCCGTGATTTTTGCATGTTTTGGCTTAGTTTCATGAAGATACTAGCATTGTTTTGCCATGTTAGAGGGCTGTGAGCCACTGATCTTGTCATGTTTGGTATGCTTGAAGTGGTTGTCTTGCATATCGGCTTGTAGGCCTTACTTGTATGGGGTGCTAGCATGCTTAACTTGTCTTTATCTCATGATTTGGCATCATATTAGCCCCTATTTCAGTCCATTAGTCATGTTTGTATGTTGGCATATGTGGCTTAGTTCATGTCTTAAAGGTGTGCTCTTGTATGCTTTAGAGTAGGCCTTTGCATGCTTACATGTTTAGTGCATTTTGGGGATGCCATAGGGGGGATTCGGCTCATTTTGCATGCTAGAAATCTGTTCTTGCTTGCTTGTTATATACCATGCTTGGTCTTGTTAAGGGTAGCAAGGTGTGCTCCTTTTGGCGCCTTAAACTTGGCCTTATTTGGTTCGCATATTGGCATGCTCATTGGTCACTATTTTTGGCTTGTTTTGCTACTGATTTAGGGAGTCTTGAGGGTCGCTCGTTGAGCTTAGTCCATCTTTGCATGCTCATATCATGGTTGTTGCATGTTTAATTGATGAAACCTAGTAGACATGCTAGTTCTATGCTAATTAGTCCATGTTGCATGACATTTTGTACCTTGCATACTTAGCTCTTTGCATGCCTAACATGATAGGTTGCATTGCATTTGAGCCATATTGCATGAGTTGCATTCCATGGTTTGGTTTGGGGTTGTCAAACCAAACATGAAGATTGAGAGGAGTTCACACTTGAGTGGTGAAACTTGTCTCTATCCTCAAGTCTCTAAGGCCCTTGATCTCCACTTGATAGGGACTTAGTATTCATTTGTTGTGTTGCATGCATATTTACATTAAAATGAGCAATCTTGGTTCCTTAGGCTATCATGCATCAAATGCACAATTGATAGCCCTAGAACCAAGAGCCACACCCCCTTGAGTCCCTAAACATGATAGGAGATGTTGGACATGCTCACATTTGCCCAAAAACCATGCCTATGCATTGTCATTCTGTCAGCTGGCCATCCATCCGTCTGGTGCAGAACTTTATGCCGACCGGCATAAAATATCGCCGACCGCTTCAGATTTGTGCCGATAATTACTAAGTGCAATTTGGCCACTGGAAGAAGCCGATGACTACACCGCCCAATGGTGGATCATTCCAGCCTCGAAGGTATTCTGAAGTTTTGAGAATTTTTGGGGAGGCAGAGCAGTAAAAACAGAGACAGTAGTGCCAATGTGCGGGCTTTTCGGGCAAGGCGGGCATCAGGCATACATCATTCGCGCATCCCAAGGCAGGGCCGAGGCCCCATTTCATTTCACTCAGATGCTTTAATTTCAGTACATAGAAATTTGTAATAATTTATTTATTCATTTATTCTTCGGTCTGTATTATTTATTTATTCGGTCCCCGAGCGAGGGCGAAAATGTAATAAGTGTGCATGAGTGGGTGCATGTCTTCCAATCCCCATTTCTTTCTTCCCTTTTATTTACCTGCTTATGATGGTAGATTAGGGCATGTTTAAATTAGCATAACAGCATGAAAGCATGTTTGCATCCATGCATTTGTTTACATGCACCGGGCTCGGTACATCATACAAACTGCATCGTAACTTTCAATTTCCAAATTGAATACATGCTACTCCAAGATTTCACATGCCATGTTTAGGTTAGCCGAGCCTACTCTAGATTGCATTTTACAGGTTGCATTAGCCACTTAACATGAACTAGGTCATGCATGTTTGCTAACCCGCTTTTGTTTTGGCGAGTACGATGTAAGTGTTTTGCTTTAGCATATCGCATGCGTGAATGTTTACCATGACAAGATGCTTGCCATGCGCTAAGTGCTTATGTGATATAACCGCATGAATGCTCGGATGGAGGTTGAATTACCTAAATTGGGACAACACATTAAAAACTGTGAGTTTTAAAGCCCACTAGATAGTGGCAAAACCGTCTTTTCTAAAAGCCCGCTGAGAGTGGCAAAACTCGATTTTAGCCTATTTATGAGTAGCAAATCATTTTTCAAAACAAACACGTAATGTTTTGTTCCAACTTAGGCGATTTGGTCTATACTTGTTTGTCAGGCGATAACATAGTAAATCTAGGCTAATAACCTAATAAGAACACGTAATGTTTTCAAAATCGGATATCACGGTTAGTAGAGGCCGGTCTTCTGACCGCGAGAGGGGTGCTCATAGTCGACCTTCCCGATCGTATCTAAGCTCCCGAGCCAAGTCAACTTTGGTTATAGCGGACGTTATGCCTTAAGACCGAGTCGTGGTTTCCTAAATTTCCCATTTTAAAAATATTTAGGTGGCGACTCTGAATCCGCAAAGCAACCATGTTTGGCACTTTTTCAAAAATCGCTTTTTCAAAACGATTTGCCGAGTTGGACTCTTTGGTTCAGATGAACCGTGACACAAATCGAGTCCGAATCAGAGAGAGGCCCACGCGCCGCTCTACGCTTCGCGACTACCTGGGAGTTTGGAGAGCTTGACTAACTCGTGATATCCTGCTTTTGATTTCATTTATGTGTCTCTTTGCATTGCATGTGCATTGGTGCGCCTAGGACACCGTGTTGGCCATCTGCTATTCTCGAGCGTTCACGGAGGCTTGTCTTGTCAAGGCATGTCCATAAGGCCGACGGTTATGGCTCGCCAAGATGGGAACACAAACCCCGGTTTTACCGGCACCCTTGGACCATTCGACCTAGTTGCATAGTCGGAACTGTAGTGACAATTCCAAACTAGGACAGGTTGCTTACCCGATTTAGGTTGTTTGAAACCGCTGCGTGCATAGTGAAACCCTATCCCCTGACAAAATAGGACAGGGAAACCCTACCCCAACATAGGGGTGTTTTGGTTCTCATTTACTTGCTATGTGCTTTAGAGTGTGACTCTGCAGGGAACATACAGATCAGTTTGCAAGTTTAAGTATCAGGCGCGAGGGCATCAAGACGTTGTTTTGGGAATCGCTTGTCTCGTGGATATCGAATCGTGCCTAGGGCAATGGTGCATGAAATCGCTGATCGTTTGAGAAACAAAGGCATCCAAAGATTCAACCGTTTACTTTGAAATGCCCGACCGTGTGTTGTGTGTTTATTTACTTTGCGCCGTTATGCTGTCCGATTGTCTGTTTATTTATACGCTTTGTTTATCTTTTTATTAGGTAGTTGAGCACAATTGCCACCGATCCGATAGATATTCCCCAAGCACCCTGGGTCAGAGGCCGTCGACTCCTTCGATCTGAGGATCTGATAGACGGACAACCAGTGTACTACTCGCTACCCCCAGTTGCTAAACGGAGGTCAGTAAGGCAGAAAGCATCAGTACAGCAGACAGTTCAGAGAGCTTTGTCTACCCCACCTGTGTTCAGTAGGGATCCGGATTCTGTGTCACCAACAGAGAGGGAAAATATACCAGTAATTCAACCAGAACAGGATAATATGGCTAGTTTGGAGGAGATGGTGCGCCACCTTCAAGAAAGCATGAAAGCGATGCAACAGGATGCCGTCCGTCAGGCAGACTTCGCCAGTAACAGCCACGCTTAAGAGAACAGCAGAGACAATTGCCGATTGAGCAAAGAATCGAGCATCTGCCAGATCAAATTCCTCCCGCCAGAGTTCCTAATGCCGGAAACGACCAATACTCAGGCTGATACAGAACTTCCCACAGGACCACCTCCGCCTCCAGCTCCACCCCAAACCCAACCCCAGCAATCAAAGACACCCACCAATTTACCGGACTCTCCCTTTGAGTTCGAGACTGATCCCACCGCATTAAAGTTGAGCAAGCTTGAGAAGCTGTTCAAGAGATCCCAGGGAGCCAAGACCATCCCTGACATTGAAGATGGATACACGGACGCAATGCCTGACGCCGCCAGATCGGGTTCAAAATGCCTCATATCGACGGCTCGATGGATCCGAGGACCCTATGGTACATTTAAGATCAAGCGGACGTCTAAGGCCAATGGGCCTCGAGAGGCTCCGTGGTTGTCTCGTTTGGTCGAACCTCGCGGGTGTAGCGCTCGCATGGTATGCTAAGCTAGATGATGACGTGAAGAAAAATTGGGACGAAATGGCCGAGGCCTTCATTGCGCAAAGATTCATACAACACACGATTGAGATCACTACCCGTGATCTCGAGACGACTGCATAAGATCCTAAAGAGAGTTTCTCCGATTTTGTAACCCTGGAGGGCGAAGGCATCGATGATGACCTTAAGGCCAACAGACAGAGACCAAACACGGATGATTGTGCGATCTCCACCAAGCGTTAATGAAGAAGATGATTGTAGTTCCTTCCCCACTTTCGCAGACCGCATGATATGGGGATGCAAATAGAGGATGCGTTGAAACAGGTCTGCTTGACCAAGATCGATCAACCCCAAGGACCTTCAACCGCAACACTAATACAGTGCCCCAGTAGCACATCTGCTACCGTAACCTCCGGTGAGCATGGTCACCACAAACCCCCACAAAGAAATGCGGCTTCGCCATTCTCCCAAGGCGTCAAGCAACCCACAAACAACCAAATACCCACCCAAAATTCAGAACTTTCGCTCATTTATATGCCCCTATCCAAAGCTCTAGGGTATTAATCAAGAAAGGGCACTGAGGCCCCCGAGCCGCTGCCCCTACCGTAAAAAACTTCCCCTAACCATAACCCGCCAAGCATCGTATGCGTTCCACCAACAAAGACGGTCATGACACCCACTGTTATTTGCTACGCCATGAAATCCGTGATCTCATTGATAATGGGGTGATTTTGCCTCCCGAGAGACCCAACGTTACTACAAATCCTCCCTACATACAACCAAGCTCCACCGCCCAAAAGACTCAACTTCATCCACATGGGCGTGTCTACGACCCTAGTATCTACATCACACCTACCCATCTGCCCAAACCAGAGGTGTCTCTTCCCGCACCAACTTGTGCATGATAGGCACCTCCATCACCCAACCTAAGCCGCTGGTGACCACCGAGAACAGAGAGAAGGGACCCCGAAGGAGAAAAGGGTTGTTAAATCAGTCTGCGAATCTGGAGTTACAAGCAGGAAGACATAGTCCGAAAGTGACTACATCTCGTTGATAAGCCAAGATAGGCCCAAGATGGAACTGCCAACAGGGGAAGAATTGTGCATGATCCGAGGGGATAGTCCGGGACAAGGAATCGATGAGGTAACAACCGTAGAAGAGGACCTGGCCAATCTACAACTCTACAGTGACCAATATCCAGAGGACGCAGCAGTTGCCTGGTTCGATTATGGGGAAACAGCAGAGGCCATTGGGTGGTTGGATGATCACCCAGATGTGATAGAAGAGTTTCAGCCAGAAGGGAGCCCAGCAGGGGCAAGAACATCAGTAACAGCCGGAAAGGTTGAAAAACAGAGTGTATTGCCGGAGAGCGCCGGCACGAAGAATTTCGCTCGGGATTGGAGCATCTTGACCACAGGAATTGTTGAACAGCCGGATATATTGACACAGTCAGAACAGGAAAGGTTTGAGGAATCTGAGAGAGCCAGGAAGGCAAAGGCCCATGTGGGGGCTGAAACCGCTGTGTGCGCAGAGACGGATAATGCTACAAGTACGAGAATGGAAAGTGCCGTGAGTACGAGAACGTCCATGCCAGAGCCCGACAGATGTTTGTCAGCTGCTGATGGGATGTGGTGGGAAGATGAGGATCTTTGTCTTGCCCATACGCATTTAAGGTCGGGAAATGATCAACCCGACGGCACTGCACCGGGGAAATCGACCATATGACTAGGAGTGGGCGGTATTTCAAGCCTCCGCACATGGATCAACCAGAGACGTCCGGAAAGGATAGGGAGGCAGAGAGACAGAAGGAAAAGCAGCTCGAAGAGGAAGCCGTACTCAAACAGTTGAAAAAGATACAAGCAGATATCTCTATTTGGGGGCTGCTTATGGCTTCTCGGGTGCATAGGGAGGCTGTTTTATCAGCCATGGATAAGGCAAAGCTTTCAATAGAAACAACACCAGAACAGCTAGTAGGGCTAGTCTTTCCGGGAGGAGCTACCCCGATGTTGACATTCGCTGATAAGGAATTACCGCCTGAGGGCACAAATCACAACAAGCCACTCTACATCTCCGTGGAGTGTAGAAACAAATGGATACCGGTAGTCCTTGTCGATACGGGGTCCGCCATCAACGTCTGCCCTGCGAGGACAGCTTACGCGATCGGTCTGAAAGTCGCAGACTTTGTACCAACAACCCAGGTCATCAGGGCATATGACAATACAAGCCGAGAAGTGATGGGAACCGTTAAAATCCAGACCAAGGTTGGGCCGGGACAACAGGAAATAGATTTTCATGTCTTGGAAGTACCTGCAACTTTCAATTTGTTGTTGGGACGGCCGTGGCTGCATCAGGTAAAGGCGGTATCATCTACTTTGCACCAAATGGTGAAATACCCCTATGGGAAGGGAGTAGCCATCGTCTTCGGGAGTTCATCGATTCATCCACCGCCGGAAGTATCCACGCCTGTTCTGGAGATAGAACATGGCCTGGAAGACGTGTTCATATCAGGTTTTACCTTGGCTGAGGCTCAGTTGTAGTAACGTCATGGCCACTAACGAAGGGATATATGTTAGTGCCTGCCAAGCAGGTACCTCATGAACAAACTCCAATACATCCCCGGATGGGATTAGGGAAAAGCGCCGTAAGGGCATTGCAACACCGCCGAATGTCAAGACAACCCTCACACCTTCGCTTGGGCTACCGCCCACCAAGGAAGATTGGGTAAGAAGGGGAAAAGAGATGGCCGAAGAGCCAAAGCAAAACAGATGGGGAAACCTTTTGAATTGATGCACCGCCCATCCGGTAATTTTGAACGGACGCTGGCCCAGAAGGGAAGACTTCCCATTCTCAGGTTTTCCGAGCCATGGTCAATAAAGAAGGAAACGCACGGATTTGAGATTTTCTTCGACTTGCAATTATCTCGGGATGACGTTGTCAAGAGCGCATGCATCTGACAGCTTGAGGCCGAACATAGCAAGGAATTGGAGTCTGCGGACACGTAGTTTGAAATGGGGGTAGATCGCATGTCTACTTTCGCATCCTTTGATCAACCGTGTGCTTTGGGATGACTCTTCTGTCCATGATCGGGATGAAACGGCCTGGCCAACCAATGCTATTTTGGATGCGTCCATCGACCCTCCCTCATCCGGCAAGACGAGGAGGATTTTATCAAAGACTGTCGTAGTGAGCCTAATCGATTCCACCGAGTCTTGTGGGTCAATCAGTTCCACTGCCCGAGTCCGAGTTCCAGATTCTGGGAGTGATAACCCGATGCCACAAATCGCCTGTGTCGTTTTTTTTTCTTTTGAGTCTTGTAATAGAATTGGACGGTTCGAAGTACATAATGAGAATGAGGTAACTGGGTTTCCTAGTATTTTTTCTGGCCTTTGGTTTATTGCTTAAATCAGACTTTCAAAATTTTGATGAAAACGACGAGGACGAAATTCTCCGGTTTTGCAACGACTAATTGAACAAGAGCAAGAGAGGTTTGTTAAACCCTTAATGGATGAAATCACTCGTGAACGCTTGCATCGAGAAGGACCCGGTCCGTCCAGATCGGGTCCACGTTGTCTTCGGAGGAACGCGAGCGCTTAGTCGCTTTATTAAAAGATTTCAAAGATGTTTTCGCGTGGTCCCACGAAGACATGCCCGAATCGATCCCGAGATTGTACAAAGACCGATCCTCTTGACCCCGAGGTCCGACCCAAACAGAAACTCAGAGGATCCGCCCGATTGGGCCATTAAGATCAAGGAAGAGGTCACTAAGCAAATTGACGCAGCTCGCCGGTATCTGAATACCCGACTTGGTTGGCCAACATTGTACCAAAGGCCAAGAAGGATGGTAGAATCCGTATGTGTGGACTTCAGATTTAAACAGAGCCATCAAGGATGACTTTCCTTGCCGATATCGACGAAATGGTAGATTTCACTGACGGACATGCTTTTGCTTTCGCTCATGGATGGCTTTTCGCTATAATCGATAGTAATGGCACCAAGACCGGAGAAGATCGCTTACCCCCGGGGTACATATTGCTACAGAGTAATGCCGTTTGGGCTAAAGAACGCTGGGGCTACGTATCAACGGGCTGCAACTACAATATTACATGACATGATCCATAAAGAGGTCGAGGTGTATGTGGACGACATGATTGTCAAGTCCAAAGAAAGAGAGGGCCACTACACCGCCTTGCAAAAGTTTTTCCAAAGGATTAGAGAATTTCGGCTGTTGAATCCTCAGAAGTGTACGTTTGGTGTTACAATGAAAAATGCCGATTTTTGATTACACAAAGGCATCGGTTGACCCTTCTAAAATCAAGGCCATCTTAGAAATGCCACCACCAATGACCTAAAAGGAGGTGCGAGGCTTTCGGGTAAAGTGCAATTCATAAGGCGGTTTATCTCAAAACTAACCTTAACTTGTGAACCACTTTTGGTCTCTTGAAGAAAGGAACGGTTCCAATGGGACGGCCGATGCCAAGCCGCATTTGAACAGATTAAAGAGTATCTACAAAATCCGCCTGTTGTCACCACCAAAGCCAGAAAACCGCTGATACTGCACTGCCAAGAATCAAACCACAATGGGCCATGCTCGCGCAAGAGTCGGAAGACAAAGTAGAAAGGGCCATCTACTATTTGAGCAAGAAGATGCCGGATTACGAGACCCGCCACACTACCGGAGAAGGCTTGTCTAGCCTTGGTATGGGCTACTAGGAAGTCCGCGGCACTACCGTTAGCTCACTGTAATGTTGGTTTCACGACTTGATCCCATCAAATATCTTTTCGAGAAACCAGCCATGTAGGCTAGCTCGTTGGTTGCCGCTGTTTCGAATTTGACCTCAAGTATGTGACGCGTAAGTCTCAGAAAAGGAGAGCGGTGGCAGAGTTCCTTTACGACCACCCGGTCGAAGGGATGAAGCGGTTGAGTACCTATTCCCGATGAAGCTATTCTCAGACGTCGAAGATGAAACTCGACGATGTACTTTGACGAGGCCAAATCAATACTGCACGGATAGGAGTGCTGCTGATAGCGCCTGACGACTCCCGTATCTCCTTAGCATTCAAGCTCCGGTTCAAAGCCTCGAACAATGAGGCAGAGTACGAGGCGTGTATTGCCGGTTTAGAAGCTGCCCTAGAACTAGGGGCAAGGCGGTTGGATGTCATTGGAGACTCGAACCTAGTTGTGTCTCAAGCAAAAGGAGATTGGAAAGTGAAGGAGGAAAAGATGATAATATACCACCAGACCCTGGATTTGTTAATTCCTCGTTTTGAAAAGCTAAGTTTCACTCACCTAGTAAGAGAGAACAACAGGTTCGCAGATTCACTAGCAACTCTATCTTCCATGATAGACATCCCGTCAGGAGTCCGGATGATACCAAGAACCATTGAACAAAAGTTTGCGCCAGCATATGAGTCAATCTCT
The DNA here is from genome assembly GCA_025200525.1 of Camellia lanceoleosa. NCBI lineage: Eukaryota > Viridiplantae > Streptophyta > Magnoliopsida > Ericales > Theaceae > Camellia > Camellia lanceoleosa. The sequence continues at coordinate 41,456,698 of CM045763.1, read as the reverse complement.
GCCTTAGATGAAGTGCAGGACGACAACCCTTGGTATTACGACATATGGAACTTCTTGGAAAAGGAGACATATCCACTAGGGGCAAATGCCAAAGATAAAAGGGCAATTAGAAGAATGGTCGCTCGGTTTATCATCCGCGGGAAAATTGTACAAGAGAGGTCATCCGGGAATGCACAAGCCGGTGTGGAAGTCAAGAATCGGTCGATGGAGGCCATCCATGGAGGAGAATGTGGGGCACATATGAAGGGAGTGATGCTGGCACGAAAAATTCTCAGACAAGGCTACTACTGGTCTACCATGGAGGAAGATTGTATCGGTTTTGTTCGGCGATGCCACAAATGCCAGATTCACGCGAACCGTATGAATATCCCGCCATCAAAGTTATACAACATGACATCACCATGGCCATTCTCAGTCTGGGGAATCGATGTGATCGAGTCACATTCAAGGGGTCGAATGGGCATGAGTATATCTTGGTAGCAATAGACTATTTCACAAAGTGGGTCGAGGCCCAATCTTCGCCGTGTTGAAGGCTTCGCAAGTCGCAAAGTTTATCGAAACAACATTATCTCGCCGTTATGGAGTCCCGAATGAGATCATTTCGACAATGGTTCTCACTTCAAGAAAGAAGTGATTGATTTGTCGAGAAGTATAATGTGGCTTTTCATAAGTCATCCACATATCGCCGCAGACCAACAGGCGCTTGAGGCCGCCAACAAGAACATCAAACACATACTGCTGAAGATGGTAGAAACCTATCGGGACTGGCCAGACAAGTTGCCATTCGCTCTGTGGGGCTATCGGACTTCAATTAGAACTTCAACCGAGCAACTCCTTATTCACCGTCTATGGATGGAAGCCGTTTTACCGATCGAGATTGAGGTTCCATCATTGCGAGTGCTGGCTGAGTGTCAGATAGCTGAGGCAGATTGGCAGCAGAGTAGGTTCGAGGAACTTATGCTCTTTGATGAAAGGAGATTGAAAGCACTGTACCATGTCCAAGGTTATCAGCGTAGAATCGCCCGGGCTTTCAACAAGAAGGTCAAGTCCAGGAATTTGAAGGAAGGAGATTTGGTGCTCAAGGACAACCGAGCTCCCATCCACGACCCAAGGGGCAAGTTCAGACCTAATTGGACCGGGTCCCTATATCATCAAGTCTATATGGTCGTGGAGCTGTGTTACGATGGACCTAGATGGCCTAGAGTTCTCCCAACCGATCAACATGGACAAGCTGAAGAAATATCACCCCTGAGAGGCTCGCTAGGCCGAAAACCCGGAAGGGCGACCTAGGCAAAATTCAGAGCACGAAAAATTAGAAAATATAAAAACCGAGCTCAAGAAGGTTGAAAACCCGCAAAGGCGGCCTTGGCAAAAGTTAGAGCGTAAAAGGAGAGTGAAAATACTGAGTGAACCCAAGCCCGAACTACGAAGGCTTGATTCCCATCCTGGGATACGAGGCGACTTCATCCCAAGTTCAGCCATAAACATTTTCCCCGATCAGCTTTGTCTATTTGATCATCTTGGTCATCTGTGTCCATCAGCATTCATCGCGATCTCCGGTGCAGTGCTATTCAGACTAGGGGCAACTTTCCGTTGCCATGCAGCGCCGCGGCACTAACCAAACTAGGGGCAATTTTCCAATTGCAGGAATCCGAGGTTGTGCATCTCAGTGACAGATCTCAGGCGTGTCCAGTTCTGATCCATATCGAAAATGGTTTTGAGAAGTTTTGATAAAGATGACTTTGTTCAAATAAATCTTTTTACAACTAAGACCATTTCCAGACCAAAAATGGAAATTTTTCAGTACCACAACCTTCAATTTCATTGATTTCAAACAGAGTTCTTTTGCTCTTGCATACAGTTGAAGTTGCTTTTTATTAACATCCATAAAGAAAACTTGAAAGTACTAATAAAGCAATAAATCCGGGGTATGGTTAAGTCAAATGTCCCTGCGCCCCCTCCCAGAGCTGGTCGAAGCCTCTGACGCCAAAGTGGGCCCTTCCTGTGCCTCTTCATTAAGTCAATCCAAGCACTCATCAGACAAAGTGCAATTGAAAGTAGGAGCGGGGGCCAGGAGTTCTCTCGTCCTCCATGTCAGAGCATACCGCCACCAGGCGCCGAACCGAAATGTAGCCGGTACTCTATCCTTCCAATGACAGTCCGATCATGACCAAACTGGGGCAGGATAGGGAATGGGAAGTAGAAACCCCAGTAAGCCAAGCCAATCGATTGGATCCCGGGCCGACGGGACGTACTATAACTCATCATTGGGAGATTGAGCCATGGTCACCGCCAAGCAATGCGATCTGCAGACAAACTGCACATCCACTCAAACCACCAACCTTCATCAAGGCGTCAACGACTGTGCGTTGCTCAAGAAATAGCCGCTACCGAATATGCCGGGCAAGAGTCCACAACTTGCGCCTTATCCATCAACCATACCGGGAGGGATGAAAACGAGAGATTAAAGAATAGAGATGTACGGTGAGAGAAAAAGTGAGAAAAGGTTTTGTGAGAAAAACCGAGCTTGAGGGCCAAGTGATGTGAGCAAACATGAATGTGAGATTGGGAAACATTACCGCAGAATAGTGGACTCTCGCTAACTGTTGTCTCGACGTAAAGGCGTCTAAGCCCAGCAATGTCTCAGCCAGAACCATGGCAATGCAGTTTTTGCCCTCCTTCAAGCCTTGGGCAATCTCAATCAGCCGGACACTAGGTCCTCCAGAACCGGAGATGAACAGAAAATGAGACAGCATGCATAGACAGAGGGCGTGCCGCCGAAAGCCTTGCCAGTGATGGTCGCCACGATCACCAGTCTCAGAAAAACGACAAACCAGACTCGGAACATCTAGTGTCCCGTCACAAATCAGAGAACGAGCATCGGGTATGGAGAGCCCACACATTTGTCCTAAGGCTTGAGTATGGCCAAAACGAAATTGGGGCAGAATTTCCTCATTGCGCCCAGATTCCATTAGAGCTTGGAAATCTTCGAAAGTGGGACACATCTCTTGCCCGCTAAAGCTAAAGACATGTGTTACCGGGTTCCAGAACCTTGCCGCGGCATGGAGGAACGGAAAATGCAGCGGGGTGCGGCGCAAAGTGAATAGTGCGTTTATGCCGAAAGCCCGGAAACTCAGCTTTTCCGAGCCGTCCAAATTGTTAATCCAAATTGCGAGATTTTGAGCAAGAAATTCCTCCATTTGGAGTCAATCAGTGTGGAAGTGAAGAAGACCACGAGGCTAAGATCTTTTGTAGAGGATAAGGTTGAGTGGAGGACACATGTCAACATTCTGCTGGTGCAGACGATAAGCCGACCTAAGAAGAATATTGCCGACCGCCACATTTTTGTGCCGCCGACCAATTATTATGCCGATGGAAATTATCTTCGACGATGACCTTTGTGTCCACCGATGGTCTTCCTTCTATGATTTCTAATCTTTCTATGTGAATATTTGGGAATTCCACCTCCCAAAGACTCTTCGGTGATTGATTCCTGTTGAGTCGCGCGTATTTGTTTATCGAGTTGTTGTATATTTGCTTATCGAGTTGTATGTCACTCACTTTAAGTCTTAGCTTTGTCTATCGAGTTGTACTTGCACTTGGCTAGTCTGTCGAGTCTTTGTTTTGCTTATCGAGTTGTAAGTCGGTTCGCTACCTGGTTATTACGATGCGATGCTTTGTTTTCATAAACACAAGTTTCGGTTTCAGTTACATTGTGGTGTGAAACCTTGCGATGCGATGCATAGAACATGCAAATGCAATACCTTTTGAATAAATAGTTGTTTCATCTCCATCATATGTTTTGCAAAAAATACGCGATTTTGAGAAATAAAACCTGCCTCAGGCAGTGCAATGTGCTTAAACTCCTAGTAAACAGGAAAGTAAAGCAAGAGAATAACAGGGTAGCAGGGTGCTGAGTTTGACATTGGGAACCTCCTCCTTTCGGCCGTCGCACCCTTTTTGCGCCTTTGATCGGGTCAGTCATGTGATTTAGTATCTTCATCGCTTAAGGCAGTCCAAGAAATGGCACCTTCAGAATATAAGCGAAGCTTCGAGTTGATCTCATACTACAACTTTCGTGAGCGATGCTCAGAACGCGCGAAGGATGTCCCTTCCCGTATCCTTTTACGTCTCGTGAATTTTAAAAGAAATTGTTTCAATTATCTTTGTGCGATTTGCAAGACATTGCATTTCAACATCATGTTTTACCATGTTCAATTATCTTTTATACACATTGCATTGTATGCGTGCTTTGCTTTACTTACATGTGTTCAATTATTTTTTATACACATTGCATTGTATGCGTGCTTTGCTTTACTTACATGTGTTCAATTACCTCTTTTATACACATTGCATTGTATGCGTGCTTTGCTTTACTTACATGTGTTCAATTACCTCTTTTATACACATTGCATTGTATGCGTGCTTTGCTTTACTGATATGTGTTCAATTACCTCTTTTATACACATTGCATCATATGCGTGCTATGCTTTACTGACATGTGTTCAATCACCTTTTATACACATTGCATTGTATGCGTGCTTTGCTTTACTGATATGTGTTCAATTACCTCTTTTATACACATTGCATCGTATGCGTGCTATGCTTTACTGACATGTGTGCAATCACCTTTTATACACATTGCATTGTATGCGTGCTTTGCTTTACTGATATGTGTTCAATTACCTCTTTTATACACATTGCATTGTATGCGTGCTATGCTTTACTGACATGTGTTCAATCACCTTTTATACACATTGCATTGTATGCGTGCTATGCTTTACTTACATGTGTTCAATTATCTCTTATACACATTGCATTGTATGCGTGCTATGCTTTACTTACATGTGTTCAATTATCTTTTATACACATTGCATTGTATGCGTGCTTTGCTTTACTTACATGTGTTCAATTATCTTTTATACACATTGCATTGTATGCGTGCTTTGCTTTACTTACATGTGTTCAATTACCTCTTTTATACACATTGCATTGTATGCGTGCTTTGCTTTACTGACATGTGTTCAATTACAAATTTTCAGACATTAATCGAATGCGTTGGCACGCACTTTCGATTGCATTATCATGAATATTGCTAACAGTGTCATACCTGTTAAGTTTGTTTTCTTTTCAGGCACGATATTGTATGTACAGCTCATTTGAGGCCGGTGAAACCGGACGAGCCGCATAGGTATTGTATCTCCCGAGTTGAGACGTATTGAGAATGCCATAATCCTCTTACACCCTTTCTGCATTGTAGTGTAGACTGTTGCATGTTAGCTTATAACTGTCGCATGTGTGCTTCATTACAGCTTTCTTTGCATTTTCATAAAGTTATGCTAGGCTTCTTGCATTTTCAGTTGCATTTTGCCCCTGCCCTCGGGCGCATATCTTGTTTGCCTTGTATGCGTGTCCAAGTCTTCGGCCTTGTCAAAGATGGGTCGTCTCCGGGCTTTGACATTCACTCCCGTCATTGTTATGACTTCCGAGTTCTGTCAAAGAGGGGCAACTGTAGACACCCCATTTTTGACCGTCCTCGAGACTTGGACATCACCGCTTGAGCACCCGGTGATTATCCATGTTTGTGTTCGTTTTGAGTTCCCGGAGGTCCCGACTGCGCGCTGTGCCTCGGGATCGCTTAACCGGTTTGTTCTGTGCTTGGTTTTCCACCAAGACTTGTGTGTGTTTGCATTTGAGGGTAGGGGAAGGCTTGTTAGCCATCCCTAGAACCCACCGGCTGCCTCATACCTCCACCGGCTCTCCCTTGTAGCCATCGGCACTATTTTATTCAAATCCTTGGCCGATCGGCACTGTATGATGCCGGTCGGCACATTTTTGTGCCGGTGACTTTTTTGGCCGGCCGGTGACCCTTCTGAACGCCTCTGAGGATGCTGCATGCCACCGTGCCACCGGATTACACCATCACCACTCCCCGCATAGCATTGCACCCTTTGCAGCTGTGCACCGTTAAAGCTTCTAGAAGGGTGACCCCTCTGGCCAAGCTTGGAGAAGCTTGGCCACTGCCTTGGCTTCCTTAGAAGCTAGGAACCCTTGACCCCTTTGCTCTTACTTAGTCATTAAGCTTAGAGCCCTTTTGTTGCCTATTTAAGCTTGTATTCATCTCCTTGGTTGGAGGTTAGCAATTTTAGGGCAAAAACCAGAGATTATACATACATTCTCTGATATACATCCATATATATCTATATTTCCCTCTCTCTCCTCTTGTGTGTGTGTTTTAGGCCCCAAATAGTGTGTTTTACCTCACTTTTGCACCATTACACACACTATTACACCTAGCTCCGAGATTGGGAGGCTTGGAGGTTTGTTTTGTGTGATCTTGTATTGATTTTGTTCACTAGGAGATTTGGACCACTGTTCTTCATTGGATCTTCAAGGGTGAGCTTTTTACTTTAGTTTCCCCATTCTTGCAACCTATTTCTACCCTCTTTACTTTGTGATTTTGAGTTTGTGTTTAAGATAAAAAGTCTTGTTTTTACTTGTTCTTGAACCTTCATTAAGGTCATTTTATGGTTTGAGTTAAGCCTCATCACTTTGAGCCTTGTTTGGCCATCTTTGGTGCCTTTTCTTAGGCCTTCTTTTTTGGTGTTCTTTGGTCTTCTCACCACTGAAAACCAATGGGTTTTCATGGTGAGGATGATATTTCGAGCCTCATTTAGGGGAAGACACCCCTCTCCCTTTGGTCCTTTGTTTGCCTTTGTTTTGGGCTCATAGCATAGCATGTGTGCATGTTCGCATTTGGCTTCATTTCAAGACTTTTGGGCTGTTTTAGGTCATGTTTGATCTCTGTTTTGGTTGGAATTGTACCCCCTAACATGCCTCTCATACTTCCTTTGAAATGCTCTCTTGTGCCTAAAAGAATGCCATGTTTTGAGGCCGTGATTTTTGCATGTTTTGGCTTAGTTTCATGAAGATACTAGCATTGTTTTGCCATGTTAGAGGGCTGTGAGCCACTGATCTTGTCATGTTTGGTATGCTTGAAGTGGTTGTCTTGCATATCGGCTTGTAGGCCTTACTTGTATGGGGTGCTAGCATGCTTAACTTGTCTTTATCTCATGATTTGGCATCATATTAGCCCCTATTTCAGTCCATTAGTCATGTTTGTATGTTGGCATATGTGGCTTAGTTCATGTCTTAAAGGTGTGCTCTTGTATGCTTTAGAGTAGGCCTTTGCATGCTTACATGTTTAGTGCATTTTGGGGATGCCATAGGGGGGATTCGGGCTCATTTTGCATGCTAGAAATCTGTTCTTGCTTGCTTGATATATACCATGCTTGGTCTTGTTAAGGGTAGCAAGGTGTGCTCCTTTTGGCGCCTTAAACTTGGCCTTATTTGGTTCGCATATTGGCATGCTCATTGGTCACTATTTTAGGCTTGTTTTGCTACTGTTTTAGGGAGTCTTGAGGGCTGCCTCGTTGAGCTTAGTCCATCTTTGCATGCTCATATCATGGTTGTTGCATGTTTAATTGATGAAACCTAGTAGACATGCTAGTTCTATCGTTAATTAGTCCATGTTGCATGACATTTTGTACCTTGCATACTTAGCTCTTTGCATGCCTAACATGATAGGTTGCATTGCATTTGAGCCATATTGCATGAGTTGCATTCCATGGTTTGGTTTGGGGTTGTCAAACCAAACATGAAGATGAGAGGAGTTCACACTTGAGTGGTGAAACTTGTCTCTATCCTCAAGTCTCTAAGGCCCTTGATCTCCACTTGATAGGGACTTAGTATTCATTTGTTGTGTTGCATGCATATTTACATTAAAATGAGCAATCTTGGTTCCTTAGGCTATCATGCATCAAATGCACAATTGATAGCCCTAGAACCAAGAGCCACACCCTGAGTCCCTAAACATGATAGGAGATGTTGGACATGCTCACATTTGCCCAAAAACCATGCCTATGCATTCTTTGTCTGTTCTTCTTCTTGTCATCATCATCTGTCTGAGGAACTTTATGCAAACCGGCATAAAATATCGCCGGCAACCTTTGTATTTGTGCCGATAATTACCAAAGTCTTGATCGGTGGCCTTTGGAAGAAGCCGATGACTACACCGCCCAGGTGGATCATTCGGGCCTCTGGGAAGGTATTCAAGTTTTGAGAATTTTGGGAGGCGAGCGGTAAAAGCGAGACAGTAGTGCCAAGGTGCGGGCTTTTTGGCAAAAGCGGACATCGGGCATACATCATTCGCGCATCCCAAAGGCAGGTAGAGGCCCCATTTCATTTCACTTAGATGCTTTAATTTGAGACATAGAAATTTGTAATAATTTATTTATTCATTTATTCTTGATGCAGATTATTTATTTATTCGTCCCCGGCGAGGCGAAAATGTAATAAGTGTGTGTGAGTGGGTGCATGTCTTCCAATCCCCATTTCTTTCTTCCCTTTTATTTACACCTTATGATGGTAGATTAGGGCATGTTTAAATTAGCATACGACATGAAAGCATGTTTGCATCCATGCATTTGTTTACATGCACCGGGCTCGGTACATCATACAAACTGCATCGTAACTTTCAATTTCCAAATTGAATACATGCTACTCGCGCATTTCACATGCCATGTTTAGGGTTAGCCGAGCCTACTCTAGATTGCATTTCTGCCTGTGTTGCATTAGCCACTTAACATGAACTAGGTCATGCATGTTTGCTAACCAGTTTCTTGTTTTGGCGCGGAGTACGATGTAAGTGTTTTTGCTTTAGCATATCGCATGCGTGTGAATGTTTACCATGACAGTATGCTTGCCATGCGGCTAAGTGCTTATGTGATATAACTGCATGAATGCCTGTGGATGGAGGTTGAATTACCTAAATTGGGACAACACATTAAAACTGTGAGTTTTAAAGCCCACTAGATAGTGGCAAAATCGTCTTTTCTAAAAGCCGCTTGAGAGTGGCAAAACACGCATTTTAGCCTACTTATGAGTAGCAAATCATTTTTCAAAACAAACACGTAATGTTTTGTTCCAACTTAGCGATTTGGTCTATACTTGTTTCTTTGTCGCATAACATAGTAAATCTAGGCTAATAACCGAATAAGAACACGTAATGTTTTCAAAATCGGATATCACGGTTAGTAGAGACCGGTCTTGGACCGGCGAGAGAATGCTCATAATGACCTTCCCGATCGTACCCAAGCTCCGAGCCAAGTCAACTTTGGTTATAGCCGGACACGTGGCCTTGACACCGAGTCGGGGTTTCCTAAATTTCCCATTTTAAAAAATATTTAGGTGGCGACTCATGTCAGCAAAGCGATCCATGTTTGCCACTTCTTTTCAAAAATCAGTTTTTCTCAAAGCGATTTGCCAGAGTTGGACTCTTTGGTTCAGATTTAGAACCGTGACACAAATCGAGTCCGAATCAGAGAGAGGCCTGGTACGGCGTCTCTGAATGATCGGGGAAGGTCAGCTATGAGCACCCCCTTTCGCCCGGTCCGAAGACCGGCCTCTACTAATCGTGATATTCGATTTGGAAAACGTTATGTGTTCCTGTTCCGGTTATTAGCCTAGAATTACTATGTTATGCGTGCAGCAAATAAGTATAGACTAGATTGCCTAATTTGGAAACAAACATTGCATATCCGTTTGTTTTGAAAACAGTTTCGGAATTTGCTACTCGCAAGTAGGCTAAAACATGGATTTCGACGAGTTTTTCCAACTCAAGCAATCCAACCTCCACCCACAGGTATTCAAACAGTTTATCTCATATAAGCATTTAGCTACATGGTAACCCTACTATCATGTTAACATTCACACGCATGCGAGATGCTAAAGCGTAAATACTTACATCGTACTCCGTGCCAAAACAATAAACCAGTTAGCAAACATGCGTGTCCTAGTTCATGTTAAGTGACTAATGCATCGCATACAGGATGTGATTGGATAGACTCGGCTAACCCTAAAATGGCATGTGAAATGCAATCATTCGGTGCATGTATTCAAGTTAGATTTGAAGATACAATGCAGTTTGTATGATGTACCGAGCCCGGTGTATGTTTAACAAATGCATGGATGCACGCATGCATAGCATAAGGTATGCTAAAATAAACGTGCCCTAATCTACCATCGTAAGCGGGTAAATAAAAGGGAAGAAAGAAGTGGGGGTTGGAAGACATACACACCACTCACGCACGCTTATTACAGATTTGCCCTCGCTCGGAAGGACCAAAAGAATATACAAATTAACTAACTACGCAAGCTAATTAAATATTACAAATTGCCTAATTAATTAACAAATTAACCATGCTAAGAAAAACAGTAAACCGCCTCGGGGAGAGGGCTCAATGCATGCGCGCTCGGATTCCGCTCGGAATTGCACTGCCATGCCTAGCCTGCCTCTGTTTTCCCTGCTTTGCTTCTCTGAAGACTGCCAAAGTCTCAAGGATGCCTCTCTGGATACTGGGAATCACCACCGGCTAAGTAGAATGACCACCGGCAATGAATTTGTGGTCGTCGGCACAAAATGAATCCACCGGCCATAGATTGACTGCCGGTCGGCACTAAATAATGCCGGCCGGCAATGAATTCCTGCAGAACCTGCAACTCACAGCAGCAGAGGGCAGAATCTTGCATGGCAATGCTATTCAAGCTATGTATGCACCAATCACACTCCCTATCATGTTAATGACTCAAGAGAGGATGTACCTCGATTCTCGGACCACCAATCACGCATTTCCACGCATGATGGCCCAAAGAATCAAGTGTGCACTTTCAATTTCAAATGAAATGCAAACCAAACAATCAAAGAGCCCAATCCCCATCACCAAATCAAGGGACAAGGCATGCATGTCTATGTGTGCAATCCTAAGCATGTCAACTAGCATGCAACATGGGATGCAAACAAGAATGCTAGTATGCAAACACACATACAAGGCAAGCATGCAAACCAAGTAATGGGGTGGACTTAAACATGACTTAGGCAATTCCAAATAGGCCTAAAATCAGTGGCCAAAGTGCCCAAAAATGAAGGCTAAGCACACACACACGCATGCACATGTTAAGGCACAAACCTAAGCATTAAACAAACAACTCTCAAACACACTTGAAAGAGGCTAAACATGGACAATTGACATGGAATGAAAAGCTTTAAAATCATGTCTAAATGTGGTACCAAACCAACCCAAATAAGACAAGCATAAGCATGCAAGCATGGTCCAAGTACTTGAGGCAAGTCATGAAGCCTTGAAGCACATTTAGCATAATCAAACATGGCGTGCATTAAACAACTAAAAACAGATTTTTAGCATGTTAAAACAAGGTCAAAGGACTACTTAGATGGCATCTAAGTGGCTCAAATTCAAAGGCATGCACAATGGTCAAAGCATAGGGCATACAACACATGCTCTCAAAGCAACAAAGAGGCAACTAAGGCAAGCATATGAGCATGCCAAAGGGACTGAAATTACATGTTGGATGGTTCCAAACCACCAAAACGATGCAATCAACACATGCTACATATTCACATACTTGAGGCATACAAGCCTAACAAGCTACAAATGCAAAGGAGCTATACTAAGCATACCAAAATCGATCCAAACAACTATGGACAGACCTAAAGCATGGCAAAATAAGCACAAAACATTCACAAGGCTAGGCCTAAAACATGCTCGAACAAAGGCTAACAAGCTAAGGCATGTTAAGGGATCAAGGAGGCATTACATGGCAACTATACCAAACATGCATGGAGTACCAAAACCAACTTAATACAAAGTTATAACAAGGAAATATAAGCATAAAATACAGCCATGGCAAGCTCAACACACACTTGAACAAAGACTTCCTTAAGAGACCCAAAATGGTCCCTTTCAAGGACAACAAGGAGAGGGGGTGGCCCTTCCCTTTTGGAGACTTCAAGGCACCATCCCCACCACTGAAATCCCTCAAGATTTCAGTGGTGAAGAGGCCCAAACACCAAAGTCTCGAAACTTGCACAAAATAGCACAAAATGAGGCCTTTCAAGGCCTAAGGGTGGTCAAACACACCCAAACCACAAAACACTCTTAACAAACAATCAAGAGGGCCTAAAAATAGAACTTTTTTATGTTATACACTAAACACAAAAACAGCTCTAAGATAGGTAGAAATAGGATGCAAAAATGGGGTAAAAAGGACTAGTTTCTTACCCTTGTTGACCTTCACAAAGGGAGGACCAGCTGCCTCCTTGAGCTTAAACCAGCCCCAAAACTCTGAAAATAATCCCTTAGAACCTCAATAGCCAAGGAAAGGTGTAATGGTGGGTGTTTGTATGCAATACTATGAACAAATGCACCTAGAACACTCAAAAGAGGAATAGATAGAGATAGAATATATGAGTTCTAACCCTAGAACCAGAGCTTCTAGCAAGGTTTTCCTCTCTAAAATGTCTAACCTTAATGCCAAGAGAAGACTCTCTCCTATATAGGCAACCAATCTTGTAAAGCTTGTCAAGAAAGCTAACAAGAAGAGCATCCCTCCATACACGTGTATGGAGGGGAACCAAATGCCAAACAGTTGTCTCAAAATATCTCCAAAAGCAGTTGAACAGTAATCGGCTAGCCAAAAATGTCATTTTGACAAAAATGACTGCCGACCGGCAATATATATTGCCGGTGGCAACAAAAACCAGCCAGTGGCCTCTAGCTAGTGCCGGTGGTGTGTGGGGATGCCTCAAAAGGCATTCCCTGCCCTTCCAAGGCAAAACACAAGTGTTTGGCGCAAAACCAGACACAAAACAGTCGAGTTTGGAGATCTTGAGACAAGGCGCGTAGCCGAGAACTCCGGGAACTCCAAACAAACACAAACATGGATAATCATCGAGTGTTCAAACGGTGACGTCCAAGTCTTGAGGACAGTCAAAAATGGGGTGTCTACACAACCTCGCATACACAATGCTATGGACTAAGATGGCATACGCAATGCAATATGGGATTACACCAACACGATTGGACCTCAGCCACACTCACATAGGAGGCCATAAGATGAAAATGAGACTCTCGAGATGCGTGCACGCATGCACGCAAACCGAAGACCGATTCTAAGGCAGGAATGCCACTCTACCAAAGCATGGCAAGGCATGGAATATGGCATACAAACACATGAATTTCAACGCTAAAATATGATACTAAACAGCCCCGAAACATGGAGACATGGCACCCGATGCATGGCATGAGACCTGAAACACAAATTTAGGTACATGGAATGACCTATGGCTATGCAAAGAATGCATTATTTGAATATGAAGTGTGAAGAAAGAATTAAGACATCCCCAAAACAAGCATGTTTACAGTTTTAAGCAAGGCCAAAGGGTGAACACAAATGGGGCTAAGCTAGCATGCAAAAATGACCCCGAAAGGGAGATAATGAAGCAAGTAGCAGCTGCTGGCCCTAAACAGATGAGGGCCCTTCAACAATGTTGAAGAGAGGCCCAAAACATGGCATTTTACAGTTTATGACTCAACCCAAAACAGTGCACAAGCAAGCTAAAAATACTATGCAAAATAAGGCCTAAAAAGAGGCTTAAACACAAAAAGCAAAAAGGATGCCTCAAACAGAAAAAGACCCTTAATTAAACATGGAGAGGGGGTCAAAATAAGGTTATTTACAGTTCAGAATAGAGCCCAAAAATATAAGCACAAGGGGCTAACAAATCATGCAAAAATGGGGCCAAAAGAGGGATACAAAGGCAAGTGACAAAAGGAAGCTCCAAACAGTAAAGAGCCCTTCAACAATGTTGAAGAAAGGCTAAAAAAAAACCACTTTACATTTTACAACATGCCCCGAAATAGTTTATAAATAGGCCTAAAATACTATGCAAGAAAGAGGCATACAAGAGAGGTAAAGAAGCAAGTGTGAAAAGGAAGTCTCAAACAGCAAAAGACCCTAAATCAAACATGAAGAGGGGGTCAAAATAATACCATTTTTAGTTAGGGTCACAGCCCAAATATGCAAGAAAGTATGGCTTAGATTGTATGCAAAAATAGGGCCAAAAAGAGAAGAAGAAGACTTACCCTTGTAGAGCAATTGAACCAGCAGCTTTTTGGACCGAATTTGGTGCTCCTAAGCTCTGAAAATCAGCTTCAAGTGGCTGGGATGGAGTGTGGAAGTGTGGTGCTATGAGTTGGTGAAGAAATGGTGTAGGAAACTTAGGGTTTTGATGGTTGGAATAGAGAGAGAGAGAGAGAGAGAGAGATTGAATGCAAGAGGCTTAAACCAAAAATTCTAACCCTCTAAAATGCAGCTGGAGCTGCTGGATTTATAGGCACAAGAGGTGGAAAAGAGGGGGAAAAATGGGGGCGAAATGAAATTCAAATTTCCCCCAAAAAATTGGCCTAAAAGGGACATAAAGGGGCAAGTGATAGTAGGAGATCTCAAAACGAAGAGAGCCCTTCAACAAAGTTCAAGAGGGGCTCAAAATAAGACACTTTGTAGTTTATGAAAAGCCACGAAAATAGACACAAGTAGGCCTACAATAACATGCAAAAATAGGCCTAAAAGAGAGTTAAAGAGGCAAGTGATAGTAGGAAAACTCAAATAGCAAAAGGTCCTTAATCAAACATGAAAAGGAGCTCAAAATATGACAATTTACAGTTTGGGTTGGAGCCCAAAAATGCTTTCAAGCAAGGCTTAAATATAGAGCAAGATAGGAACAAAAAAGAGGGAAAAGAAGCTTACCCTTGAAGACCAATGGACCAGCAGCTCTTGGTCCGAGAAAAGGTGCTCCTAAGCTCTGAAAAAACAGCTCCAAGTTGTTGGAATTGATGGTGGTGGGGTGTATACCAAAAACCGGAGCAAACGGAGGTGGTTAAGCGGTCCCGAACCGAGGCACACGGCCGTCGGCTTCGAAAAACCGGAAACCGGGCTCCAAACAGGAAAAATGGCCTACGACCACGAAACGTAGCCTACGGCCACTGAGAGATGATCTACGAGATCTCTCCCTCCCTTTGGGAAGAAAGCGAAAAGCGGAGCCTGGTTATAAATCGAGGCAAGACACGAAAGAGCCCGGAAGTCCGGAGGCAAGGCTCGCAGCCGAGACTCTGAAACTTCTGAACGAGCACAATATGCAATATCACCGAGCGCTCAATCGGTGACATCTGAGTCTTAAGGCCGGTCAAAAATGGGGTGTCTACAGTTGCCCCTCTTTGACAGAACTCGAAAGTCATAAGTGACGGGAGTGAATGTCAAAGCCTAGAGACGACCTATTTTTGACAAGGCCGAAGACTTAGACAAACAGGCGAGATAAACAGAGATGTGCCTCTGGTAGCGCCCATGACAGGGGGCAAAATGCAACTGGCAATGCAAGACGCCGAAGGTGACTCAATGATCATGCAAATGCAACAAGCTGTAATGAAGCACATATTCACAATAGATGCAACAGTTTTAAGCAAGAATGCAAAGCAACAACTACATTTCATGCAGTTAAGAATGCGGAGAATTATTCAATTCTCGCCACGTCTCACACGGAGAAGATACAATACCTGCGCAGTTCGTCTGGTCACACCAGCCTCAAATGAACCGTATATACAATATCGTGCCTCATGGTGCTGGGGATCTCTCGTTTCTTCTTGGTTGAACTACAGGTACTACTTTTCTCCCTGACTATGGTTGCAGCTTTCCCTATTCTCCAATAGGGTGACAGACTAGGTTGATTCAATATCCAGAATTGAGGCGCATACACATGCTATCTCAATCTATGGGGCTACCATACAGATTTCAAGCCGAGGATATACCCCTGGGTATTTAAACCAGACTTTAGTCTCGGAAATCCCGAACCTTTGTGTTTTAGGCATGAGTCATTCAAACTCTAGTTTACACTGTCTCAGTTGGTCTCCTAGGAACTCATCGCTAACACAGGCAGGTGGCTATACCAGACCGCTGGAAGTCGTTCGGGCACGACAAACACCAAAGGAATTGCACCTTTAGAGGATTTAAGGTCTCCTAGACCAGAAAGTGCACAAGACAGTGCGAGTAGGGTGAATGCATAAGCGATGTAATCTGATGCAGTCGCAAGATAGCGCGAGTTCAAATTGCACCAAACAGTGCGATGCGCAAAATAGTGCGATGAAATGCATGCACAATGTAAGTAGTGGTCAGAGCGAAAAAATAGCGCGATGAAATGCATGCACAATGCAAGACTTGGCACACAGCTTACGACATAGCATTTTTGGCACACAGCTCGCAACACAACATTTTGTTTGTTTGGCACGCAGTTCGAAACACAACACTCTACTTTATCTAGGCACACAGCTCTTTTGGGCACATAGTTCATTTCGGGCACACAGCTCATTTCTGGGCACACAGCTCGTTTCCGGGCACACAGCTCGTTTTTTCGGGCGCACAGCTCCTTTTTCGGGCACACAGCTCATTTCCGGGCACACAGCTCGTTTTTCGGGCACACAGCTCCTTTTTCGGGCACACAGCTCGTTTTTCGGGCACACAGCTCATTTCCGGGCACACAGCTCCTTCTTCGGGCACACAGCTCATTTCCGGGCACACAGCTCCTTCTTTGGGCACACAGCTCATTTCCGGGCACACAGCTCGTTTTTCGGGCACACAGCTCCTTCTTCGGGCACACAGCTCGTTTTTCGGGGGCACAGCTCATTTTCTGGCACACAGCTCGTTTTTCTGGCACACAGCTCCTTTGGGCACACAGCTCATTTCCAGGCACATAGCTCCTTCTTCGGGCACACAACTTATTTCCGGGCACACAGCTCCTTCTTTGGGCACACAGCTCATTTCTAGGCACACAGCTCGTTTTTCGGGCACACAGCTCCTTCTTCGGGCACACAGCTCATTTCCGGGCACACTGTAACGCCCTCAAAATAAAGACATTGAACCCATCAATGAAACATACATCAACAATAATAAAAGTCCATCCTCTTCTATTTAACTAAACAGTTCTGTACAAGAGCATTACATGTGAACAATAAAAACGGGTGCCTTTAAGGCTTACAATTTTCCAAGTTAACACTTGGTTACAATCAAGAGAGCTCTAGCTCAATACACGTAAAGCCCTTGGCTTGAAGTAACATGTAACACATCAAAAGTAAATAGAAGTCAAAAAGTCCATCCGCCACTAGCCTCCCAAGCTAAGTCCTTGGAGGTGGCGTGCTACCTGTACCTGAAAATGATATCCCATAAAGGGTGAGCCACAGCCCAGTAGAAATATACTAAACCAATTATGAATAACGCCTAAAAGATTAACAGTTGATAGATTGGTCAACACTTTCACATTTTTTTTCACAATTTACTACAATTCCAAGACATTCAAGTCTATATTTTCTTTCTTTCCATTTCAACATAGATAAACATATTAGTTATATCTATACAACCACTGATAAGCATACAAGCTACTTCACATTTCCAAGACAAGCACGTGAGCTGTATCTATATTTCTTCAAGACAAGCATATGAGCTGTGTCTCCGGAGTTCATCCCCCATCTTCTCCCAACACTATGCGGTTTAGAGGTACATCCCCCATCTTCCCCTAAACCGCGGAGTACATCCCCCATCTCCTCCTCTACATATAATGCATATAAACACATTGGTTCTATATACAATCAATCAATCCAATTAATGTATTCTACAAAACGTCAAGTTCCATGACACTTTCCGCAGATTAGTTTCAGTTTACCTAATCATCATGCATTGTCTACAACAAACACGACTATCCTCCACCGATAGCCCAAAGCAGTTATTTCTATACAGAAAATAAATGCACGATGGACATATAATCAACATCTCAATTCCACAATTAATTATCTCAATTAATTAAACAATATAATTATAGCATTTTCCCATAATTAACATTCAACCCTAAAGGTCCCATTTTCATCAATGATTCCACATTAATCTCATTTCTATGTACTAAACATACATATTGGTTTATTTAAAACAAAACCCCAAACTTTTATAGAATTGCATAAAAGCCCCAAACTTTTATAAAATTACACAACTATCCCCAACACATCAAAATGTCAAAATTCAAAGACAGAATCCATAAAGAGGGGTAGGATATCCCTACCTCAAAGTTTAAGCCCAAAAGGAGATGAAAACCCAAGAATCAAAGTGCTCCAAACACCGACTTTTTCAGATTAAATCGAAGCCCTCGACAACCTCTACCTTTTTAACAAAGCAAGAAGGGAAGGAAATGATCCTAGATAGATCAAACCTTAGAGAGAGTGTAAAGTTAGAGAGAGAGGCTCTCAGATTTTGAAGATTTGGATGAAAAGTTATAAAAAATCTAACTTGAAACTCGCTGCTGTCGCACTGATATAAACAGGCTCGCTCGAGCGAAGACTTGGTCGCTCGAGCGACCAGACACAGAAAACCCTAGCTCGAGCCAAGAATGTCTCGCTCGAGCCAACATCCAGAAGCTCGCTCGAGCGAAGAAAATCTCGCTCGAGCCAGGAACTCGACCCTTCAGGTCTGCAACTAGACGCACGCTCGAGCGACAAACTGCTCGCTCGAGCGAAGACCGAACCAGATCGCTCGAGTGAAGAAAAGCTCGCTCGAGCTAGAAATCATGGTGTTCAGGTCCAGTACCAGACGCAATCGCTCGCTTGAGCGAAACCGCTCTGGCTCGACCCACCAGACACAAAACTCAACGCTCGCTCGAGCGACCAACTCCTTGCTCGAGCGAAAGACAAAAATTCTGGGCAGCAACCCTTGGTTCCCAAACACAACCAACCTGAAACAAACCTGCCCAACACATCCTATAACTCAAATACAATGTATGAAAGGATGTAAACAAGACAACAACCCACTACCAACATCCACGGACACCTGTCCGGATCACTATACAACAAGGGGTAAACCCGGGATCGCTATACACACATTTTTTTTCAGCTCATTTTTGAACTACGCAGCTCCTTTTAGCACACTGCTCATTTTGAACACAAGCTCATTTTAGGCACACCAGCTCATTTTCGCACACAGCTCATTTTAGGGCACACTACTTCGTTGTTGGGCGCCAAGCTCTTTTCAGCACACCTGACTCGTTTTTAGGAGCTTAATCGAACACTTTCGGTTCATAACGCAGTGTTTGGTTTGCATTTTGAACACAGCTCAAGCACTTGTCTGCAGACCCTTGACTCATACTTTTGTTGTGAACACGCACCCACCTTTTCGAAATTTGAACCTTGACTCAATCTTTTGAATTCGCGAATCTGGCCTCACACTTTTGAAATCTGAACACACAGCTCAAACTTTTGTCATGAACACACAACCCAAACTTTTGAATTTGAACATACAGCCCATTTTGATTGTGAACACGCATGACACACACTTGTTGAAAGTTGAACCATGACCCATATTGTTGAAAGTCGAACACACGACCCTTTAGGAGGTGAACACATGACACACACTTTGTAGAAGGTTGAACATGCGCCTAAACACTTGATGTCGAACACACAGCTCGTTTGTTGAGGTGAACACACGGCACACCTTGATTGAGAGTTGAACCATGACCAAACACTTGAATTGATCACACGGCTCATTGTTGAGGTGAGCGACGCACAGCACCTGCTTGATTGAGAGTTGAACACGCATCAAACACTTGAATCTTGAACACGGCTCATTGTCAAGGTGAACACACACACTTTGTTGTTGAGAGTTGAACACGTAGCCCAAACACTTGAATTTTGAACACACGTCTCATTGTTGAGGTGAACACACAGCACACACTCGTTGTTGAGAGTTGAACACGCAACCCAAACACTTGAATTCTGAACATACAGCCCGTTGTTGAGGTGAACACGCAGCGCACACTTTGTAGAAGGTTGAACACACAGCCCAAACATTTGATGTCGAACACACAGCTCGTTGTTGAGGTGAACACACGGCACACACTGATTGAGAGTTGAACATGCAGCCCAAACACTCGAATTCTGAACACACGACTCATTGTTGAGGTGAACGCATGGCACACACTGATTGAG
This sequence comes from Camellia lanceoleosa, assembly GCA_025200525.1. NCBI lineage: Eukaryota > Viridiplantae > Streptophyta > Magnoliopsida > Ericales > Theaceae > Camellia > Camellia lanceoleosa. The sequence goes on along the minus strand of CM045763.1, from coordinate 41,436,767 downwards.
AGTTGAACACGCAGCCCAAACACTTGAATTCTGAACACACGGCTCAAATACTTGATGTTGAACACGCAGCTCATACACTTCAATTCTGAACACACAGCTCATATACTTCATGTTGAACCATGACTCACATTTCTCTTACGAACGCAGCTCTTATACCTCATGTTGAACACACAGCCCACACGCCTCAATTCTGAACACATAGCTCGATACTTCATGTTGAACACGCAGCTCACACATTTCTCTTCTGAACACGCAGCTCATATACCTCATGTTGAACACACAGCTCACATGCTTCAATTCTGAACACACAGCTCGATACTTCATGTTGAGCAGCGTAGCTCACATTTCTCTTACGAACACGTAGCTTATATACCTCATGTTGAACACAGACTCACACATTTCTCTTGAACACGCAGACTTCATATACCTCATGTTGAACACACACTCACACGCTTCAATCAACACACACTCGATACTTCATGTTGAACATGCAACTCACACATTTCTCTTCTGAACACGCAGCTCATATACCTCATGTTGAACACGCAGCTCACACATTTCTCTTCTGAACACACAGCTTGATACTTCATGTTGAACACACAGCTCACACATTTCTCTTCTGAACACGCAGCTCATATACCTCATGTTGAACATGCAGCTCACACATTTTTCTCCTAAACACACAGCTCGATACTTCATGTTGAACACGCAGCTCACACATTTCTCTTCTGAACACGCAGCTCATATACCTCATGTTGAACACGCAGCTCACACATTTCTCTTCTGAACATGCAGCTCATATACCTCATGTTGAACACACAGCTCACACCCTTCAATTCTGAACACACAGCTCAATACTTCATGTTGAACACGCAGCTCACACATTTCTCTTCTGAACACGCAGACATTTCTCTTCTGAACACGCAGCTCATATACCTCATGTTGAACAAGCAGCTCACACATAGCTCAATCCTTTGGTCGCGAATACGCAGCTCATAATGCGACCCTACTTGATTTGAACACACGGCTCATAACACAGTATTCTTTTAAGTTTGAACACACCGCTCATTCTGAACATACAGGATGCGACGACTGAATTTGCAAAAGTTAAAATAAACTCAGATGCCATGACATCTTTCCTTTTTCTTTTGCTTCGAAGTCTGGAACCTATATAGCTTCAGATAGGTCCTGGTTCCACTGCTCTCACATGACCTGGGTTGAACCCTGTGGTTTAAGAAAGAATCTATCTTGTTTTGCACAAACGTGAAGAATGACACAACACTCTGAGCACAAAACGATTTTATTTTTGAAATTAAGAAATGAGTTCTTAACTGGGTATTGAGCCTACGACTGAACACAGTGAAAAAGACTCAACAACGAAAAACAAAAGGTAAACAACCTAAACACATCGAGACACGCTCGGAATGACTCAAAGCAAGAATCGAGACAAACAAAACAAGAGACACGACACACAGACGTGTTACAAAGACGAGAGACCTCTCAGTACGCGAGGAGCCAGTTTCTCCGGGTAATGTTTCCCACCCTTTTCTCATTTGTGATTCTCACATCACTCGGCCCTCAAGCTCTGTTTTTCTGAAAAAGCCCTTTTTCTCACTTTTTCTCTCAACTTACACCTCTCTATTCTTTAATCTCTCATTTTTCATCCCTCTCCAGGGTGATTGATGGATGAATAGGAAGTTGCGGGCTCTTGCCCCTAGCATTCCACTAGATTCTTCTTTCTTCCGTTCACAGCTAGTGAATTCCTCCCATAGAAGGGTTGTGCTACAACTGGGTGTGTAGCAAATCTGCAGCTAACATCGGTTGATGATGCTTTGCTGGGGAGTTTGGACGTGATAAGATCTGTCCAGACAAAGGAGTGGAATATCATGTCCCATTCCAATTCGTGCTTCGCACTTGGCTCGATACCTCGTTGCTTGGAGGATTGTGAGAGCTTTGAGCCCTTTGTTGTTGACTTCAGTTGTGCCCTTTCTGGCAAGTAGAGTGCCCTTTCTGGCAAATGCATTGACAACGGGAAAAGACAGGAAACCTAACTCAACTGTGCCCCTAGTTCAACATTTTGACCATTTTTTTTGTTCACTTTCTGCTAAAACAATTTTGACCAACATGAGAGTTAGATTAACATGCTTGTTCAATTTTTGATTTGAAATCATGCAAGTCAGGCTATGAGCACTGAAAATTTTCCTTTTTTGAGTCCAAGAAATGGTCCAGTTTTGGAAAAGATGGAACAATTTTTGAGAAAATTAGTCAACCTTAGTAAAAATTCTCAAAAACTATTTTTGCAAATGGCCACTTGCTCCGAAAGCATGAAACCTACTCTGAGATGCACAACCTCGGATCTAAAGGAATCTTGCCGTGCTTGAAGAGATTTGCATGGCAATGGAAAGTTGCCTCTTGTTTGAAAGCACCTTGACACATTGAATATGGCAACGAAAGTTGCCCTTGTTTGGATGGCACCGGTAGCGTTGAATGGCAACAAAGTTGGCCCTTGTTTGGGATAACACCTTGACTGCATTCTCAATCTTCAAAGTGACAATCACAACCAAACTCTCGGATACAGAGAAGACCAAGACGATCAGAACCATTACATGGACACAATTGATTTGGAGTATTACATGGACACAATTGATTTGGAGTGTTTTATGGCTGGACTTCAGAATGAAGTTGCCTACGTATCCCAAAGATGGGAATCAAGCCTTACGTAGTTCGGGGTTAAGGTACACTCGGGTATTAATCTCTCCTTTTTAGGCTCTAACTTTTGCCAAGGCGTCCGTCGCGGGTTTTCAACCTTGCGAGCTTTGTTCTTCTTTTCTTTTCAATTCTTCTTTTTTTATCTTTATTTTCTTTTCTTTTCTTTTCTTTTTTTTTTTTTTGCATTTTTCTTTTTTTTTCTTTTTTTTGTTCTTTTTTTCTTTTTCTTGCTCTAACTTTTGCCTAGGTCGCCCTTCTGGGTTTTCGGCCCAGCGAACCTCTCAAGGGTAAAAGTGCAGCTTGGTCCATGCCAAATAGTTGTAGGGTTTTGAAGCCATCCGTATCCAAGAGAGTGGCTGTTGATTTTCAAGAAGACTCATCTTCGGCTCTTTAAGCACATCTGACATCTTTGCCCCTAGTTCGAAGGGTACTTATGTTCTAGCTTTGCAAGCTTCTTCTGATCTTCTGATCTTCTTGATCTGACTTTCCTGGCCTCTTGTTCGAGGGCTGCTTCAAATCTGGCCACGCAGGCCTCACATTATAGTTGACCGTTGAACATTTTGAATTCAAGTTCTAGGTTTGGAAGCAACGGGGTTGAGTCTCGAGGCTGAGAGCGATCCTAGGCTGCACAATCTCAAGAGTGATTCCACACAGGTCTTCGCAGGACCGCGCAAAACATTTTGTTTTTGAAATTTTTTTAAGAAAGCGACAAATCGCTCGCGTTGAAGATAGTGTGAAACCAGTCTGGATCAAGCCAGGGTCCTTCTCAGTACTCACGCTAACAAGCATGATTTCATTCATTGAGGGCTTAGCACGCCTCTCTTTCTCTCAATTGGTCAAAGTTTTGCAAATCCCGAGGAATTCTTTCCTCTTCATTTTCACCGCAGTGTTCAAAAAGTTTTGAAAAACTCAGGTCATTACAATGACTTGGGCACGAAAAAAACGGAGTTCTTAGTCAAATCTTGTCATCTCATTCGGAACTTCCGCATAAGCGCACAAGGCGAAGCAAGCGAGGCGTGAAAATCACTTGTTGTTTCATTCAAAATCTGTTGGCACAAGCGGCTCCCGGCAACAGACTCAAAACAAAAGCGAAAAGACAAACACAAAACAAAATGGTGGCGCTGAGTAACATCCCGGAATCACGACTTCTATACAATGGGGATGACTCGCTACAACAAAGCGGACCCTTAAGCAAAAATGACTCAAAATAAAGAGATGACTCAAAACAAAACTGACAAAATTGACTCAACACCAAGCCGAAATCACAAAATTAGCATACGCGGATGCTCAACATAGTGTGTGCCAAACGCCATATCTAAAATACACGGCCTTGCCCGCCGGTGGACCAACCCATGATCACATACTTGCGGTATCCTCGAAGTCCAACGGCTTAGCGGTGGCGGAGACTTTCTTGAGGTGGGTAGGAGGATAACCTCATTGTCGACCAAATCTTGCACTTCATAACGAAGGCGAAAATAAGCCGGTCTTTGTGACCGGTCTGTTGGTGGTATCGCATAATCTGGGTAGCATCATGTGTGAGAGGGAGATTCTTTGGCAGCGGTCGAGGCTCGAGGGGTGTAAGATGCCCCTTGTTAGCTAGAATTTGAAATGCCCTAGACAGAGGCATATAGAGGGCATGAAAGACTCTACGCCCTTGAGGAGGATACTTCAAAGTCTGAGGCTTCTTGCCAGACGCACTAGCGAAAGGGTCGGCAGGCACTGTCTTGGCTTTCTGATCTTTTCCGGATGTAGAGTTGGGGGTGGAAGGAACTATTCTGGCATGACGGGGCCTATCCTGGTTTTCTGCTTGGCTTGAACTGCCCTCGGTTGGAGTGGAGAAAGCATCATCCACAGTTTTGGCCATGACTGCGAATACTTGCTGTTTGTTCATCCCCCCGGCTTTCAAAGCCTCAACTGCCCACAGCAGTTGCTCGATGGGATCGGTGTCTGCCTTCATTTTATTCTTACCTCTGGCCTCAGCTGGATCATGGGTTTGGGTTGTTGTTGATATATCATTGCCATAGCTTGAGACAGCCTTGGGTTGGCTGCTCGATCACAATTCGCCCCAGTAGTGGGGACTCCTGCGGTACAAAATTCCCGGCATATGATGCAGCTGGTGATGAAGCCGACATGCCGTAAGCCAGATCTGCCACAGACCTCTAAAGGTCACCAATCATTCTCATTAATTCAAATGTGGTGGGCTCACGGGCCTGAAACAATTGGGGCTCCCAGATCGGGCGCACAGTAGGCGACCTGGGTGGATGTGGCACTTCAACATTGGTCTCATCCCGCAAGATGATTCCTTGGTCTAATGCGGCTGTCATAACCACAATCTCCTCTGAATTTTGTGTCATCATAAGTTCGCTGAACTAAACGGAGGTAATGTGACTGGTGATTGACGGATTAGATGTCTGCCTTGCCTCTGCGAAGAAGGACACTGGCTATTCTGAACGAAATCTCTGAAACCCCCCCCTAAAAGAGACAACAGGCAGCATTTCAGCCCAATTTCATCAGAACAGACATAGGCATAGCTGAATAACTGTATTCTACTACTGATTACTGTTCCCAAAATTACTTGGCCTGCATGAACTCGATACCCATGAATCGATTCCTAAAATAAGCGAATGGTACCCATGCAGTTTGATGCCCAAACTCATAAACTGATACATGCATTTCCCTGTAGAGACGCACTCTAAAAGCACATAACAGATAAGTGAGAGCCAAAACACCCCTATGTTGGGGTAGGGTTTCCCTGTCCTATTTTGTTAGGAGCTAGGGTTTCACTACGCACGCAGCGGTTTCAAACAACCTATATCGGGTAAGCAACCTGTCCTAGTTTGGAATGGTCACTATGGATCCAAATATGCACTAGGTTGAATGGTCAAAAAGGGTGCCCCGGTAAAACCGGGGTTTGGGCTCCCATACTGGCAGAGCCCACAACCGGTCAGCCTTATGGTCATGCCTTGACAAGACAAGCCTCTGGCAAACCGTTCAGAAATAGCAGATGGCAAACACGGTGTCCTAGGCGCACCAATGCAAATGCAATGCAAAGAGACACATAAATGAAATCAAAACAGGATATCACGAGTTCGAGTCAAGCTCTCTAAAATCCCAGTGAGTCGCGAAAGCGTTAACAAGCGCATGGGGACCTCGCTACAGTTCGGACTCGAATTGTCACGGTTCTAAATCTTGAACCAAAGAGTCCAAATCCGGCAAATCGTTTTGAGAAAAACCAGATTTTTGAAAGAAGTGCCAAACATGGTGCTTTGCGGATCTGAGTCATAACCTAAATATTTTTTAATGGGGAATTTAGGAAACCACGACTCGGTGCCAAAAGGCCACGTGTCCGTCATCACCAAAGTTCTTTGCGGCTTGGGAACTTAGATGCGATTAGGAAGGTCGCCGTAGCACCTTCGCCCAATCAAAGATCGGCCTCTACTAACCATGATATCTAGTTTTGAAAACATTGTGTGTTCTTATTCCGGTTATTAGCCTAGATTTACTATGTGATGCGCATAGCATATAAGTATAGACCGGGTCGCCTGAATTGGAACAAAACATTTCATGTTTGTTTATTTGAAAATGGTTTGATGGTGCTACTCGCAAGTAGGCTAAGACGTGGATTTGCCACCCTCGGGTGGGCTTAGAAAACATGATTTTGCCACTATTTAGTGGGCTTAAAACTCACAGTTGATGATTTGTTCCAATCCAAATAACCCAACCTTCACCCACAGGCATTTAGGCAGTTATATCACATAAGCACATAGCCTCATGGTAAGCATGCTATCATGGCAGTCACTCACACGCATGCAAGGATGCTAAAGCATAAAACTTACCGAGTACTCCAAGCTAAAACAGAAGCTAATTAGAAATCCATGCATGATCCTAATTATACAGAAATGCCTAATGCAACAAATGCAAAAATGCAACTATAGTAGGCTCGGCTATTCTAAACATGGCATATGAGATGCAACAGCTAACAAGTATTCAACTTGGAATTGAAATACGAGTGCAGTCAGTATGATGTACCGAGCCCGGTGCATGCAAAACAAATGAATGAATGCAAACATGCTATCATACTGTATGCTAATTAACATATGCCCTAATCTAACCATTATAAGCTGGTAAATAAAAGGGAGAAAGACGTGGGGTTGGAAGACATACATCACACGCACGCACACTTATTACAACATTGCCCTCGCGCAGAGGGTCCGAATAAATAATATACAGTCCCGAATGAATAGTACAGTCCGAATAAGTACAAAATCCTAATTAATTAACAAATTAACTAAGAAAGCAATAAACTAGCATGCAAGCTAGGGACTGCCTCGGCTCTGCCCCGGATGATGGATGATGCATGTTTTGAGTTGCCTTGCGCGGAAATCCACTGTGATGCCCCGATTAGCCTCTGTTTGCAATTGTTCTTGGAATGCATGCCCAAACTCTGGGAGGCTGCTGATTCTTGATTTGCTGCAACAGAGAGCAAGAAAGGGGCATGGCAATGTATTTTCACATATGTATGCATGCCTCAATCCTCGTGCCACCAATCACGCATATCGATGCATGATGGCCGAGGAGTCGAATCGCACAACTCAATATGGAATGAATGCACATGAAAATACAACAAAACCTACACTCCATCATGGACAATCCAGGAATTAATAAGCTGGGGAATTGAGACACATTCCGTCACTTTCGAGTCTGAAAGCGTACCTCGTTTCCGTGCTTAGGCTAACTCTATCCCAAACACAATACAATATGCATGACATGCATGAATGCAATCTAACATGCAACCTAGCATGCAAAATGCTATGAAATGGCATACACAATGCACGATGTAACATGGCACTAACATACAACCTAGCATACACAATGCTATGGACTAAGATGGCATACGCAATGCAATATGGGCTTACACCAACACGAGTGGACCTCAGCCACACTCACATAGGAGGCCATAAGATGAAAATGAGACTCTCGAGATGCGTGCATGCATGCACGCAAACCGAAGACCGATCCTAAGGTATGAATGCCACTCTACCAAAGCATGGCAAGGCATGGAATATGGAATACAAACACATGAATTTCAGCGCTAAAATATGATACTAAACAGCCCCGAAACATGGAGACATGGCACCCGATGCATGGCATGAGACCCGAAACACAAAATTAGGTACATGGAACGACCTATGGCTATGCAAAGCATGCATTATTTGAACATGAAGTGTGAAGAAAGAATAAAGACAGCCCCAAAACAAGCATGTTTACAGTTTTAAGCAAGGCCAAAAGGTGAACACAAATGGGGCTAATCTAGCATGCAAAAATGACCCCGAAAGGGAGATAATGAAGCAAGTAGCAACTGCTGGCCCTAAACAGATGAGGGACCTTCAATAATGTTGAAGAGGGGCCCAAAACATGGCATTTTATAGTTTATGACTCAACCCAAAACAGTGCACAAGCAAGCTAAAAATACTATGCAAAATAAGGCCTAAAAAGAGGCTTAAACACAAAAAGAAAAAAGGATGCCTTAAACAGCAAAAGACCCTTAATGAAACATGGAGAGGGGGTCAAATTAAGGTCATTTACAGTTTGGACCAGAGCCCAAAAATATAAGCACAAGGGGCTAACAAATCATGCAAAAATGGGGCCAAAAGAGGGATGCAAAGGCAAGTGACAAAAGGAAGCTCCAAATAGTGAATAGCCCTTCAACAATGCTGAAGAAGGGCTAAAAAAAACCACTTTACAGTTTACAACATGCCCCGAAACAGTTTATAAATAGGCCTAAAATACTATGCAAGAAAGAGGCATACAAGAGAGGTAAAGAAGCAAGTGTGAAAAGAAAGTCTCAAACAGCAAAAGACCCTAAATCAAACATGAAGAGGGGGTCAAAATAATGCTATTTTCTGTTAGGGTCGGAGCCCAAATATGCAAGCAAGTATGGCTTAGATTGTATGCAAAAATAGGGCCAAAAAGAGGAGAAGAAGACTTACCCTTGTAGAGCAATTGAACCAGCAGCTTTTTGGACCGAATTTGGTGCTCCTAAGCTCTGAAAATCAGCTTCAAGTGGCTGGGATGGAGTGTGGAAGTGTGGTGCTATGAGTTGGTGAAGAAATGGTGTATGAAACTTAGGGTTTTGATGGTTGGAATATAGAGAGAGAGAGAGAGATTGAATGCAAGAGGCTTAAACCAAAAATTCTAACCCTCTAAAATGCAGCTGGAGCTGCTGGATATATAGGCACAAGAGGTGGAAAAGAGGGGGAAAAATGGGGGGGAAATGAAATTCAAATTTCCTCCAAAAAATTGGCCTAAAAGGGAGATAAAGGGGCAAGTGATAGTAGGAGATCTCAAAACGAAGAGAGCCCTTCAACAAAGTTCAAGAGGGGCTCAAAATAAGACACTTTGTAGTTTATTACAAGCCACGAAAATAGACACAAGTAGGCCTAAAATAACATGCAAAAATAGGCCTAAAAGAGAATTAAAGAGGCAAGTGATAGTAGGAAATCTCAAACAGTAAAAGGTCCTTAATCAAACATGAAAAGGAGCTCAAAATATGACTATTTACAGTTTGGGTCAGAGCCCAAAAATTCTTGCAAGTATGGCTTAGATGTAGAGCAAGATAGGAACAAAAAAGAGGGAAAAGAAGCTTACCCTTGAAGACCAATGGACCAGCAGCTCTTGGTCTGAGAAAAGGTGCTCCTAAGCTCTGAAAAAATATCTCTAAGTTGTTGGAATGGATGGTGGTGGGGTGTATACCAAAAACCGGAGCAAACGGAGGTGGTTAAGCGGTCCCGAACCGAGGCACATGGCCGTCGGCTCCAAAAAACCGGAAATCGGGCTCCAAATAGGAAAAATGGCCTACGACCACGAAACGTAGCCTACGGCCATTGAGAGATGATCTACGAGACCTCTCCCTCCCTTCGGGAAGAGAAAACAGAGAAAACGGAGCCTGGTTCGCAAACCGAGGCAAGACACGAAAGAGCCCGGAAGTCCGGAGGCAAGGCTCGCAGCCGAGACTCTGAAACTTCTGAACGAGCACAATATGCAATATCACCGAGCGCTCAATCGGTGACGTCTGAGTCTTAAGGTCGGTCAAAAATGGGGTGTCTACAAGTACACACACTGCATGGAGGAAACATAGGGCAAACAAACCATGAAATTCCTTGTACACACACGGAAAACGCTTCATAATGGAAGAAATTGAGCAATAACATTATGATGAGAGAAACGTTTTACTTACATTTCCTATGGCAAGTAGTCCCTTGTCAAAAAATCAAATGATTCCCAAGAATGAGAACAGTACGCCAAATGCTGTCAATCCCAGCCCAATCTTTGTTTCATCATAGAGTTTCCAGTTCTTTCATTAATCAGAATTTTGAAATGCAACAATTCGTAAAAATAGAGTTAATGTTATGAATGTGAAGAACCTAAATAAGTTAATTGCTTTGTATAACAAAATAAATATATAGAAGAGTACCTTATCCAATGTCAATAAACACCAAACAATCAATAATGGGATTCAAGCATTTCAATTGCCAAACCAGTTTAAGAACATAGAATTATAATTCATACCAACAAACAAGAAAGAAATCATCAAAATGGGAAAACTTTGACTAAACCATACGAGGGTTCCAAGCAATTAAATTACAAAATTATATCAACCTTCAAACCAACTATAAAAGAATAAAAGTTCACAATTAATCATTTAAGAAACTCTGTAATCACAACAAATAATCTTTGTTCCAAACAAACGAGAAGCCAACACGAACACTGCCATATCCCTCCTTCATGGTGATGATTGCATGGTCCAATCCAGTAACCACTTGACCTAACCAACCAATCAACAAACCAATCAAGTTGAAGGAAAACCCAAAAGTAACTCAATGAAAATAAAGAATCATTTAGAGAAGCCCTCTAATTTTTTGGTCTACATATTAAGAAAGTTTAGATCAAGAAAGGTCCTTAAAAACCAACAATGACCAAATAAAAAGCATTTTTCAAATCCAGAAAATTGTGAAAGCAAACAGGTTTGGAAAAGAAATAAGGAGAAAGGCAGAAAAAAAAAAAAAAAACTCAAAACTTTAGGAAGCCATGTATGATTACTCTTACTCTTGTACTTTCATTAAGTTTTATGTTCATAATTTTAGTTTTTTTTTTTTTGCAATTTCCCTTAAGTTGCATGTTTTCTGATTCTTTTTCATGTGAACTCTGAAATTAACCATATAATTTTATAGTTGTGTTGCATAGTCTATAGCTCTTATTATGTGGTCACCCTTTTGGGTGTCTTTGGATGTCTATTATGAATTTATGATGATATTTAAGTGCTTGGTTTTGATAAACTTCTTCTAGAATTGGTGGTTTGTAAGCTCTTTTTTTCATTTTGTGCTTTGTTAAATTTGATCTTTATATTCATGGCATGATGGGTTTTTAGTTTTCTTTTGATGGGTTAATGTATATGCACACATGTTGGTTTTCTATAAAATCACAACGTTCTATTTGGATTGTTGTTTTTGAAATTGGTTTGTAATTAAACCTAGTAAACTTAACAAAGACTATCACTTTAAAACTGTTACTCTAAATATCTAGTATTGATATAATTTCACAAAGTTTCTCTTCAAATCTTTCAATTTCAAATTAGCACATCCAAATGAAGCCTATTTATAGTTTTATTAATTTCTTTTCATTTGTTGTATTTGATGTTGGAGTCCTTGGAAATCTGAGAACAGGTGGAGGAGCCAATTACCCAAAGCAGGTTGTCAAACTTTTTGTTCATTGAGACATATTGACAAACACTTGGTGGGCATCTACTAAACATATATGCAGGAATGAAAACATTGTAGGTGAATGTTGTGTAACAGACATATAAACATCAAAATAGGGATATAATTACCAGAATTTGTAACGGTGGAACCAGAACTTTGGATTAGCAACTTGAACAGGGTTATAACAACAACTATGCCAATAGTGATGTAAAGAATAGTGTAATACCAATTCCATCGAGAATATATATATATATATATAGTGAGAAATTCAATGTTTGTGAGCATTCACCCATTTTCAATGCAATTTAACAAAGCACAAAATGAAAAAAGAGCTTACAAACCGCCAATTCTAGGAGAAGTTTATCAAAACCAAGCACTTAAATTGAAAACTTAATATATATATTCTCGATGGAAATTACAAACATTGAAAACTTGCATTGAAAATGGGTGAATGCTCACAAACATTGAATTTCTCACTATATATATATATATTCATGGCATGATGGGCTTTTAGTTTGCTTTTGATGGGTTAATGTATATGCACACATGTTGGTTTGCTACAAAATCACAACGTTCTATCTGGATTGTTGTTTTTGAAATTGGTTTGTAATTAAACCTAGTAAACTTAACAAAGACTATCACTTTAAAACTGTTACTCTAAATATCTAGTATTGATATAATTTAACAAAGTTTCTCTTCAAATCTTTCAATTTCAAACTAGCACATCCAAATGAAGCCTATTTATAGTTTTATTAATTTCTTTCATTTGTTGTATTTGATGTTGGAGTCCTTGGAAATCTGAGAAGCAATGGGGAGCCAATTACCCAAGCGAGGTTGTCAAACTTTTTGTTCATTGAGACATATTGACAAACACTTGGTGGGCATCTACTAAACATATATGCGAGGAATGAAAACATTGTAGGTGAATGTTGTGCAACGAACATATAAACATCAAAATAGGGATATAATTACGATTACATAGCGGTGGAACCAGAACTTTGGATTAGCAACTTGAACAGGGTTACGACATCAACTATGCCAACAGTGATATAAAGAACAGTGTAATACCAATTCCATCGAGAATATATATATAGTGAGAAATTCAAAGTTTGTGAGCATTCACCCATTTTCAATGCAATTTAACAAAGCACAAAATGAAAAAAGAGCTTACAAACCACCAATTCTAGAAGAAGTTTATCAAAACCAAGCACTTAAATTGAAGACTTAATATATATATTCTCAATGGAAATTACAAACATTGAAAACTTGCATTGAAAATGGGTGAATGCTCACAAACATTGAATTTCTCACTATATATATATATTCATGGCATGATGGGTTTTTAGTTTGCTTTTGATGGGTTAATGTATATGCACACATATTGGTTTGCTATAAAATCACAACGTTCTATTTGGATTGTTGTTTTTGAAATTGGTTTGTAATTAAACCTAGTAAACTTAACAAAGACTATCACTTTAAAACTGTTACTCTAAATATCTAGTATTTATATAATTTCACAAAGTTTCTCTTCAAATCTTTCAATTTCAAATTAGCACATCCAAATGAAGCCTATTTATAGTTTTATTAATTTCTTTTCATTTGTTGTATTTGATGTTGGAGTCCTTGGAAATCTAAGAACAGGCGGAGGAGCCAATTACCCAAAGCAGGTTGTCAAACTTTTTGTTCATTGAGACATATTGACAAACACTTGGTGGGCATCTACTAAACATATATGCAGGAATGAAAACATTGTAGGTGAATGTTGTGCAACAGACATATAAACATCAAAATAGGGATATAATTACCAGAATTCGCAACGGTGGAACCAGATCTTTGGATTAGCAACTTGAACAGGGTTACGACATCAACTATGCCAACAGTGATATAAAGAACAGTGTAATACCAATTCCATCGGCCATGTTTTCAAGCGCAAGCGCCGATCAATCTCTGCCTCAGCTAGCCCACGAGTTAGACCCATTCGGCTCATCAAGCTCGCGCCTTGGTTAAGGCAAGGGCAGATTTACTAATCTAGTCGGCCAAATACCTAAGCTAAGTAGCCGATCGGCCATGTTTTCAAGCGCAAGCGCAGATCAATCTGTACCTCAGCCAGCCCACGAATTAGACCCATTCGGCTTCTCAAGCTCGCGCCCTAGCTAAGGCAAGGGCAGATTTACTAATCTGGTCGGCCAAATACCTAAGCTAAGCAGCCGATCTAACCATAACCGAAAACAATATCAGTATCATTCATCAACAACATTTTCCTTAGCAAGTTGAGCACAACTCATGAAATTTTATATATGCAAATTACTAAACAAAAAGCTACAAGCCCCATGAAAATGCCTAGCAAAAAACTATGACTGTAGCAACACATGAAAAATACCAAATTAAAAACTGTAAAAATACATTCGACATCCTAAAAACTATGTCAGTCGCCTAGATCCATCGAATCGAACTCAATGGCTCAACATCCACCTGCTCATATGGTATTGGCATAGTCAATGAAACTTTAGCAGCAACAAGGGCTTTGTGCCAGCCATGTTTGAATCCCCGATTTTCAAACTTAGGGACTTGGTCCAAATACTCGGCGAGTCCAGCATTTTTCCCGGCCTCGAATACTTTGGAAGCCTCCGAGTTGGCAGTTTCCTTCGCCGCCTTCATTTCAGCCAACTCAACCTCCAGTTTGGAGACATATACAGGCCAATTTGAGCGCATCTTCGCTCGCGTCCGCCTTCTTCTCGGCATCCAATCTCAATTGATCAGCACTACGAGCCATCTCCACATCGGCCTCGGCCCTTAAGGCTTCCTTGTTCGCCTCAAAACTTCGACCTCGGCCCTTCTCCTCTGGCCATCAACTTTCTTTTGTAAACGATCAATCTGTTTGACGGCGTTGTGATGGCGACGGCCCATATCAGCTATCCATTCGACGGTCTGCAAAACAAGAATTTAAAATCATAACTCAACGATGGTTGGATTAAGTGAAACAAAGTCGAATATGTACCAAAAGTGCGATTAGGCGGCTAGTCTTTGTCGTATTGAATCTGGTTCCACAGAAAGCCTCTCTGTCGAATGGCAACGACATGGGCGTAACCAAAAGTGAATCGACCACGGATCTTTAAGCGGCAAAACATCGGAAGAAAGCGCATGTTTTTTATCGCCAATTTGAATGACAAAAGGAACAATCACATCTGATCCCCCTAATCGAGGACGTTTGCCGCCTTGTTCTTCTGAACTGGCCTCAAACTCGGCAGGGCGTTTCTCTGCCTTTTCCTCAACTTCTTGGCTGGCCTACACGATCAAAGTAGATTCGGCATTTTGATTTTTTGCCGTCTCCTCCTCAGCGGATGGACTCGATTCACTATGACGAGGAGAGTTGAGATTCGGTGGCGGGTGGTACTTGAGACGGAAGGGCCTCGCTCTTCAAAGCGGCTAACCTTTCGCATTCGCCTTCTGGCAAGTTTTGTCGAGGCTTAACCAACCATGTTTGCGGGGCTGCGGCGGAAAGATCCTCTAAGTGTAAAAATTTGTCAAGTGAAAGATCCCATCGGCCTGAAGTGAATGGAGGATCGGCAGAATTCAATACCCCGTCAGACTCGGTTTCGAACTAATCTGATTCGGTAACATTAGCTACATCCCGCTCTAAATCAGACCCTTCAAAACCAACCTGCCTCAAGTTTTTGAAGTCGGAAAAAATAAGAGTGATAAGAGAATCTTCACCCTTCGGAACCGGGATATTTTCCGCCACCGAGAAGGTCGTATATGTCGGTTCGTAACGAAGCAGAACGTGGGCCGCCCTCCCCTGTTTCTGAAGACTTCGATACTTGAGCGCGACTTTGATATCCAAAAGAACGGCGTTGTCAGTTGAAGACAGGACTTTCTTCAAATCGTTCCCTGCACAAGCCAAGCCGTAATATTTCAAAGAAGAGGCTTTACAACAAAAATGAACAAATAATAAAAGCGAGAAGGCAATCGGCCACCTAGTTCGCCCCTCCGTCTAGGAATAGGGTTGACATGATCCTCCCCTTCGCCAAATTCCCAGTTACCCTGGACAACGACCATAACATCATCAATTCGTTTCCCAGAACTGGAAAGTATAGTAATTAGTTGATGGTCGATATCCTTGGCCCTAAGAAAGTAACGCCCGTGCCGACCAGAAGACTTAGCCAAGGCATAACAATGCCGGATGGCTGGAATACCAAGGTTAATTCTAAGGTGACGGTTGAGCGCTACAACCCCCATTATAATTCTAAATAAATTCACATTGGATTGGGAAGGGATTAAACCCCAATGGCGGAAACCTGACCCTAGAAAGCGGGTGAAGGGGAAAACGGACTCCACCCTCTACGATTGACAAAAGAGGAAAGACAATCGTGGATTCGTCCTCCCTCTCCATATCAAGAGTGTCGTCTACCACAAACGACAAATGGACATCATCAGGAATAGAGAAATGGCGTCTAAAGCCAGCAATTCGATCTGACGAGAGAAGGTCTTTTAAATGTTTCGCCATACCTTACAGTTTATAAGAACATGCCAAGGAAGGAATAAACTAGAGAGTCTTCGAAGCAAGGAATTTGAGAACTTACAAAGAATGAAGAGGATATCGAAGAAGAGAGTTACAAGGACGATTCAAAAGGCAATCCAGCGACGAGTGTCATAAAACACATACTCAAAAGGACGTCAAAATTTTAAATCGCAATAAATAGAACCGCGTCTGAAGAGGCGGGAAGTTGACCACGACAAAAAGGATGCGCTTAGACATCCGCATGAGGGCGAACCAAGCTACAATTTTGGCTCGACTTCTGAAATTCGGAACCAAGCACTCCAGCCAGTTGTCGTTGGTAAAGTGCTTGGGGGGCAATTGTGGGAGCCGAATAAATAGAAGAGTCGGAAGGTGCGTATCCCAAAAATCAGGTATTATTCGGCTCCATTCTGCGTGACTAGGATGCCGAATACGTTAGGAAGGCCGAATAACCAGAGATCAGTAACTCTGAGTAAATAAAAGGAGAATGGGATAAAAGTAGGCTCTGGCCCCGAGGCCCAGAAAGCAAGTATAAATACAGGAACAATGGATTGAGAAAGGTATGTAAGAATCACTTTGCTTAACTTAGTTAACATGCTATCTAGAGTGTCTGAACTGACTTGTCCGTCGGAGTGCTAATTCCAGCACCCCCGACCGGAGTGTTTGTATCTTTTCAGGTGACTAGCTGAGGATCACTAGCGTCTCCCAGGATTTGAAGAGTATTTTCAAACCATTTCCCCACAACATTTCATTCCTGAGGCTTCTAATTTCATAACAAATCGCCTCTTTTATTAATAAATCATCAAGTCAATTAACAGTTTTTAATGATGTTAAAAATATGTTTCAATTAATAATTTAGGTAATTTTAGTATTATATAGGAGAACAATTATGAATTTTATTTTTTTAGTTAATTTTGTTAAATAATTTTTTGGGTAAATTACACTGAAATCCCCTGAGGTTTATGTTTATTACAGTTCCCCCCTCACCTTTTAAAAATTACATCTTTCCCCTGAGGTTTAAAGTTTTATTACATATTCCCCCCTCAGCAATTTAATTTTTTTAAATATCAATTTTGCCCTCATTGAGTAAATTACAATGACACCCCTCACATTTTAGAAATTACAAGCCTCTCTCTAAGGTTTAAAGTAGTATTACCAATTATTCCCTCGGTTAGTATTAGTTGGAAAAAAAATTCATTGAAAAAAAAATTAATTGGAAAAAAAATAATTGAAATAAAATTTTTGTTAGTAAAATTTTTAAATTTTTGTTTAAAAACCAATGTAAACTCATTTTTTGAATTTGTGTTTTTTCCCTCAAATTTACAAACTGAGACAACCATTTATAAATCAAAAAAATTATCAAATAAGTTTTTATGATAATTTTTAAAATTTTTGTAAATATAAATTGAAAACAGAAAACGAAATGGTTACCAAATATGTCTCAGATAATAAAAATGTCGTAAAATTAACAAATAATTAAATAAGTTACCAACGTAAGAAATGATTCATCAAAATATTCTTAGGCTATGTATGGTTTGACTTTTAGAATTTTTTTAAAAAAATTAAAAATTAATTTGGTTAAGAAATAAAAAATAAAAAATAATTATCACTTAAGGGTAAAAAATAATTATTATTTTAATTTTAGGGCAAGTTATATACATACGTATGGCTGTTTCAATTTAATTTGTAAAATATTATTTTTAACCACTCGAAAGATAAAATTATATAAAAATGATAATTATTTTTTTATTTTTTATTTCTTAACCAAATTAATTTTTATTTTTTTTTAAAAAAATTCTAAAAATCAAACCATACATAACCTAAGAATCTTTTGATAAGTCATTTTTTATGTTGGAAACTTATTTAATTATTTGTTAATTTTACGATATTTTTACCATTTGAAGCCTGTTTGGTAACCATTTCGTTTTCAATTTTCAATTTATATTTACAAAAATTTAAAAAACTGCCATAAAAACTTGTTTGATAATTTTTTTGATTTATAAATGGTTATCTCAATTTGTAAATTTAAGGAAAAAAGGTAAATTCAAAAAATGAGCTTACGTTGGTTTTTAAATAAAAATTTAAAAAATTTACTAACAAAATTTTTTTTTCAAATAAATTTTTTTTTTCAATGAATTTTTTTCCCAACTAATACTAACCGAGGGGGCTATTGGTAATGCTACTTTAAACCTTAGGGAGGAGATTGTAATTTTTAAAATGTGAGAGGTGTCAACGTAATTTACCCAATGAGGGCAAAATTTGATATTTAAAAAAAATTAAATTGCTGATGGGAGAATCTTTAATGAAACTTTACACCTCAGGGAGGAAATGTAATTTTCAAATAGTGAAAGGCAAATTGTAATAAACATAAACCTCAGGGGGTGTAAGTGTAATTTATCCTAAATTTTTTAACAATAGGGTATTTATAATTTTTCAAACCACAAAAAGTAATCTGTATTTTAAGCAAATCTCAAAAAGTATATTTGTAATTTACCCTAATATATATATATATATATATAGAAATATATTTGTCCTTTTCTTTTGTTGGCCCAGCAGAGAATGGTTAGGTGCACTACTTACTTCCAACAAAGATTATTATAACCCATAGGCCCATCAAAGGACTCGAGCCGAGGCCTGTCCAAACTAGTTCAAAGTCCGGGTAGTTCCAATTCCATGGTGCATATATGAAGAAAGTAGCGAAGTATTGAATTTCCATAATCTAAGATCCATACACAATACAGACGAGAGAAGGAAATGGAAGAGGTAGGAACGGAGGTAGGGAGGAAGGTGGGGAGATGGACCTTCCTCTGTTTGGTTAGTAGGAAAAGAGAGAAGGAAAAGGAAAGATTTTCTATTCAACGACATGCACCATAATTCAACATCTTCATTTTGTACAAAAATTATGTATAAACTTTCTATTCATATAGTAACTAAACGCAATTAGAATCTTTCACTTTAAAACTTAACACCCATCAAATCAACAATTGCAAAAATGACATTCTGTCATTTTGGTGGAATTTACGACTATACCTACCAACAAAATTACAACTATACCCTTACAATTGTCATGTGATAATCATATAGGCTGCATTGACAGTTAAGGAAACTAAAATTGTTTTGACGATCAGAGGCAAAACATTTGTTAACTCTGAAAAGAACAGTAGCATAACTTCCAAATCTACAACGACAAGACAAAAACATTAGAATCAACTCACATGCCTGAATTTATACAAAACATATATCAAAAGTTGTATCACAAACCAAAGCAGTAACCAAATACTTCTTTACACACGCATTATTTTCCCTCAGCAGCCATCTTTTTCTTTATTTCGTGAGCAGTGTTGAATATATGCCGTTGGTAGGCTTGTTGCATACAAAACATTTTTGTTCTTGGCATGATGCTGTGAAACAAAAGAAGAGAGTCAAAAAGCTTATAATTTGAAGAATAACATGCAACATGGCATAACACTAAAATGATCAAATCTTAATTTGTACCAATGCATTTGATCAAGAGCAATGCTAGAGACCCACACTTTCAGACCCACAATGATGTGGGGCAAGAGAGTTAGGCCCTATATCATTAGTGTGTAACAAATCAAAGTTGAGGGTCTAAAACATTTTCCTTGATGAAATCCTAATTTGTATACGAAAAAAAAAAATCATTTCCAGGAAGAAAAAAAAAAGGTATTAAACTCTCATTTCTTTAAATTTTACATATTATCCTATAAAGGCAATGTTAAGAGCTCATTTTAAATGCTATGTAAACTTGAAATGGGAAAACTTTATCGTCTCATCAATTTATCTTCTATTATCTTTCACTTCAAATTGTCAGCAAAGACTAAGGTACAGTTCCATGTTTCCTTTTTAGGGACAGACTCTGTTATCAGAATCTTACGATTCGCGATTCGATTCACGATTTGATACGCAATTTTTGCAAAATCGATACGAATCTATGAGTGAATATATTTTAGAAGTGAATCGCACGATTTACAATCGATTCACTTTTTACGATTCATGCAATTTTTGAAATTATTGTGTTCGATATATTTTCGACTCATTTTTTCCATCTTTTTAGTGAAAATGACATAATATAACTTCTAATAGCATTTAATACCAAAATAACCAACATATATGTATAATTTGTTGTTATTTTAATGATCATGGAGTTTTTTATATGATCCAATCAGATTCAGTCAGACCTAACATATTTTTAACCTTTCTTCTCATTTTTTTCCCTTCCAAAAAATTGTAATATATCTTCTAAAGATGTTTAAGATTAAAGTTACACTATGAATTATCTATTACTATTTTATTAAATTGAATATACATGTGTGAGGTCAGTCATACCTTTTAAAATGTTTTAGACTTTAAAATAAAATATCCTAAATAATTCTTTCTTATTATTTGCTCACTCTTACTTAGAAAAGTATATATGCTTATTGTCCAAATATCAATATCGTTGTTAACTATTGTTACTTTAGAAATTAATAGTTTGTCTATTTGGTTATTATCTTTATTAAGAATGGTTGATAAAAAGTATCTAAAAAAAGAAAAAGAAAAGGAAAGATGGTGATTTTACATAGGAACCTTTGTTAACTTCTTACCTATTAAATTACGTAATTATCATTCAAAATAACATTTTTGTTGATTCAAGTCTAAATATTTTATATTCATAAGATATATTTAACATCTAAATGTATAGATATATGTTTTTAAGTAATTTAGAAAAAGTGACCGAATCTTTACGATTCACGATTCGGTACAAGGCCATTTCGATTCACGATACGAATCGATTTGACAACTATGAGACGAGATAAAAAGTTGAAACACAAGGAAAACATTCCTCCCACTTGTCTAATATTTTTCATTTCATGCACTATTTTTATACATGTGATTAAATAATTTACTTTTACTTAAAAGACAAACAGACATTCAATTTTTAGCAATAAAGCATACTCCTATCCTCCATATAAAAGATTAGGAACATCAAATATGTATGTTTGGATAAAGAATCTTTGAGTGCCTGAAACTGAATTGAAAATTTTTAAATTCTGAAATCTACAATAAAATTTGTTCTGTTTGGACAAATGGTCCTAAACATGGGTAGTGGTCTTTCATGTTTGGTAGAAAAAAAAAAACATAAAATTCAATCGTGATAGATATGAGCTTCCCACGATGTGCACAAAACAAGTCGACATACCCAAATTTCTTTGGCGTGTGGGTCAGTGGTACCTGACCGGAAAGTGAGTGGTTTAAACAAGCTGAATCTGGCATTGGTGGGACGTCTGAGGAATTGGGTGGTAAAGGCTTGAGTTTTGCAGCTATGTCACACTGGGTCAGTCGATGGTGGTAGGCGTCGGGGCAGGTGGAGGTGCGTCCTCTGGGTGATCAGGCTTTTCTGTTTGTCTTCTCTTTCAGACCTTGGTGGCGTATTCGCGTCGGTGGACTCTTGATGGTTGTGATTAGCTATTGGAATGGTGGACACCCGTGGTCCTCCTTGCTTGAGTCGGAATCACCACGGGATCACAGTATGGATTCGTGTGATGGGCTTGCGGCTGCATCTTAAATGGGGAGGAGGTTCTGGTGTGATTGGCGACCAGTGTGGTGGCCTCGTGGAGGCGGACGAGTCATCGGCGGATCTGGGCTCTCTTCGTCTGTGTGTGACGGGTTTGGCGAAGTTGCCGTCGACTATCTTGCTCCGGTGGGGATCGTGGTCTTTTTCCTTACCAATTTGGGTGGAGGTTCGTGCGAGTTGTGCACTGGCGCCCGTCACCGAGGAGGTGGTTTGGTTGGGATTGAAAGGGCGAGATCTGCTTGGCGGCGTATCGGAGTTCGCGAAGTTAAGTGGGGAGCGAATCTGAGCAAAGATTTGTGACCCATAGAATTCAAGAATGTCGAGTTCGGGTTGCTCCTAATTCCAATATTGGCTCTGTAGTGGGCTCTTTAGGGGTTCTCCCAGATCAACAGGTGGGCCGTTCTGAGGCCCAACGGACTGATGCTGTTTCTTTGGGCCAAAAGAGGTGGGCTCCGGTCCATCACCTTCCACAAGTAGGCCAAGCTGGTGGACATGTTCTTTTCAACGACCCCGGCTGTGGTTTAGGCCTAGTGGTGAAAGATCCAGCCCTACCCAACCCGGGTCAATCCAACCCGAACCTCAGTCGGGTTTGTGCATCCCAACGAGATGGTTTGGAGCTTCGTCGTACCCTTTCTGCCATGGAACCGTCGCCAGAATCTGGGCAACCTCAGGCGAAGATTACTGTGGAGGATTTCGGAGGCTCCTCACTTTTGAT
The DNA here is from genome assembly GCA_025200525.1 of Camellia lanceoleosa. Taxonomy (NCBI): domain Eukaryota; kingdom Viridiplantae; phylum Streptophyta; class Magnoliopsida; order Ericales; family Theaceae; genus Camellia; species Camellia lanceoleosa. Next base: position 41,414,493 of record CM045763.1, on the reverse strand, counting down.
TGGGTCTACTATTGGGGCTTCTCCAACGCATCCAGCTCAATGGTTCGTGTTTCCCTTTGTGATGGTTTGGAGCTTCGTCGGACCCATACTGTCATGGCAGTGTCCCCGGAATCTGGACGACCTCAGGCGAAGGCAGCTGTGGAGGATTTCGGAGATTGTTCATACTCGCTTGGGTCTAGTGTTGGGGTTTCTCAAGCGTTTTTCTGCACTTGTGGCGGGCGAACACTATTTCTGCGGCTGTGTTCTTGGGGAAGGGTCGCGAGATTGAGGAAGATGCCGTTGTGATAGTTGGTCCTCACGGGTAGATCGGTGGCATTGGTGGTCCATCCGTAGTGGTGGATCTTGAGGTAGAGGTGGGTGGCGTTGTGGTTGAGGGCGGCATTAATAGTCGCTAGTGGACTTTCATGAGGATGTCATTCGAGCCGAGGAGGTATCGAGGTGGGTTCTTTCTCGCATTAATGAGGTTAGTCATTTTTGGGGTGTCTTTTAAGGTCACGAGCATGAGGCTTTTGCTTTATTTTACGCCATTGAGGGTTCTGGAGGAGAGTGCCGGCCTAGCGGTGACGCCTTTGAACCTCAATGAGAAAAGTGTTCGGGAATTACGTCGATTGGAGTGTTCTATCAATTATGACCGGAGTGAAGTTGGGAATGGTTGGGTTGCTAGGAAGGGTCGTGGTACTCCATTGATGTTACAATGCGGTTAAAAATGTTGTCTTGGAATGTGCGTGGTTTGAATGGCGGAAAAAATTGATGGTGAAATCTTTGTTAAAAACTGCGCGTGCGGATGTGGTTTGTTTACAGGAAACCAAGATGGAGAGTTTGGGGGTAGAGATGGTTCGGGAGTTGTGGGGTGGTCGGTTTGTGGATTGGACGTTTTTACCTGCCCAAGGGGTGGCTGGGGGAGTTCTTTGTTGGGATAGGAGGGTGATAGTAAAGTAGGAGGAGAAGGTGGGGGCTTTTTCCATTTCTTGCCTTTTCCGTTGTATTGAGGATGACTTTTGCTGGGCCTTCACAGGTGATAGTAAAGTAGGAGGAGAAGGTGGGGGCTTTTTCCATTTCTTGCCTTTTCCGTTGTATTGAGGATGACTTTTGCTGGGCCTTCACAGGTGATAGTAAAGTAGGAGGAGAAGGTGGGGGCTTTTTCCATTTGCTGGGCCTTCACAGGTGTTTATGGGCCAGTTCATGGAGGAGACCGGATTGGTTTTTGGGAGGAGCTTCGCTATGTTGCCTTTCGGTGGGGGGTTCCATGGTGTGTCGGTGGTGACTTTAATGTGGTGCGGCGTTTGGAGGAGAAGAGGGGGCAACCTCGGTTACGGCTTCTATGCGGATGTTCTCGTCATTCATTGATGATGTGGAGTTAGTGGATCTTCCGATGCAGGGGGGTGCATTCACATGGTCTGGAGGTGGAGTGCTGTCTCGGCTTGATAGATTTTTGGTCACAGGGGATTGGGAGGAGCATTTTTCACATGTGACCCAAACACGTTTGCACCGTCCAGTTTCAGATCATTGGCCAGTTTTATTGGATAGTGGGGGTATCCGGAGTGGGCCCACGCCGTTTCGATTTGAGAACATGTGGTTATCGTCTGACGGTTTTCTCGAGCAGGTAAAGGGTTGGTGGGATTGTTACGTGCTCTCTGGCTTGCCTAGTTTTTGTCTGGCACAGAAATTGAAACTTCTTAAGTCTGATTTGAAGAGGTGGAATAGGGAAGTGTTTGGTCGATTGGAGGTTCAAAAGGCCGATGTCCTCGCTGTGTTGCAGGAATTGGACGTCCTAGAATCTGATGGGATTTTGTCTGCGGCGGATCTTCGTCATCGTGATGATGTCCGTATGAGTTTTAACCCACATTGCAGTATGGAGGAGATTAGCTTGCAAAAAATCTAGATGCACGTGGTTAAAGGATGGGATCGTAATACAAAGTTTTTTCACCGAATGGCGAATGCCCATCGGAGGGTGAATCAGATAGGTCGTCTGCGTGTAGATGGTGTGGAGTTGTCTTCTCCAGATGCGGTTAGGGCCGGTATTGTGGGTTACCATGAACACCTTTTTCGGGTTGAGGGGGAGGTTTGGAGGCCAAGCCTGGATGGTGTTTCTTTCATTGTTATTTCAGACACGGATAGCTGTAGGCTGGAGAGCCCGTTTGCAGAAGATGAGGTGTTTGAGGCTCTGCGCAGTATGCCTGGGGATAAGGTGCCAGGTCCAGATGGTTTTACATTGGCATTTTTTCAGCATTGTTGGGAGGTGGTGAAGGCCGACGTGATGACAATGCCTGAGCAGTTTCATCAAACTGGTGAGTTTGAGCGTAGTCTTAATGCCACTTTCATTGCTTTGACCCCAAAGAAGGGTGGGGCGGAGGATATTCGGGACTTTTGTCCTATCAGTCTGTTGGGTAGTATGTATAAGCTTTTGGCGAAAGTGCTGGCTAATAGGTTACGAGGTGTGTTGGAAGGGGTCGTTTCTAAGTCTCAGAATGCTTTTGTGGGTGGGCGGCAAATTCTAGATGCGGTCTTAGTAGCAAATGAATGTGTGGATTCTCGAATCTGACCAAGGAGTAAGCGAGGGCTTATTTGCAAACTTGATATTGAGAAGGCTTATGATAATGTTAATTGGAAGTTTTTATTATATATGTTGGACAGACTCAGTTTTGGGGTTCGGTGGAGGCGTTGGATCCAATTCTGTATTTCCACGGTGCGGATGTCAGTTCTTGTGAATGGGTCTCCAGCGGGTTTCTTTCCTACTTTTAGGGACTCGGCGAGATCCTTTATCTCCTTTATTATTCATTACGGTGATGGAAGTGTTAGGCGGTTGTTATCTAGAGCGGTGCGAGGAGGAGGGTTGCAAGGTTTTTTGCGGTGTGGGTAAGGCTCTCGCAATTTTATCGGTTTCCCATTTGTTCTATCTTGATGATGCCCTTATTTTGCGATCACGGATGTGGATCAAATTAGGTATTTGAGATGTGTGTTATTGTGTTTTAAGGTTGTCTCAGGTCTTGGGTGAACTTAGCAAAAGTCAGGCCCGATTCGATGGGGAGGTAACCCGATTTCGGTGTTGGCGGACTATTCTCGGGTGTAAGGTGGCAAATTGCGATTACATATTTAGGGGTTACCTTTGGGGCGTCTTTAAAGCTATAGGTGTGTGGGATAGGTCGTGGACCGTGTCAACTTGTGCCAGTTGGCGAGGATGGAAAGCCTTGATGTTATCAAATAGAGAGACTATTTGATTAAGAGTGTTCTCTCTTCCATCCCCACATAGTATTCTTTGCATCTTCTTGATATAAAATTGATTATTTTATATATATATATAAAATTCTGAAAATCAACAAATTTAGTACAATGAGTATGCTTTGACATAACACATCCAAATTTTTGCTCCTAAACATCAATTTGTATGTTGATTTTGTGAACATGGAGGCAACCAAATTCATTTGTAATCCTTGATGAGAAAACACTTCATGATGAGACTATAATTTGTTAAAGGGCTTAGAGCAAATAATCAATTTGTAAAAATATTTCTTGAGCATCAGAATTTGTTTCGGATTTTTTTTTTCTCATTTATTTCATTACTTGTATGTTAACACAATTAGAAATATTTTGGAACTATGAATGTTTTTTTTTTTTATGAGTTCATCTGGAATGGTAATACTACAAGTATATTAACACGAGGATTTTTTTAGGAAGTCATCTTCATGTATATTTCTCTACATTTGAGATCTTTTAAAGAGCTTGCTTCCACCCTTCTCACAAAACCCAGTTTATGTGTTCCATTATTTTCTTACTTTTATTTGATTTCTTTATCTCCTTTGGAACAATTCTATCTAGCTTAGAAGCATGAAATCCAGTACAAGCATATGAACACTAGATAAGAAAGCCTAGTAAATAAACAGGGAATTCAATCATGACCACTATTTATAAAAAATAAAAATAAACAAAAAAGCTTACCTTCAATGCACAAT